>CM074727.1:179200917-179594965 GCA_037306005.1 Rhinophrynus dorsalis | reverse complement strand
TCTTCCACATCTCTTCTACATCCCTTCTACATCACTTCCACATCTCCTTCCACATCCCTTCCACATCCCTTCCACATCTCTACCACATCCCTTCCACATCCCTTCCACATCCCTTCCACATCCCTTCCACATCTCTCCACATCCCTTCCCATCCTTTCCACATCTCTTCCACATCCCTTCTACATCCCTCCCACATCTCTTCCACATCTCTTCCACATCCCTTCCACATCCCTTCCACATACTTTCCACATCTCTTCCACATCCCTTCAACATCTCTTCCACATCCCTTCCAATTCCGTTTTACATCCCTTCCCCATCTCTTCCACATCTCTTCCATATCTCTTCCACATCCCTTCCACATCCCTTCCACATCTCTTCCACATCCCTTCCACATCTCTTCCACATCCCTTCCACATACTTTCCACATCCCCTTCCACATCCATTCTACATCCCTTCCACATCATTTCACATCCCTTCCACATCCTTCCACATCCCTTCAACACCCAACACCCACTACAACCCCTTCCACATCACTTCCACATCCCTTCAACCTCCCTTCCACATCCCATCCACATTCCTTCCACATCCTCAACATCCCTTCACATCCCTTCCACATCCCTTCTACATCCCTTCCACATCCCTTCTACATCCCTTCTACATCTCTTCTACATCCCTTCCACATCATTTCCACATCACTTCCACATCCCTTCCACATCACTTCCACATCCCTTCCACATCATTCCACATCACTTCCCACTCCACTTTCACATCACTTCCACATCTCTTCCACATCCCTTCAACATCCTTCCACATCTCTTCTACATCCCTTCTACATCCCTCCCACATCCCTTCCACATCCCTTCCACATACTTTCCACATCTCTTCCACATCCCTTCCACATACTTTTCACATGCCTTCCACATCTCTTCTAAATCTCTTCCACATCCCTTCCAATTCCGTTTTATATCCCTTCCATATCTCTTCCACATCCCTTCCACATCCCTTCCACATCTCTTCCACATCCCTTCCACATCCTTCTACATCCCTTCCACATCCCTTCCACATCCCTTCCACATACTTTTCACATGCCTTCCACATCTCTTCTAAATCTCTTCCACATCCTTCCAATTCTGTTTTACATCCCTTCCATATCTCTTCCACATCCCTTCCATATCTCTTCCACATCCTGTCCACATTCCTTCCACACTCTTCCACATCTCTCCCACATCTTCCAATTCCCTTCCACATCTCTTCCACATCCTGTCCACATTCCTTCCACATCTCTTCCACATCTCTCCCACATCTCTTCAAATTCCCTTCCACATCTCTTCCACATCCCTTCCACATCCCTTCCACATCCCTTCCACATCCCTTCCACATCTCTTCCACATCCCTTCCACATCCCTTCCACATCCCTTCCACATCCCTTCCACATCTCTTCTACATCCCTTTCACATCCCTTCCACATCCCTTCTACATCCCTTCCACATCCCTTCTACATCCCTTCTACATCTCTTCTACATCCCTTCCACATCATTTCCACATCACTTCCACATCCCTTCCACATCACTTCCACATGCCTTCCACATCATTTCCACATCACTTCCACATCACTTCCACATCACTTCCACATCTCTTCCACATCCCTTCAACATCCCTTCCACATCTCTTCTACATCCCTTCTACATCCCTCCCACATCCCTTCCACATCCCTTCCACATACTTTCCACATCTCTTCCACATCCCTTCCACATACTTTTCACATGCCTTCCACATCTCTTCTAAATCTCTTCCACATCCCTTCCAATTCCGTTTTATATCCCTTCCATATCTCTTCCACATCCCTTCCACATCCCTTCCACATCTCTTCCACATCCCTTCCACATCCCTTCTACATCCCTTCCACATCCCTTCCACATCCTTCCACATACTTTTCACATGCCTTCCACATCTCTTCTAAATCTCTTCCACATCCCTTCCAATTCTGTTTTACATCCCTTCCATATCTCTTCCACATCCCTTCCATATCTCTTCCACATCCTGTCCACATTCCTTCCACATCTCTTCCACATCTCTCCCACATCTCTTCCAATTCCCTTCCACATCTCTTCCACATCCTGTCCACATTCCTTCCACATCTCTTCCACATCTCTCCCACATCTCTTCAAATTCCCTTCCACATCTCTTCCACATCCCTTCCACATCCTTCCACATCCCTTCCACATCCCTTCCACATCTCTTCCACATCCCTTCCACATCCCTTCCACATCCCTTCCACATCCCTTCCACATCTCTTCCACATCCCTTCCACATCTCTTCCACATCCCTTCTACATCCCTTCCACATCTCTTCCACGTCCCTTCCACATCTCTTCCACATCCTTCCACATCCCTTCCACATCACTTCCACATCCCTTCCACATCTCTTCCACATCCCTTCTACATCCCTTCCACATTCCTTCCACATCCCTTCTACATCCCTTCCACATCTCTTCCACATCCCTTCCACATTCCTTCCATATCCCTTCCACATCACTTCCACATCCCTTCCACATCTCTTCCACATCCCTTCCACATCCCTTCCACATCTTTTCCACATCCCTTCCACATCCCTTCCACATCTCTTCCACATCCCTTCTACATTCCTCCCACATCCCTTCCACATCTCTTCCACATCCCTTCCACATCCCTTCCACATCCCTTCCACATCCCTTCCACATACTTTCCACATCTCTTCCACATCCCTTCCACATACTTTTCACATGCCTTCCACATCTCTTCTAAATCTCTTCCACATCCCTTCCAATTCCGTTTTACATCCCTTCCATATCTCTTCCACATCCCTTCCACATCCCTTCCACATCTCTTCCACATCCCTTCCACATACTTTCCACATCTCTTCCACATCCCTTCCACATCCCTTCCACATACTTTTCACATGCCTTCCACATCTCTTCTAAATCTCTTCCACATCCCTTCCAATTCCGTTTTATATCCCTTCCATATCTCTTCCACATCCCTTCCACATCCCTTCCACATCTCTTCCACATCCCTTCCACATCCCTTCTACATCCCTTCCACATCCCTTCCACATCCCTTCCACATACTTTTCACATGCCTTCCACATCTCTTCTAAATCTCTTCCACATCCCTTCCAATTCTGTTTTACATCCCTTCCATATCTCTTCCACATCCCTTCCATATCTCTTCCACATCCTGTCCACATTCCTTCCACATCTCTTCCACATCTCTCCCACATCTCTTCCAATTCCCTTCCACATCCCTTCCACATCCCTTCCACATCCCTTCCACATCACTTCCACATCTCTTCCACATCCCTTCCACATCTCTTCCACATCTCTTCCACATCCCTTCTACATCCCTCCCACATCCCTTCCACATACTTTCCACATCTCTTCTACATCTCTTCCACATCCCTTCCACATCCAGTCCACATTCCTTTCACATCTCTCCCACATCTCTTCCAGTTCCTTCCACATCTCTTCCACATCCCTTCCACATCTCTTCCACATCTTTCCCACATCTCTTCCAATTCTCTTCTACATCTCTTCCACATCCCTTCCACATCCCTTCCACATCCCTTCCTCATCTTCTCCACATCCCTTCCACATCTCTTCCACATCCCTTCCTCATCTTTTCCACATCCCTTCCTCATCTTTTCCACATCCCTTCCACATCCCTTCCACATCTCTTCTACATCCCTTCCTCATCTTTTCCACATCCCTTCCACATCTCTTCCACGTCCCTTCCACATCTCTTCTACATCCCTTCCACATCACTTCCACATCTCTTCTACATCTCTTCCACATCTCTTCCACATCTCTTCCACATCTCTTCCACATCCCTTCCACATCTCTTCTACATCTCTTCCACATCTCTTCTACATCCCTTCCACATCACTTCCACATCACTTCCATATCCCTTCTACATCCCTTCTACATCCCTTCCACATCCCTTCCACATTCCTTCCACATCCCTTCCACATCTCTTCCACATCCTTCTACATCCCTTCCATATCCCTTCCACATCACTTCCACATCTCTTCTACATCTCTTCCACATCTCTTCTACATCCCTTCCACATCACTTCCACATCACTTCCACATCCTTCTACATCCCTTCTACATCCTTCCACATCCCTTCCACATTCCTTCCACATCCCTTCCACATCTCTTCCACATCCCTTCTACATCCCTTCCACATTCTTTCCACATCTCTTCTACATCTCTTCCACATCCCTTCCACATTCCTTCCACATCCCTTCTACATTCCTTCCACATCTCTTCTACATCCCTTTCACATCCCTTCCACATCCCTTCCACATCTCTTCCACATCCCTTCCACATCTCTTCCACATACTTTCCACGTCCCTTCCACATCACTTCCACATCTCTTCCACGTCCCTTCCACATCTCTTCTACATCCCTTCCACATCTCTTCTACATCACTTCCACATCTCTTCCACATCCCTTCTACATCTCTTCCACATCTCTTCCACATCCCTTCCACATCTCTTCCACATCTCTTCTACATCCCTTCCACATCACTTCCACATCTCTCTACATCTCTTTCACATCCCTTCCACATCTCTTCCAAATCCCTTCTACATCCCTCCCACATCTCTTCCACATCCCTTCACATCTCTTCCACATCCCTTCCACATCTCTTCTACATCCCTTCCACATCTCTTCTACATCTCTTCCACATCTCTTCCACATCTCTTCCACATCTCTTCCACATCCCTTCCACATCACTTCCACATCTCTTCTACAACTCTTCCACATCTCTTCTACATCCCTTCCACATCACTTCCACATCCCTTCTATATCCCTTCCACATCCCTTCCACATCCCTTCCACATCTCTTCCACATCCCTTCTACATCCCTTCCACATTCCTTCCACATCTCTTCTACATCCCTTTCACATCCCTTCCACATCCCTTCTAAATCCCTTCTACATCTCATCTACATCCCTCCCACATCCTTCCTCATCTCTTCTACATCCCTTCCACATCACTTCCACATCCCTTCCACATCTCTTCCACATCCCTTCCACATCTCTTCCACATACTTTCCACGTCCCTTCCACATCTCTTCCACGTCCCTTCCACATCTCTTCTACATCACTTCCACATCTCTTCCACATCTCTTCCACATCCCTTCCACATCTCTTCTACATCTCTTCCACATCCCTTCCATATCTCTTCCACATCCCTTCCACATCCTTCTACATCCCTTCCACATCACTTCCACATCTCTTCCACATCTCTTCCACATCTCTTCCACATCCCTTCCACATCACTTCCACATCTCTTCTACATCTCTTCCACATCTTTCTACATCTCTTCCACATCTCTTTCACATCCCTTCCACATCACTTCCACATCACTTCCACATCCCTTCTACATCCCTTTCACATCCCTTCCACATTCCTTCCACATTCCTTCCACATCTCTTCCACATCCTTCCACATCCCTTCTACATCCCTTCCACATCCCTTCCACATCTCTTCCACATCCCTTCTACATCCCTTCCACATTCCTTCCACATCTCTTCTACATCCCTTTCACATCCCTTCCAAATCCCTTCTACATCCCTTCCACATCCCTTCTACATCCCTTCCACAATCCTTCCACATCTCTTCTACATCCCTTCCACATCATTTCCACATCTCTTCCACATCCCTTCCACATCTCTTCTACATCCCTTCCACATCATTTCCACATCACTTCCACATCCCTTCCACATCCCTTCTACATCCCTTCCACATCTCTTCCACATCACTTCCACATCACTTCCTCATCCCTTCTACATCCCTTCCACATCCCTTCCACATTCCTTCCACATCACTTCCACATCACTTCCACATCCCTTCAACATCCCTTCCACATCTCTTCTACATCCCTTCTACATCCCTTCCTCATCTCTTCCACATCACTTCCACATCCCTTCCACATCTCTTCCACATCCCTTCTACATCCCTTCCACATCACTTCCACATCCCTTCCACATCTCTTCCACATCCCGTCCACATTCCTTCCACATCTCTTCCACATCCCTTCCACATCCCTTCCACATCTCTTCCACATCCCTTCTACATCCCTCCCACGTCACTTCCACATCCCTTCAACATCCCTTCCTCATCTCTTCCACATCACTTCCACATCCCTTCCACATCTCTTCCACATCCCTTCTACATCCCTTCCACATCCCTTCCACATCCCTTCCACATCTCTTCCACATCTCTTCTACATCCCTTCCACATCCCTTCCTCATCTCTTCCACATCACTTCCACATCCCTTCCACATCTCTTCCACATCCCTTCTACATCCCTTCCACATCCCTTCCACATCACTTCCACATCCCTTCCACATCTCTTCCACATCCCTTCCACATCCCTTCCACATCTCTTCCACATCCTTCCACATCCCTTCCACATCCCTTCCACATCCTTCCACATCTCTTCCACATCCCTTCCACATCCTTTCCACATCCCTTCTACATCCCTCCCACATCACTTCCACATCTCTTCTACATCTCTTTCACATCCCTTCCACATCTTTCCAAATCCCTTCTACATCCCTCCCACATCTCTTCCACATCCCTTCCACATCTCTTCCACATCCCTTCCACATCTCTTCTACATCCCTTCCACATCTCTTCTACATCTCTTCCACATCTCTTCCACATCTCTTCCACATCTCTTCCACATCCCTTCCACATCACTTCCACATCTCTTCTACAACTCTTCCACATCTCTTCTACATCCCTTCCACATCACTTCCACATCCCTTCTATATCCCTTCCACATCCCTTCCACATCCCTTCCACATCTCTTCCACATCCCTTCTACATCCCTTCCACATTCCTTCCACATCTCTTCTACATCCCTTCACATCCCTTCCACATCCCTTCTAAATCCCTTCTACATCTCATCTACATCCCTCCCACATCCCTTCCTCATCTCTTCTACATCCCTTCCACATCACTTCCACATCCCTTCCACATCTCTTCCACATCCCTTCCACATCTCTTCCACATACTTTCCACGTCCCTTCCACATCACTTCCACGTCCCTTCCACATCTCTTCTACATCACTTCCACATCTCTTCCACATCTCTTCCACATCCCTTCCACATCTCTTCTACATCTCTTCCACATCCCTTCCATATCTCTTCCACATCCCTTCCACATCTCTTCTACATCCCTTCCACATCACTTCCACATCTCTTCCACATCTCTTCCACATCTCTTCCACATGCCCTTCCACATCACTTCCACATCTCTTCTACATCTCTTCCACATCTTTTCTACATCTCTTCCACATCTCTTTCACATCCCTTCCACATCACTTCCACATCACTTCCACATCCCTTCTACATCCCTTTCACATCCCTTCCACATTCCTTCCACATTCCTTCCACATCTCTTCCACATCCCTTCCACATCCCTTCTACATCCCTTCCACATCCCTTCCACATCTCTTCCACATCCCTTCTACATCCCTTCCACATTCCTTCCACATCTCTTCTACATCCCTTTCACATCCCTTCCACATCCCTTCTACATCCCTTCCACATCCCTTCTACATCCCTTCCACAATCCTTCCACATCTCTTCTACATCCCTTCCACATCATTTCCACATCTCTTCCACATCCCTTCCACATCTCTTCTACATCCCTTCCACATCATTTCCACATCACTTCCACATCCCTTCCACATCCCTTCTACATCCCTTCCACATCTCTTCCACATCACTTCCACATCACTTCCTCATCCCTTCTACATCCCTTCCACATCCCTTCCACATTCCTTCCACATCACTTCCACATCACTTCCACATCACTTCCACATCCCTTCAACATCCCTTCCACATCTCTTCTACATCCCTTCTACATCCCTTCCTCATCTCTTCCACATCACTTCCACATCCCTTCCACATCTCTTCCACATCCCTTCTACATCCCTTCCACATCACTTCCACATCCCTTCCACATCTCTTCCACATCCCGTCCACATTCCTTCCACATCTCTTCCACATCCCTTCCACATCCCTTCCACATCTCTTCCACATCCCTTCTACATCCCTCCCACGTCACTTCCACATCCCTTCAACATCCCTTCCTCATCTCTTCCACATCACTTCCACATCCTTCCACATCTCTTCCACATCCCTTCTACATCCCTTCCACATCCTTCCACATCCCTTCCACATCTCTTCCACATCTCTTCTACATCCCTTCCACATCCCTTCCTCATCTCTTCCACATCACTTCCACATCCCTTCCACATCTCTTCCACATCCCTTCTACATCCTTCCACATCCCTTCCACATCACTTCCACATCCCTTCCACATCTCTTCCACATCCTTCCACATCCCTTCCACATCTCTTCCACATCCCTTCCACATCCCTTCCACATCCCTTCCACATCCCTTCCACATCTCTTCCACATCCCTTCCACATCCTTTCCACATCCCTTCTACATCCCTCCCACATCACTTCCACATCTCTTCTACATCTCTTCCACATCTCTTCCACATCTCTTCCACATCCCTTCTACATCCCTCCCACATCTCTTCCACATCCCTTCCACATCTCTTCCACATACCTTCCACATCACTTCCACATCTCTTCTACATCCCTTCTACATCACTTCCACATCTCTTTCACATCCCTTCCACATCCCTTCCACATCTCTTCCACATCCCTTCCACATCCCTTCCACATCCCTTCCACATCCCTTCCACATCTCTTCCACATCCCTTCACATCCTTTCCACATCTCTTCCACATCCCTTCTACATCCCTCCCACATCTCTTCCACATCTCTTCCACATCCCTTCCACATCCCTTCCACATACTTTCCACATCTCTTCCACATCCCTTCTACATCTCTTCCACATCCCATCCAATTCCGTTTACATCCCTTCCACATCTCTTCCACATCTCTTCCATATCTCTTCCACATCCCTTCCACATCCCTTCCACATCTCTTCCACATCCCTTCCACATCTCTTCCACATCCCTTCCACATACTTTCCACATCCCTTCCACATCCCTTCTACATCCCTTCCACATCATTTCCACATCACTTCCACATCCCTTCCACATCCCTTCTACATCCCTTCCACATCTCTTCTACATCCTTCCACATCACTTCCACATCCCTTCTACATCCCTTCCACATCCCTTCCACATTCCTTCCACATCTCTTCTACATCCCTTTCACATCCCTTCCACATCCCTTCTACATCCCTTCCACATCCCTTCTACATCCCTTCTACATCTCTTCTACATCCCTTCCACATCATTTCCACATCACTTCCACATCCCTTCCACATCACTCCACATCCCTTCCACATCATTTCCACATCACTTCCACATCACTTCCACATCACTTCCACATCTCTTCCACATCCCTTCAACATCCCTTCCACATCTCTTCTACATCCTCTACATCCCTCCCACATCCCTTCCACATCCTTCAACATCCCTTCCACATACTTTCCACATCTCTTCCACATCCCTTCCACATACTTTTCACATGCCTTCCACATCTCTTCTAAATCTCTTCACATTCCTTCCAATTCCTTTTTATATCCCTTCCATATCTCTTCCACATCCCTTCCACATCCCTTCCACATCTCTTCCACATCCTTCCACATCCCTTCTACATCCCTTCCACATCCCTTCCACATACTTTTCACATGCCTTCCACATCTCTTCTAAATCTCTTCCACATCCCTTCCATTCTGTTTTACATCCCTTCCATATCTCTTCCACATCCCTTCCATATCTCTTCCACATCCTGTCCACATTCCTTCCACATCTCTTCCACATCTCTCCACATCTTCCAATTCCCTTCCACATCTCTTCCACATCCTGTCCACATTCCTTCCACATCTCTTCCACATCTCTCCCACATCTCTTCAAATTCCCTTCCACATCTCTTCCACATCCTTCCACATCCCTTCCACATCCCTTCCACATCTCTTCCACATCCCTTCCACATCCCTTCCACATCCCTTCCACATCCCTTCCACATCTCTTCCACATCCCTTCCACATCTCTTCCACATCTCTTCCACATCCCTTCTACATCCCTTCCACATCTCTTCCACGTCCCTTCCACATCTCTTCCACATCCTTCCACATCCCTTCCACATCACTTCCACATCCCATCCACATCTCTTCCACATCCCTTCTACATCCCTTCCACATTCCTTCCACATCCCTTCTACATCCCTCCACATCTCTTCCACATCCCTTCCACATTCCTTCCATATCCCTTCCACATCACTTCCACATCCCTTCCACATCTCTTCCACATCCCTTCCACATCCCTTCCACATCTTTTCCACATCCCTTCCACATCCCTTCCACATCTCTTCCACATCCCTTCTACATTCCTCCCACATCCCTTCCACATCTCTTCCACATCCCTTCCACATCCCTTCCACATCCCTTCCACATACTTTCCACATCTCTTCCACATCCCTTCCACATACTTTTCACATGCATCCACATCTCTTCTAAATCTCTTCCACATCCCTCCAATTCCGTTTTACATCCCTTCCATATCTCTTCCACATCCCTTCCACATCCCTTCCACATCTCTTCCACATCCCTTCCACATACTTTCCACATCTCTTCCACATCCCTTCCACATCCCTTCCACATACTTTTCACATGCCTTCCACATCTCTTCTAAATCTCTTCCACATCCCTTCCAATCCGTTTTATATCCCTTCCATATCTCTTCCACATCCCTTCCACATCCCTTCCACATCTCTCCACATCCTTCCACATCCCTTCTACATCCCTTCCACATCCCTTCCACATCTCTTCCACATCCCTTCCACATACTTTCCACATCCCTTCCACATCCCTTCTACATCCCTCCACATCATTTCCACATCACTTCCACATCCCTTCCACATCCCTTCTACATCCCTTCCACATCTCTTCTACATCCCTTCCACATCACTCCACATCCCTTCTACATCCCTTCCACATCCCTTCCACATGTCCTTCCACATCTCTTCTACATCCCTTTCACATCCCTTCCACATCCCTTCTACATCCCTTCCACATCCCTTCTACATCCCTTCTACATCTCTTCTACATCCCTTCCACATCATTTCCACATCACTTCCACATCCCTTCCACATCACTTCCACATCCCTTCCACATCATTCCACATCACTTCCACATCACTTCCACATCACTTCCACATTTCTTCTACATCCCTTCTACATCCCTCCCACATCCCTTCCACATCCCTTCCACATACTTTCCACATCTCTTCCACATCCCTTCCACATACTTTTCACATGCCTTCCACATCTCTTCTAAATCTCTTCCACATCCCTTCCAATTCCGTTTTATATCCCTTCCATATCTCTTCCACATCCCTTCCACATCCCTTCCACATCTCTTCCACATCCTTCCACATCCCTTCTACATCCCTTCCACATCCCTTCCACATCCCTTCCACATACTTTTCACATGCCTTCCACATCTCTTCTAAATCTCTTCCACATCCCTTCCAATTCTGTTTTACATCCCTTCCATATCTCTCCACATCCCTTCCATATCTCTTCCACATCCTGTCCACATTCCTTCCACATCTCTTCCACATCTCTCCCACATCTCTTCCAATTCCCTTCCACATCTCTTCCACATCCTGTCCACATTCCTTCCACATCTCTTCACATCTCTCCCACATCTCTTCAATTCCCTTCCACATCTCTTCCACATCCCTTCCACATCCCTTCCACATCCCTTCCACATCCCTTCCACATCTCTTCCACATCCCTTCCACATCCCTTCCACATCCCTTCACATCCCTTCCACATCTCTTCTACATCCCTTTCACATCCCTTCCACATCCCTTCTACATCCCTTCCACATCCCTTCTACATCCCTTCTACATCTCTTCTACATCCCTTCCACATCATTTCCACATCACTTCCACATCCTTCCACATCACTTCCACATCCCTTCCACATCATTCCACATCACTTCCACATCACTTCCACATCACTTCCACATCTCTTCACATCCCTTCAACATCCCTTCCACATCTCTTCTACATCCCTTCTACATCCCTCCCACATCCCTTCCACATCCCTTCCACATACTTTCCACATCTCTTCCACATCCCTTCCACATACTTTTCACATGCCTTCCACATCTCTTCTAAATCTCTTCCACATCCCTTCCAATTCCGTTTTATATCCCTTCCATATCTCTTCCACATCCCTTCCACATCCCTTCCACATCTCTTCCACATCCCTTCCACATCCCTTCTACATCCCTTCCACATCCCTTCCACATCCCTTCCACATACTTTTCACATGCCTTCCACATCTCTTCTAAATCTCTTCCACATCCCTTCCAATTCTGTTTTACATCCCTTCCATATCTCTTCCACATCCCTTCCATATCTCTTCCACATCCTGTCCACATTCCTTCCACATCTCTTCCACATCTCTCCCACATCTCTTCCAATTCCCTTCCACATCTCTTCCACATCCTGTCCACATTCCTTCCACATCTCTTCCACATCTCTCCCACATCTCTTCAAATTCCCTTCCACATCTCTTCCACATCCCTTCCACATCCCTTCCACATCCCTTCCACATCCCTTCCACATCTCTTCCACATCCCTTCCACATCCCTTCCACATCCCTTCCACATCCCTTCCACATCTCTTCCACATCCCTTCCACATCCCTTCCACATCTCTTCCACATCCCTTCAACATCCCTTCCACATCTCTTCTACATCCCTTCTACATCCCTCCCACATCCCTTCCACATCCCTTCCACATACTTTCCACATCTCTTCCACATCCCTTCCACATACTTTTCACATGCCTTCCACATCTCTTCTAATCTCTTCCACATCCCTTCCAATTCCGTTTATATCCCTTCCATATCTCTTCCACATCCCTTCCACATCCCTTCCACATCTCTTCCACATCCCTTCCACATCCCTTCTACATCCCTTCCACATCCCTTCCACATCCCTTCCACATACTTTTCACATGCCTTCCACATCTCTTCTAAATCTCTTCCACATCCCTTCCAATTCTGTTTTACATCCCTTCCATATCTCTTCCACATCCCTTCCATATCTCTTCCACATCCTGTCCACATTCCTTCCACATCTCTTCCACATCTCTCCCACATCTCTTCCAATTCCCTTCCACATCTCTTCCACATCCTGTCCACATTCCTTCCACATCTCTTCCACATCTCTCCCACATCTCTTCAAATTCCCTTCCACATCTCTTCCACATCCCTTCCACATCCCTTCCACATCCCTTCCACATCCCTTCCACATCTCTTCCACATCCCTTCCACATCCCTTCCACATCCCTTCCACATCCCTTCCACATCTCTTCCACATCCCTTCCACATCTCTTCCACATCCCTTCTACATCCCTTCCACATCTCTTCCACGTCCCTTCCACATCTCTTCCACATCCCTTCCACATCCCTTCCACATCACTTCCACATCCCTTCCACATCTCTTCCACATCCCTTCTACATCCCTTCCACATTCCTTCCACATCCCTTCTACATCCCTTCCACATCTCTTCCACATCCCTTCCACATTCCTTCCATATCCCTTCCACATCACTTCACATCCCTTCCACATCTCCTTCCACATCCCTTCCACATCCCTTCCACATCTTTCCACATCCCTTCCACATCCCTTCCACATCTCTTCCACATCCCTTCTACATTCCTCCCACATCCCTTCCACATCTCTTCCACATCCCTTCCACATCCCTTCCACATCCCTTCCACATACTTTCCACATCTCTTCCACATCCCTTCCACATACTTTTCACATGCCTTCCACATCTCTTCTAAATCTCTTCCACATCCCTTCCAATTCCGTTTTACATCCCTTCCATATCTCTTCCACATCCTTCCACATCCCTTCCACATCTCTTCCACATCCCTTCCACATACTTTCCACATCTCTTCCACATCCCTTCCACATCCCTTCCACATACTTTTCACATGCCTTCCACATCTCTTCTAAATCTCTTCCACATCCCTTCCAATTCCGTTTTATATCCCTTCCATATCTCTTCCACATCCCTTCCACATCCCTTCCACATCTCTTCCACATCCCTTCCACATCCCTTCTACATCCCTTCCACATCCCTTCCACATCCCTTCCACATACTTTTCACATGCCTTCCACATCTCTTCTAAATCTCTTCCACATCCCTTCCAATTCTGTTTTACATCCCTTCCATATCTCTTCCACATCCCTTCCATATCTCTTCCACATCCTGTCCACATTCCTTCCACATCTCTTCCACATCTCTCCCACATCTCTTCCAATTCCCTTCCACATCTCTTCCACATCCCTTCCACATCCCTTCCACATCCCTTCCACATCCCTTCCACATCCCTTCCACATCACTTCCACATCTCTTCCACATCCCTTCCACATCTCTTCCACATCTCTTCCACATCCCTTCTACATCCCTCCCACATCCCTTCCACATACTTTCCACATCTCTTCTACATCTCTTCCACATCCCTTCCACATCCAGTCCACATTCCTTTCACATCTCTCCCACATCTCTTCCAGTTCCCTTCCACATCTCTTCCACATCCCTTCCACATCTCTTCCACATCTTTCCACATCTCTTCCAATTCTCTTCTACATCTCTTCCACATCCCTTCCACATCCCTTCCACATCCCTTCCTCATCTTCAACACATCCCTTCCACATCTCTTCCACATCCCTTCCTCATCTTTTCCACATCCCTTCCTCATCTTTCCACATCCCTTCCACATCCCTTCCACATCTCTTCTACATCCCTTCCTCATCTTTTCCACATCCCTTCCACATCTCTTCCACGTCCCTTCCACATCTCTTCTACATCCCTTCCACATCACTTCCACATCTCTTCTACATCTCTTCCACATCTCTTCCACATCTCTTCCACATCTCTTCCACATCCCTTCCACATCACTTCCACATCCCTTCCACATCCCTTCCACATCTCTTCCACATCCCTTCCACATCCCTTCTACATCCCTTCCACATCCCTTCCACATCCCTTCCACATACTTTCACATGCCTTCCACATCTCTTCTAAATCTCTTCCACATCCCTTCCAATTCTGTTTACATCCCTTCCATATCTCTTCCACATCCCTTCCATATCTCTTCCACATCCTGTCCACATTCCTTCCACATCTCTTCCACATCTCTCCCACATCTCTTCCAATTCCCTTCCACATCTCTTCCACATCCTGTCCACATTCCTTCCACATCTCTTCCCACATCTCACCCACATCTCTTCAAATCCCTCCACATCTCTTCCACATCCCTTCCACATCCTTCCACATCCCTTCCACATCCTTCCACATCCCTTCCACATCCCTTCCCATCCCTTCCACATCCCTTCCACATCCCTTCCACATCTCTTCTACATCCTTTCACATCCCTTCCACATCCCTTCTACATCCCTTCCACATCCCTTCTACATCCCTTCTACATCTCTTCTACATCCCCTTCCACATCATTCCACATCACTTCCCACATCCCTTCCACATCACTTCCACATCCCTTCCACATCATTTCCACATCACTTCCACATCACTTCCACATCACTTCCACATCACTTCCACATCCCTTCAACCATCCCTTCCACATCTCTTCTACATCCCTTCTACACCCTCCCACATCCCTTCCACATCCCTTCCACATACTTTCCACATCTCTTCCACATCCCTTCCACATACTTTTCACATGCCTTCCACATCTCTTCTAAATCTCTTCCACATCCCTTCCAATTCCGTTTTATATCCCTTCCATATCTCTTCCACATCCCTTCACATCCCTTCCACATCTCTTCCACATCCCTTCCACATCCCTTCTACATCCCTTCCACATCCCTTCCACATCCCTTCACATACTTTTCACATGCCTTCCACATCTCTTCTAAATCTCTTCCACATCCCTTCCAATTCTGTTTACATCCTTCCATATCTCTTCCACATCCCTTCCATATCTCTTCCACATCCTGTCCACATTCCTTCCACATCTCTTCCACATCTCTCCCACATCTCTTCCAATTCCCTTCCACCATCTCTTCCACATCCTGTCCACATTCCTTCCACATCACATCCACATCTCACCCACATCTCTTCAAATTCCCTTCCACATCTCTTCCACAACCCTACCACACCCATCCACATCCCTTCCACATCCCTTCCACATCTCTTCCACATCCCTTCCACATCCCTTCCACATCCCTTCCACCATCCCTTCCACATCTCTTCCACATCCCTTCCACATCTCTTCCACATCCCTTCTACATCCCTTCCACATCTCTTCCACGTCCCTTCCACATCTCTTCCACATCCCTTCCACATCCCTTCCCATCACTTCCAACATCCCTTCCACATCTCTTCCACATCCCTTCTACATCCCTTCCACATTCCTTCCACATCCCTTCTACATCCCTTCCACATCTCTTCCACATCCCTTCCACATTCCTTCCATATCCCTTCCACATCACTTCCACATCCCTTCCACATCTCTTCCACATCCCTTCCACATCCCTTCCACATCTTTTCCACATCCCTTCCACATCCCTTCCACATCTCTTCCACAACCCTTCTACATTCCTCCCACATCCCTTCCACATCTCTTCCACATCCCTTCCACATCCCTTCCACATCCCTTCCACATACTTTCCACATCTCTTCCACATCCCTTCCACATACTTTTCACATGCCTTCCACATCTCTTCTAAATCTCTTCCACATCCCTTCCAATTCCGTTTTACATCCCTTCCATATCTCTTCCACATCCCTTCCACATCCCTTCCACATCTCTTCCACATCCTTCCACATACTTTCCACATCTCTTCCACATCCCTTCCACATCCCTTCCACATACTTTTCACATGCCTTCCACATCTCTTCTAAATCTCTTCCACATCCCTTCCAATTCCGTTTATATCCCTTCCATATCTCTTCCACATCCCTTCCACATCCCTTCCACATCTCTTCCACATCCCTTCCACATCCCTTCCACATCCCTTCTACATCCCTTCCACATCCCTTCCACATCCCTTCCACATACTTTTCACATGCCTTCCACATCTCTTCTAAATCTCTTCCACATCCCTTCCAATTCTGTTTTACATCCCTTCCATATCTCTTCCACATCCCTTCCATATCTCTTCCACATCCTGTCCACATTCCTTCCACATCTCTTCCACAATCTCTCCACATCTCTTCCAATTCCCTTCCACATCACTTCCCACATCCCTTCCACATCCCTTCCACATCCCTTCCACATCCTCCACATCCTCCACATCACTTCCACCATCTCTTCCACATCCCTTCCACATCTCTTCCACATCTCTTCCACATCCCTTCTACATCCCTCCCACATCCCTTCCACATACTTTCCACATCTCTTCTACATCTCTTCCACATCCCTTCCACATCCAGTCCACATTCCTTTCACATCTCTCCCACATCTCTTCCAGTTCCCTTCCACATCTCTCCACATCCCTTCCACATCTCTTCCACATCTTCCCACATCTCTTCCCAATCCTTCTTCTCTCACATCCATCCCTTCCACATCCCTTCCACATCCCTCCACATCTTCTCCACATCCCTTCCACCATCTCTTCCACATCCCTCCTCATCTTTTCCACATCCCTTCCTCATCTTTCCACATCCCTTCCACATCCCTTCCACTCTCTTCTACATCCCTTCCTCATCTTTCCACATCCCTTCCACATCACACCACGTCCCATCCACATCTCTTCTACATCCCTTCCACATCACTTCCACATCTCTTCTACATCTCTTCCACATCTCTTCCACATCTCTTCCACATCTCTTCCACATCCTTCCACATCACTTCCACATCTCTCTACATCTCTTCCACATCTCTCAACACCCTTCCACATCACTTCCACATCACTACCATATCCCTTCAACATCCCTTCTACATCCCTTCCACATCCCTTCCACATTCCTTCCACATCCCTTCCACATCCTTCCACATCCCTTCAACATCCCTTCCATATCCCTTCCACATCACTCCACATCTCTTCCACATCCACATCTCTTCTACATCCCTTCCACATCACTTCCACATCACTTCCACATCCCTTCTACATCCCTCTACATCCCTTCCACATCCCTTCCACAAACCTTCCACATCCCTTCACATCTCTTCCACATCCCTTCTACATCCCTTCCACATCTTTCCACATCTCTTCTACATCTCTTCCACATCCCTTCCACATTCCTTCCACATCCCTTCTACATTCCTTCCACATCTCTTCTACATCCCTTTCACATCCCTTCCACATCCCTTCCACATCTCTTCCACATCCCTTCCACATCTCTTCCACATACTTTCCACGTCCCTTCCACATCACTTCCACATCTCTTCCACGTCCCTTCCACATCTCTTCTACATCCCTTCCACATCTCTCTACATCACTTCCACATCCCTTCACATCCCTTCTACATCTCTCCACATCTCTTCCACATCCCTTCCACATCACTTCCACATCTCTTCTACATCCCTTCCACATCACTTCCACATCACTTCTACATCTCTTTCACATCCCTTCCACATCTCTTCCAAATCCCTTCTACATCCCTCCCACATCTCTTCCACATCCTTCCACATCTCTTCCACATCCCTTCCACATCTCTTCTACATCCCATCCACACTCTTCTACATCTCTTCCACATCTCTTCCACATCTCTCCACATCTCATCCACATCCCTTCCACATCACTTCCACATCTCTTCTACAACTCTCCACATCTCTTCTACATCCCTTCCACATCACTTCCACATCCCTTCAATATCCCTTCCACATCCCTTCACATCCCTTCCACATCCCCATCCCTACATCCCTTCCACATTCCTTCCACATCTCTTCTACATCCCTTTCACATCCCTCCACACCTCTAAATCCCTTCTAAACCATCCCATCCACATCCACCAACCTCATCTACATCCCTTCACATCACTTCCACATCCTTCCACATCACTCCACATCCCTTCCACATCTCTTCCACATCCTTCCACATCCCTTCCACATACTTCCACGTCCTTCCACATCTCTTCCAACTCCCTTCCACACTCTTCCACATCACTTCACAACTCATCACATCCACATATCTTCCACATCCCTTCCACATCTCATCTACATCCCTTCCACATCCCTTCACATCTCTACCACATCCCATCCACTACTCCACATCCCTTCCACATCCTTCCACCACTCATCTCACATCTCATCCACATTCTTCACATCTCTTCCCACTCATCACATCCCTCCACATCACTTCCACATCACTTCCACATCCCTTCTACATCCCTTTCACATCCTTCCACATTCCTTCCACATCCTTCCACACATCACACCCTTCCACATCCCTACAACCCCTTCACATCCCTTCCACATCCTTCCACATCCCTTCTACATCCCTTCCACATCCTTCCACATCTCTTCTACATCCCTTTCACATCCCTTCCACATCCTTCTACATCCCTTCCACATCCCTTCTACATCCCTTCCACAATCCTTCCACATCTCTTCAACATCCCTTCCACATCATTCCACATCACTTCCACATCCCTTCCACATCCTTCACATCCTTCCACATCCCATCCACATCACTTCCCATCCATCCCTTCCACATCCCTTCCACATCCCTTCCACATCACTTCCACCATCACCTTCCACATCACTTCCACATCCCTTCCACATCCCTTCCACATCACCTTCCACATCCTTCCACATCACTTCCACATCCCTTCCACATCCCTTCCACATCCCTTCAACATCCCTTCCACATCACTTCCACATCCTCACATCACTTCCACATCCCCTTCACATCCTTCCACATCCCATCTACCACATCCCTTCCACATCACTTCCACATCCCTTCCACATCTCTTCCACATCCCGTCCACATCCTTCCACATCTCTTCCACATCCCTTCCACATCCCTTCCACATCACATCCTCAACATCCCTCCCACGTCACTTCCACATCCCTTCACATCCTTCCATCATCATCACTCACTCACATCCACCATCCCTTCCACATCTCTTCCACATCCCTTCTACATCCTTCCACATCCCTTCCACATCCCTTCCACATCTCTTCCACATCTCTACAACCTCACCCTTCCACATCCCTTCACATCACTTCCACATCCTTCCACATCCCTTCCACATCACTTCACAACCTTCCACACATCCCTTCCACATCCCTTCCCACATCCCTTCCACATCACTTCCACATCCCTTCCACATCCCTCCACATCCCCTTCCACATCCTCCACATCCTTCCACATCCCTTCCACATCCCTTCCACATCCCTTCCACATCTCTTCCACATTCCTTCCACATCCTTCCACATCCCTTCTACATCCCTCCCACATCACTTCCACATCTCTTCTACATCTCTTCCACATCTCTTCCACATCTCTTCCACATCCCTTCACATCCCTCCCACATCTCTTCCACATCCCTTCCACATCTCTTCCACATACCTCCACATCACTTCCACATCTCTTCTACATCCCTTCTACATCACTTCCACATCTCTTCCACATCCCTTCCACATCCCTTCCACATCTCTTCCACATCCCATCCACATCCCTTCCACATCCCTTCCACATCCTTCCCACATCCTCCACATCCTTCCACATCCTCACCATCATCCATCCCTCCACCTTCCACCCTCCACATCTCTTCCACATCTCTTCCACATCCCTTCCACATCCTCCACAATCTTCCACATCTCTTCCACATCCACATCTACATCCCTTCCACATCCTTCCACATCCTTACATCCTTCCACATCTTCCAATCCTTCCACATCCCATCACATCCCTTCCACATCATCTCCACATCCCTTCCACATCTTCCACATCCCTTCCACATCCCTTCCACATCCCTTCCACATCCTTCCTACATCCCTTCCACACATCCACACACTCACATCCCTCCCATCCTTACATCCCTTCCACATCTTCTACATCCCTTCCACATCACTTCCACATCCCTTCTACATCCCTTCCACATCCCTTCCACATTCCTTCCACATCTCTTCTACATCCCTTTCACATCCCTTCCACATCCCTTCTACATCCCTTCCACATCCCTCTACATCCTCTACATCCTCTTCTACATCCCTTCCACATCATTTCCACATCACTTCCACATCCCTTCCACATCACTTCCACATCCCTTCCACATCATTCCACATCACTTCCACATCACTTCCACATCACTTCCACATCTCTTCCACATCCCTTCAACATCCCTCCATCTCTTCTACATCCCTTCTAACATCCCTCCCACACCCTTCCACATCCCTTCCACATCCCTTCCACATACTTTCCACATCTTCCACATCCCTTCCACATACTTTTCACATGCCATCCACATCTCTTCTAAATCTCTTCCACATTCCTCCAATTCCGTTTATAACCCTTCCATATCTCTTCCACATCCTTCCACATCCCTTCCACATCTCTTCCACATCCCTTCCACATCCCTTCTACATCCCTTCCACATCCCTTCCACATACTTTCACATGCCTTCCACATCTCTTCTAAATCTCTTCCACATCCCTTCCAATTCTGTTTACATCCCTTCCATATCTCTTCCACATCCCTTCCATATCTCTTCCACATCCTGTCCACATTCCTTCCACATCTCTTCCACATCTCTCCCACATCTCTTCCAATTCCCTTCCACATCTCTTCCACATCCTGTCCACATTCCTTCCACATCTCTTCCACATCTCTCCCACATCTCTTCAAATTCCCTTCCACATCTCTTCCACATCCCTTCCACATCCCTTCCACATCCCTTCCACATCCCTTCCACATCTCTTCCACATCCCTTCCACATCCCTTCCACATCCCTTCCACATCCCTTCCACATCCCTTCCACATCTCTTCCACATCCCTTCCACATCTCTTCCACATCTCTTCCACATCCCTTCTACATCCCTTCCACATCTCTTCCACGTCCCTTCCACATCTCTTCCACATCCCTTCCACATCCCTTCCACATCACTTCCACATCCCTTCCACATCTCTTCCACATCCCTTCTACATCCCTTCCACATTCCTTCCACATCCCTTCTACATCCCTTCCACATCTCTTCCACATCCCTTCCACATTCCTTCCATATCCCTTCCACATCACTTCCACATCCCTTCCACATCTCTTCCACATCCCTTCCACATCCCTTCCACATCTTTTCCACATCCCTTCCACATCCCTTCCACATCTCTTCCACATCCCTTCTACATTCCTCCCACATCCCTTCCACATCTCTTCCACATCCCTTCCACATCCCTTCCACATCCCTTCCACATCCCTTCCACATACTTTCCACATCTCTTCCACATCCCTTCCACATACTTTTCACATGCCTTCCACATCTCTTCTAAATCTCTTCCACATCCCTTCCAATTCCGTTTTACATCCCTTCCATATCTCTTCCACATCCCTTCCACATCCCTTCCACATCTCTTCCACATCCCTTCCACATACTTTCCACATCTCTTCCACATCCCTTCCACATCCCTTCCACATACTTTTCAATGCCTTCCACATCTCTTCTAAATCTCTTCCACATCCCTTCCAATTCCGTTTTATATCCCTTCCATATCTCTTCCACATCCCTTCCACATCCCTTCCACATCTCTTCCACATCCCTTCCACATCCCTTCTACATCCCTTCCACATCCCTTCCACATCCCTTCCACATACTTTTCACATGCCTTCCACATCTCTTCTAAATCTCTTCACATCCCTTCCAATTCTGTTTTACATCCCTTCCATATCTCTTCCACATCCCTTCCATATCTCTTCCACATCCTGTCCACATTCCTTCCACATCTCTTCCACATCTCTCCCACATCTCTTCCAATTCCCTTCCACATCTCTTCCACATCCCTTCCACATCCCTTCCACATCCCTTCCACATCCCTTCCACATCCCTTCCACATCACTTCCACATCTCTTCCACATCCCTTCCACATCTCTTCCACATCTCTTCCACATCCCTTCTACATCCCTCCCACATCCCTTCCACATACTTTCCACATCTCTTCTACATCTCTTCCACATCCCTTCCACATCCAGTCCACATTCCTTTCACATCTCTCCACATCTCTTCCAGTTCCCTTCCACATCTCTTCCACATCCCTTCCACATCTCTTCCACATCTTTCCCCACATCTCTTCCAATTCTCTTCTACATCTCTTCCACATCCCTTCCACATCCCTTCCACATCCTTCCTCATCTTCTCCACATCCCTTCCACATCTCTTCCACATCCCTTCCTCATCTTTTCCACATCCCTTCCTCATCTTTTCCACATCCCTTCCACATCCCTTCCACATCTCTTCTACATCCCTTCCTCATCTTTTCCACATCCCTTCCACATCTCTTCCACATCCCTTCCACATCTCTTCCACATCTCTCCCACATCTCTCCCACATCTGTTCCAATTCTCTTCTACATCTCTTCCACATCCCTTCCTCATCTTTTCCACATCCCTTCCACATCCCTTCCACATCCCTTCCTCATCTTTTCCATATCCCTTCCACATCTCTTCCACATCCCTTCTCATCTTTTCCACATCCCTTCCTCATCTTTTCCACATCCCTTCCACATCTCTTCCACATCCCTTCCTCATCTTTTCCACATACCTTCCTCATCTTTTCCACATCTCTTCCACATCTCTTCTACATCCCTTCCTCATCTTTTCCACATGTCTTCCACATCCCTTCCACATATTTTCCACATCCCTTCTACATCCCTCCCACATCCATTCCACATACTTTCCACATCTCTTCTACATCTCTTCCACATCCCTTCCACATCCCGTCCACATTCCTTCCACATCTCTCCCACATCTCTTCCAATTCCCTTCCACATCTCTTCCACATCCCTTCCACATCTCTTCCACATCTCTCCCACATCTCTTCCAATTCTCTTCTACATCTCTTCCACATCCCTTCCTCATCTTTTCCACATCCCTTCCTCATCTTTTACACATCCCTTCCACATCCCTTCCACATCTCTTCCACATCTCTTCCACATCTCTTCCACATCTCTTCTACATCTCTTCCACATCCCTTCCACATCCCTTCCACATCTTTTCCACATCCCTTCCACATCTCTTCCACATCCTTCCTAATCTTTTCCACATCCCTTCCACATCTCTTCCACATCCCTTCCTCATCTTTTCCACATCTCTTCCACATCTCTTCCACATCTCTTCCACATCCCTTCCTCATCTTTTCCACATCCCTTCCACATCTCTTCCACATCCCTTCCACATCTCTTCCACATCCCTTCCTCATCTTTTCCACATCTCTTCCACATCTCTTCCACATCCCTTCCTCATCTTTTCCACATCTCTTCCACATCTCTTACATATCGCAGGCAGAATGACAACCCTGTGTGCTAATAAGCAAATTCTCCCCTCTCCCCTTGCAATCTTAATTCTTAGTGCATATGGCAAGGTATGCCTGTCCAACCAGTGCTGCTGTATCCACTGCTTACTATGGAACGCAGTAGTCAGTGACTCAAGACATCCCATAGACTTCCTTCTTCAAAAAGAAATTGCATGGCGGAAGCTTTTACTAGCAGTTTGATTTGCTAAATGCAAATTCAAGGTGTATTAACATCTGAAAGAATAATGCCTCAGTATTGGGTTTTCTCTAATTTACTTAGTAAGAAAATCCTTATAATACATACATTTTCCATTAACCCTTTAAAGTCCAGAGAGGTGTGCAACACATTGCAGTGCAAAGCGTTGCACATCCCTCTGGTCTTTAAAGGGTTAAAAAAAGGGGGTTGGAGTTACTGCTCCTTTAAGTTGTTAGTTGGAAACGTTACAACATGAGTTTTTATTTAAAAGCAATTTCTTATTTAGTGTTCGCTTTAAAGACATGTTAACCCTTTTACAGCCAAAGCCGCTGTACACAACACCACAGGTGCCCCCCCCCCCTTGTCACGGATTGCTGATTACCTGTAGACAAGGTAAGACACTATCAGAACACTTGCGCAGACCCCCGCACCACAGCGCAGGGTCCACGGGGGCAACGTACAGCACCGACTTCTCAAGTAGTTCATCCTCGATAGGACTGTGGAGGCTTCCATTACGGTACAGGCCCTGGTGATGAAACAGACTGCACGGTGAGCACAGAGACATGTATACAATGGGACATACATATTAGGATTAAATGGAGCAATTCTTCTGTAAAGCAACTTCACTGTAAGGGACTAATACAAATTCCCATTGAATTAAGTGGGCCTTTTAATTCTTAAACCTTTGAGTGCCAGAGTGGTATCCAATGTTTTGGAAAACGCTATAGTACTCAAGGGCAACTATCACTTAAATAGTGCTCTATCCGCAGATGTGTATTCCTGGGAGCAGATCGACCGATTAAAGGGATAGTAATGTTTCACAATAAAGGCAGCTCCAATTAATCTTCATAGTATTTGGGCCATGGAGAGTGTTATTTCAGTACTGTCAGAGTTGTAGTACAAGAGTAATTGAATGATAAAGTATCCCCCTCCTGCCCCTTTTACCTAGTGTAACACTGCTCACCTCAGATGTGGAATCTGGTCTCTTGACTGGACAGATCACAGCAAGGGACAATCTTCTTACTGTGATCATAAGGAAATCCCTGCCCCCCTTGACAGGTTTTTCAGGTTTTCCTTATGATCACTGAAGATTGTCCCTCTCTGTAATCCATCCGGACAGTCTTGCTGCTCTGAGGTGAGCAGTGTTACATCAGTAAAAGGGGTGGGAGGAGGATACTTTATCATTCAATTACTCTTGTACTACAACTCTGACAGTATTGAAATAACAATCTCCGTGGTTCAAATACTATGAAGATTAATTGGAGCTGCTTTTATTTTGAAACATTACTATCCCTTTAAGTTAGACTACATTGTGAACCCCCTCACCCTAAAATAGGAGCAGAATGAGGGAGACAGAAAGAAACCCCCAGGGGTCTCCTTTATATCTGTACTGCACCCTTCAGATCATTTGCTGTCCTGTGTGATGCCGATCCCCATAGACCCGCTGTATTGGACTTGTACACAAGACACAGCTCATCTATCGTTCATTCACCCCCCTGGCTTGAGGTAGCTGAGAGGGGCAGTCTTTGTACCCACCAGAGACTTGAATGGAGCCAAAAAGCAGTCCCAGATCACTGTATATTTGTTTGTAGAGATCTTTCTATTAGGCACTTGTGAAATCAGTGATAGTGATACAATGTAATGCTATTCCTGCAGCACTGAGTGCTCTGCATGATGTATTTGTTTTTGCTGATGGGATAGTGTTACATTGTATCAGTCACTCTCTGCTCTCACAGTCCCTAATAGAAAGCTCTCAACACAAATATTCAAGGAAGCTCTCCATCAGGGTTATAAAAGTGTAAAAAAAAAATAGGTGAACATGAAAAAATGTTGGCAATTTGAGTTAAAATATGTATAATATATAAAGTAAAAAGTTGGTGGACTGTCACCCTATGGTGCTGATGGTTTGATACACAATACCTTTATTTTAACTGAATACAGCCATAATTCTGTAACATCAATCCATCAATCTATCAGTCCATCAATCAATCAAGCAATCAATCCATCCAGACATCCATCTTTCAATCCATCAATCCATTCATCAATCCATCCATAAATTCATCCATCTATCAATCCATCAACCAATCAATCCATGAATCAATCAATCCTTCAATCCATCAATCCATCCGTCCATCTAACAATCCATCAACCAATCAATCCATCAATCAATCAATCAATCCATCAATCCATCCATCAATTCATCCATTCATCTATCAATCCATCAACCAATCAATCCATCAATGAATCAGTCCTTCAATCCATCAATCAATTCATCCATCCATCTATCAATCCATCAACCAATCAATCCATCAATCCATCAATCCATTCATCAATTCATCCATTCATCTATCAATCCATCAACCAATCAATCCATCAATCAATCAATCCTTCAATCCATCAATCCATCCATCCATCCATCTATCAATCCATCAACCAATCAATCCATCAATCCATCCATCAATTCATCCATCCATCTATCAATCCATCAACCAATCAATCCATCAATCCATCCATTCATCAGTCCATCAATCCATCCATCAATCAGTCCATCAATTCATCCATCCATCATCACCTCGGTGCAGTTTGAGGAATACTCCAGTGGTTTGATGAATTTTAGCTGATACATCATTTTGCAGATGACCATGAAGCAGGACCACACGGTGCAAATGTTGGAGGCATAAGGCCGGAGATGTGAGTAGGGCAGAGCGAAAACCCAGGGCAGGTAGAACAGGCAGTTCATCAAGGAAACCTAGAGACACGGACACGTGACCGCAGTTAAAGGATAAAGAGTGTGCATAAAAAATAAAACGTTTAGAGGTTTTGTTTGTTTGTCATTAACTGAGGCAGAGTTCACATTATAGGGACAGTAATACTTAAATTTTCTTAATTTGTTGTAGGGTTTATACCTCTGAGTAAAAGAAGGGGACTCCCACTGCTGAAGGGTGCAGTATCACAGTGGCCTGATATTATACAGTGGCACAGTTGCTACACCATCCTATGGAGATTTGGAGCTGTCCTTAGGATGGTGTAAGAACAGCGTCACTGTACAGTTTCAGGCCACTGAGATACTGCACCTAAAATCAGTCAAGTTTGACCTGTAATAACTTTTGAATAAAACACCTTTTATCAGCGAGAGTACACTTGTTTTACTCAGAGGGAAAACACTACAACATATATCCTGTTCCTGTTAGTCTTGTTTGTCTGCTCCGTTTCGCTGTGACTCTTGCTTGGCCTCCGATCTCACTCTGTGTGTGACTGGCTTGTCTGACTATCCACATCGATACTGACCTGTGGCTCTGACTGATCTCACTCTGTGTATGACCCCAGCTTATCTGACTATCCACATCAGTACTGACCTGTGGCTCTGACTGATCTTACTCTGTGTATGACCCCAGCTTATCTGACTATCCACATCAGTACTGACCTGTGGCTCTGACTGATCTCACTCTGTGTATGACCCCGGCTTGTCTGACTATCCACATTGGTACTGACCTGTGGCTCTGACTGATCTCACTCTGTGTATGACCCCAGCTTATCTGACTATCCACATCAGTACTGACCTGTGGCTCTGACTGATCTTACTCTGTGTATGACCCCAGCTTATCTGACTATCCACATCAGTACTGACCTGTGGCTCTGACTGATCTCACTCTGTGTATGACCCTGGCTTGTCTGACTATACACATTGGTACTGACCTGTGGCTCTGAGTGATCTCACTCTGTGTGTGACCGGCTTGTCTGACTATCCACATCAGTACTGACCTGTGGCTCTGGCTGATCTCACTTTGTGTATGACCCTGGCTTGTCTGACTATCCACACTGGTACTGACCTGTGGCTCTGGCTGATCTCACTCTGTGTATGACCCTGGCTTGTCTGACTATCCACATAGGTACTGACCTGTGGCTCTGGCTGACTACTTGCTCTGTGTATGACCCCGGCTTGTCTGACTATCCACATCGGTGCTAACCTGTGGGTCTGGCTGATCTCACTCTATGTATGACCCCGGCTTGTCTGACTATCCACATTGGTACTGACCTCTGGCTCTGACTGATCTCACTTTGTGTATGACCCCGGCTTGTCTGACTATCCACATCAGTACTGACCTGTGGCTCTGGCTGATCTCACTCTGTGTATGACCCCGGCTTGTCTGACTATCCACATCGGTACTGACCTGTGGCTCTGGCTGATCTCACTCTGTGTATGACCCCGGCTTGTCTGACTATCCACATCGGTACTGACCTGTGGCTCTGGCTGATCTCACTCTGTGTATGACCCCGGCTTGTCTGACTATCCACATCGGTACTGACCTGTGGCTCTGGCTGACTACTCGCTCTGTGTATGACCCTGGCTTGTTCAACTATCCACATCAGTACTGACCTGTGGCTCTGGCTGACTACTCGCTCTGTGTATGACCCTGGCTGGTCTGACTATCCACATCAGTACTGACCTGCGGCTCTGGCTGACTACTCGCTCTGTGTATGACCCTGGCTGGTCTGACTATCCACATCAGTACTGACCTGCGGCTCTGGCTGACTACTCGCTCTGTGTATGACCCTGGCTTGTCCGAATATCCACATCAGTACTGACCTATGGCTCTGGCTGACTACTCGCTCTCTGTTTGACCCCGGCTTTTCTGACTACCCACATCGATACTGACCTGTGGCTCTGGCTGACTACTCGCTCTGTGTATGACCCAGGTTTGTCTGACTATCCACCGGTGCTGACCAGTGGTTCTGGCTGACTTCTCGCTCCTTGTTGTGCCCGGTTGTCTGACTATCCACTTGGTTTCGGCCTGTGGCTCTAGCCAACTACTTGCTCATTGTTGCCAGATTTCTGACTATCCTCTCGGTGCTAAAAAGGGTACAGGCTGACTACTAGCTCCTTGTGACCTGCGCTGGTCCAGCTATTCATAATACTGTACTGTGGCTGTGCTGCCCTTCCTCTGACTGCCACTATCTGCATTTAGTACCGTACGGCAGAAGGCACATATCTCTGGGCGCTTGGTCCTTCCTACAGATAGAATCATATGCTAGGTTCTATATTTCGCTTCTGCTTCGAGTAGCGAAGGCCTCTACCTAGTATCAGTCTAGGTAGTAGAATGTAGTCTTTGGTTATACTGTTTGGGGCTATTATAGGGGTATTGCCTATGATATTTGTATTCTAAATAAAGGTGGTTTTATTTCAATATTACTTGTGTCTGACCTTCTGTTCGTACTGGTTACCGTGACAGCAGGACATAAGAGAGGGAAGGCAGGGAAGCAGGGTAGAGAAGGTAGAAGGCAGCGGAGCAGGCCATAAAAGAGGGAAGGGGGGAGCAGGATGGAGGAGATGATAATTTGGGGCGCTGGCCTGAGGAAATAGAATTGAGGGGAGTGGTCCAAGGAGAGGAAAGGTGAGCGGGCCTGAGGCAAGGATGGAGATACAGCTTATTGGGTGGGTAAATCAGTAGGTGAAGAAGAATGTATCAAAAGATGTCCTTGACCCAAACACGCTATAAATGATGAGTAAGGGAAAACTTTTTTTTCTGAGTCTTGAAAAATAGCTTGTTTCAGAAAAAATACAAATTTTCAAACCTATTCCACTCATGCTTAGCAGTCAGTTACTCTTGAGTACTACCACAAAGAAGCCCTACCACCCCCACTAGGGGTTCAGTGGAAGCACATGCATCTAGCACTCACTCCAGGCTACACTCATATTGTGTGATTCCTTCCCATGCTGCCCTTCATACCTCCTTCAGTGTTATCCAGATAATGATGGTGGACACAATCTTAATAATATGAAGTTCTAGGAGTCTCCATGCTAACACCTGAGTGTTATGGATAAAGTCCAGCAAGGTCAGGAGAATGGACATCAGCTTGTCGATGACTAGTATCCACTTCTTCATTCCGCTGTCTGCTGAGGGAGACAAAGAACCAATTACTGACAGATCTGGAAGAGAATGTTCTTATGGTCTTGACCAGGGGTGGTCAATCTGAAACCTAACAGTTGTTGAGTTCTGCAATTCCCATCATATCCTGACAGTTGTTGATGGACTGGGGATTACAGCAGTTGTAGTAATCAACAGCTAGGGAACATCAGGTCTGGACCTTGGAATTCTGTGACTATTCCATAATTCTTGGATGCAACAGAGATATAAAGTGCAACAAAATGCAGTGGAGACCTCTCCAATGTTCAAAGGATTTTCCTCTTTGTTTTCAGTCAAGGATACTGCTAAAATCAATTTCACCATTGGCCTGTAATGGCTGATGCTAAAAACCCATGCTGGGAAGACCTGGCTGTATGTTTGTGGGTGTTTGGATTGTTATTAAAGTGTGACCCACAAGGCTTGCAAGATTTTACATTACCTGGCAGATCCTGAGAATCCTGGGTCATGTTTCCATCCAGAGTGATGTTATCTATCTTCTCCAGTGTGTTCTGACTGGCGCTGTTCTGCTTCTCACTGTCCAACCTGCAGGAACACATGCACACTTCAGTACATGACCAAATAAAGTGTTTTCTTCTTATTTAAATCCATTCTAGAATGGTCTCCAACTTCAAAGGAGTAATGTCCCGTTCACAATAACTCCTCCTATCGCTGGACTCCTAGCAAGGGTGCAGTTGCCCAATTACATATATAAGAGCAGCAAAGTAGCCTCATATGTGGGTTTATTTATGTACCACACACAACATTTTTGGATGCAACCAATTCCCCACGACAACAATTTATTGGGACATCACTCTAACATCCAATGTGTTACTATTATATGTCAAGTTCAGTTCTGAATTTCCTTTCTCGTTTAGATTCAACCACCAATGATAGGACTCTTACCTAGGTAAGAGCTCCTGTTACACACAGTACTTGTATTGATACACCTGACTGCTGTATGATTGACTCCTACCTAGGTAAGTGCTTCTGTTACACACAGTAATTATATACATACACCTGACTGCTGTATGATGGACTCCTACCTAGGTAAGCGCTTCTGTTACACACAGTAATTATATAGATAGACCTGACTGCTGCATGATGGACTCCTACCTAGGTAAGTGTTTCTGTTACACATAGTAATTATATAAATATTCCTGATTGCTGTATGATGGACTCCTACCTAGGTAAGTGCTTCTTTTACATGCAGTAATTATATAGATACACCTGACTGCTGTATGACGGACTCCTACCTAGGTAAGTCCTTCTGTTACACGCGGTAATTATATAGATACACCTGACTGCTGTATGATGGACTCATACCTAGGTAAGTGCTTCTGTCTCACACAGTAATTATATAGATATTCCTGATTGCTGTATGATGGACTCCTACCTAGGTAAACCCTGTTACACATATTAATTATATAGGTATTCCTGACTGCTGTATGATGGACTCCTACCTAGTTAAGTCCTGTTACACACAGTAATTATATACATACACCTGACTGCTGTATGATGGACTCCTACCTAGGTAAGTGCTTCTGTTACACACAGTAATTATATAGATACACCTGACTGCTATATGATGGACTCCGACCTAGGTAAGTGCTTCTGTTACACACAGTAATTATATAGATACACCTGACTGCTATATGATGGACTCCTACCTAGGTAAGTGCTTCTGTCACACACAGTAATTATATAGATACACCTGACTGCTGTGTGATGGACTCCTACCTAGGTAAGTGCTTCTGTCACACACAGTAATTATATAGATACACCTGACTGCTGTGTGATGGACTCCTACATAGGTAAGTGCTTCTGTCACACACAGTAATTACATAGATACACCTGACTGCTGTGTGATGGACTCCTACCTAGGTAAGTCCTTCTGTCACACACAGTAATTACATAGATACACCTGACTGCTGTGTGATGGACTCCTACCTAGGTAAGTCCTTCTGTCACACACAGTAATTACATAGGTACACCTGACTGCTGTGTGATGGACTCCTACCTAGGTAAGTGCTTCTGTCACAAACAGTAATTACATAGATACACCTGACTGCTGTGTGATGGACTCCTACCTAGGTAAGTCCTTCTGTCACACACAGTAATTACATAGATACATCTGACTGCTGTGTGATGGACTCCTACCTAGGTAAGTCCTTCTGTCACACACAGTAATTACATAGATACATCTGACTGCTGTATGATGAACTCCTACCTAGGTAAGTGCTTCTGTTATACACAGTAATTATACAGATACACCTGATTGCTGTATGATGAACTCCTACCTAGGTAAGTGCTTCTGTTACACATAGTAATTATACAGATACACCTGACTGCTGTATGATGAACTCCTACCTAGGTAAGTGCTTCTGTTACACACAGTAATTATATAGATACACCTGACTGCTGTATGATGAACTCCTACCTAGGTAAGTGCTTCTGTTACATACAGTAATAATGTAAATACACCTGACTGCTGTATGATGGACTCCTACCTAGGTAAGTGTTTCTGTTACACATAGTAATTATATAGATACACCTGACTGCTGTATGATGGACTCCTACCTAGGTAAGTGTTTCTGTTACACATAGTAATTATATAGAAACACCTGACTGCTGTATGGTGGACTCCTATCTAGGTAAGTACTTCTGTTATACACAGTAATTATATAGATACAACTGACTGCTGTATGATGGACTCCTACCTAGGTAAGTGCTTCTGTTATACACAGTAATTATATAGATACACCTGACTGCTGTATGATGGACTCCTACCTAGGTAAGTGCTTCTATTACACACAGTAATTATATAGACACACCTAACCGCTGTATGATGGACTCCTACCTAGGTAAATGTTTCTGTTACACACAGTAATTATATAGATACACCTGACTGCTGTGTGATGGACTCCTACCTAGGTAAGTGCTTGTTACACACAGTAATTATATAGATGCACCTGACTGCTGTGTGATGGACTCCTACCTAGGTAAGTGCTTCTTACACACAGTAATTATATAGATACACCTGACTGCTGTATGATGGACTCCTACCTAGGTAAGTGCTTCTGTTACACACGGTAATTATATAGATACGCCTGACTGCTGTATGATGGACTTCTACCTAGGTAAGTGCTTCTGTTACACACAGTAATTATATAGATACACCTGACTGTTGTATGATGGACTCCTACCTAGGTAAGTGCTTCTGTCACACACAGTAATTATATAGATACCTGACTGCTGTATGATGGACTCCTACCTAGGTAAGTACTTCTGTTACACACAGTAATGATACAGATACACCTGACTGCTGTGTGATGGACTCCTACCTAGGTAAGTGCTTCTTACACACAGTAATTATATAGATACACCTGACTGCTGTGTGATGGACCCTTACCTAGGTAAGTGCTTGTTACACACAGTAATTATATAGATACACCTGACTGCTGTGTGATGGACCCTTACCTAGGTAAGTGCTTCTGTTACACACAGTAATTATATAGATACACCTGACTGCTGTATGATGGACTCCTACCTAGGTAAGTGCTTCTGTTACACACAGTAATTATATAGATACACCTGACTGCTATATGATGGACTCCTACCTAGGTAAGTGCTTCTTACACACAGTAATTATATAGATACACCTGACTGCTGTGTGATGGACCCTTACCTAGGTAAGTGCTTGTTACACACAGTAATTATATAGATGCACCTGACTGCTGTGTGATGGACTCCTACCTAGGTAAGTGCTTGTTACACACAGTAATTATATAGATGCACCTGACTGCTGTGTGATGGACTCCTACCTAGGTAAGTGCTTCTTACACACAGTAATTATATAGATACACCTGACTGCTGTGTGATGGACCCTTACCTAGGTAAGTGCTTGTTACACACAGTAATTATATAGATACACCTGACTGCTGTGTGATGGACCCTTACCTAGGTAAGTGCTTCTGTTACACACAGTAATTATATAGATACACCTGACTGCTGTATGATGGACTCCTACCTAGGAAAGTGCTTCTGTTACACACAGTTATTATATAGATACACCTGACTGCTGTGTGATGGACTCCTATCTAGGTAAGTGCTTGTTACACACAGTAATTATATAGATACACCTGACTGCTGTGTGATGGACCCTTACCTAGGTAAGTGCTTCTGTTACACACAGTAATTATATAGATACACCTGACTGCTGTGTGATGGACCCTTACCTAGGTAAGTGCTTCTGTTACACACAGTAATTATATAGATACACCTGACTGCTGTATGATGGACTCCTACCTAGGAAAGTGCTTCTGTTACACACAGTAATTATACAGATACACCTGACTGCTGTATGATGGACTCCTACCTAGGTAAGTGCTTCTGTTACACACAGTAATGATATAGATACACCTGACTGCTGTGTGATGGACTCCTACCTAGGTAAGTGCTTCTGTTACACACAGTAATTATACAGATACACCTGACTGCTGTATGATGGACTCCTACCTAGGTAAGTGCTTCTGTTACACACAGTAATTATACAGATACACCTGACTGCTGTATGATGGACTCCTACCTAGGTAAGTGCTTCTGTTACACACAGTAATTATACAGATACACCTGACTGCTGTATGATGGACTCCTACCTAGGTAAGTGCTTCTGTTACACACAGTAATTATATAGATACACCTGACTGCTGTATGATGGACTCCTACCTAGGAAAGTGCTTCTGTTACACACAGTAATTATATAGATACACCTGACTGCTGTATGATGGACTCCTACCTAGGTAAGTGCTTCTGTTACACACAGTAATTATACAGATACACCTGACTGCTGTGTGATGGACTCCTACCTAGGTAAGTGCTTCTGTTACACACAGTAATTATACAGATACGCCTGACTGCTGTGTGATGGACTCCTACCTAGGTAAGTGCTTCTGTTACACACAGTAATTATATAGATACACCTGACTGCTGTGTGATGGACACTTATCTACATATGTCCTGGTAAACAAATGAAGAGACGCTTGTTCTTATAGACATAGATTCATGGCACATCAAAGCATTCACTATTATGTATCTTTAGAAAAGAAAATGATGACAGACAAGTGTTGCACTTTGCTCCTTACTTGTTCTTTAGATTTCCCACGTTTTCTTTTATACTGCAAAAAAAGAGAGATTTGTTGTATAGAGAAATTAGTGTGTCCTGTTGCTGTTGGACGACAACTTAGATTAACCTCAGTGAGCCATTAGTGATGGGGGCTACAGCCTTCATCACGCGTTACATTTACATGGATAAATCTATATAACAGTCACTGTAGGTCACTAGATAACTTTGCGTGTTACTCACATAGTCGCCAAGAGGTGAATCCGACTCTCCATCTTTTTCTTACTGTATGAACAGAGAAACTGGACAAATTAGCATATAAACTGGGCATAATAGCAAAATATAAACTAGCAAACAAAATACTGAGATTTCACATATCAGCTGGACATATCCGCAGAATCTAATCTGGTAAATTAAATGTTCAAACTGGTAAATCAACTGACCAAATTTTACCCCTTTTACCTAGTGTAAGCCATCTCTTCTCAGATGTGGAATCCAGTCCATAGACCAGACAGATAACAGCAGGGGACAATCTTCTTCCTATGAGAACAATGAAAGCCCTGCCCCCCTTGACAAGTTTTTCAGGTTTTTCCCTTATCTTAATTGAAGATTGTCCCTCTCTGCAGTCTACCTGGGCACCTCCCTTCTGATCTGGCTGAGCAGTGTTACATCCGTAAAAGGGGCGGGAGGGGGATACTTTGTCATTGAATTACTCTTGAACTACAACTCTGACAGAATTGAAATAATAATCTCCAAAGTCCAAATACTATGATGATTAATTAGAGCTGCTTTTATTATGAAACATTACTATCCCTTTAATAAGTAATGTGTATGATTCATCAAGATATAAAATAGTAAAGAAACTAGCTAAATTAGTATATCAAATGAACATTACAGCAATATATAAACTGGAAAATATTCTGGTAAAATATATACAGTGAGGGAAAAAAGTATTTGATCCCCTGCTGATTTTGTGCGTTTGCCCACTGACAAAGAAATGATCAGTCTATAATTTTAATGGTAGGTTTATTTGGACAGTGAGAGACAGAATAACAACAAAAAAATCCAGAAAAACGCATTTAAAAAACGTTATAAATAGATTTGCATTTTACTGAGTGAAATAAGTATTTGACCACTTTGCAAAACATGACTTAGTACTTGGTGACAAAATCCTTGTTGGCAATCACAGAGGTCAGACGTTTCTTGTAGTTGGCCACCAGGTTTGCACACATCTCAGGAGGGATTTTGTCCCACTCCTCTTTGCAGATCCTCTCCAAGTCATTAAGGTTTCGAGGATGATGTTTGGCAACTCGAACCTTCAGCTCCCTCCACAGATTTTCTATGGGATTAGGGTTTGGAGACTGGCTAGGTTACTCCAGGACTTTAATGTGCTTCTTCTTGAGCCACTTCTTTGTTGCCTTGGCCATGTGTTTTGGGTCATTGTCATGCTGGATTACCCGTCCACCACCCATTTTCAATTCCCTGGCTGAGGGAAGGAGGTTCTCACCCAAGATTTGACAGTACATGGCCCCGTCCATCGTTCCTTTGATACGGTGAAGTTGTCCTGTCCCCTTAACAGAAAAACACCCCCAAAGCATAATGTTTCCACCTCCATGTTTGATGGTGGGGATGGTGTTCTTGGGGTCATAGGCAGCATTACTGCTCCTAAAAACACGGTGAGTTGAGTTGATGCTAAAGAGCTTGATTTTGGTCTCATCTGACCACAACACTTTCACCCAGTTATCCTCTGAATCATTCAGATGTTCATTGGCAAATTTCAGACAGGCCTGTACATGTGCTTTCTTGAGCAGGGGGACTTTGCGAGCGCTGCAAGATTTCAGTCCTTCACGGCATAGTGTGTTACCAATTGTTTTCTTGGTGACTATGGTCCCAGTTGCCTTGAGATCATTGACAAGATCCTCCCATGTAGTTCTGGGCTGATTCCTCACTGTTCTCATGATCATTGAAACTCCACGAGGTGAGATCTTGCATGGAGCCCCAGCACGAGGGAGACTGACAGTTATTTTGTGTTTCTTTCATTTACAAATAATCACATCAACTGTTGTCACCTTCTCATCAAGCTGCTTGGTGATGGTCTTGTAGCCCATTCCAGCCTTGTGTAGGTCTACAGTCTTGTTCCTGGCATCCTTGGACAGCTCTTTGGTCTTGGCCATGGTGAAGAGTTTGGAATCTGATTGATTAATTGCTTCTGTGGACAGGTGTCTTTCATACAGGTAACAAGCTGAGATTAGAAGCAATCCCTGTAAGAGAGTAATCCTAATCTCAGCTTGTTACCTGTATAAAAGACACCTGGGAGCCAGAAATCATGCTGACTGATAGGGGTTCAAATACTTATTTCACTCAGTAAAATGCAAATCAATCTATAACTTTTTGGAAATGCATTTTTCAGGATTTTTTTGTTGTTATTCTGTCTCTCACTGTTCAAATAAACCTACCATTAAAATTATAGACTGATCATTTCTTGTCAGCGGGCAAACGTACAAAATCAGCAGGGGATCAAATAATCTTTTCCCTCACTGTATATTAATTGAACATTACAGCAAGATATCAACTGAAAAATAAACTAGTCAAATTAGTATATAAACTGGATGTTAGAGCAGTATATAAACTGGTAGCTATACTGGTCATGTTATTATATAAACTGGTAACTATACGGGTCATGTTATTATATAAACTGGTATCTATACTGGTCATATTATTATATAAACTGGTATCTATACTGGTCATATTATTATATAAACTAGTAGCTATACTGGTCATGTTATTATATAAACTGGTATCTATACTGGTCATGTTATTTATAAACTGGTAACTATACTGGTCATGTTATTATATAAACTGGTAGCTATACTGGTCATGTTATTATATAAACTGGTATCTATACTGGTCACGTTATATAAACTGGTAACGTTACTGATCATGTTATTATATAAACTGGTAACTATACTGGTCATATTATTATATAAACTGGTATCTATACTGGTCATGTTATTATATAAACTGGTATCTATACTGGTCATGTTATATAAACTGGTAACGTTACTGATCATGTTATTATATAAACTAGTAACTATACTGGTAATATTATTATATAAACTGGTAGCTATACTGGTCATGTTATTATATAAACTGGTATCTATACTGGTCATGTTATATAAACTGGTAACGTTACTGATCATGTTATTATATAAACTGGTATCTATACTGGTCATGTTATATAAACTGGTAACGTTACTGATCATGTTATTATATAAACTGGTAGCTACACTGGTCATTTTATTATATAAATTGGTAGCTATACTGGTCATGTTATGTAAATGTACAGGAGGGCAGACTCTGCAGGACATCACACACAGAAGGACAGAAGGAAAGACACTGCAGGATATCACACACAGAAGGACAGACACTGCAGGACATCACACACAGAAGCAACACCAGGTGTTTTGCAACCGTGGATTTGAGGCACATGTTGCTTTCTAGATCTGCTATAGCGACAATATCTTTCTTGTTTGGACAGGTACCGAGGAACAACTTTGTGGTTTCGTGGATCGGCTTAATTGTAATTCCCACGATATCAGATTAACTATGAATAGTAGTATGACCGAGGTAGAATTTCTTGATTTACGCATCTTCATAGATAAGAACATAATTAAAACTAAAACCTTCAGAAAGGAGAAAGCATGCAATACATTACTGCATTATGATAGTAATCATTTACAGAAAGAGGGAATTCCACGGGGACAGTTTTTACGTCTTAAAAGAAGCTGTTCAAATATTGAAGACTTTAAAATACAAGCAGGTGAATTAATAGAGCGTTTTAGTGAAAGAGGTTATCCTAAGAAACGCCTGATGAGGTGCTATAAGAGGGACCGTAAATGTAATAGGGAAACCCTAATTTAAAAGTATTAGAAACAGCAATTGGTTGACCCAAACACAGCTAAAATGCATGTTTAAATGTGGCTCTTGTAAGGCCTGCAAGTATATTAAAAAGGAAAGATATTTTTGTAATTTTGATCAAAGTAAGAGCTATACTATTAAACATTTTTTTCATCGTAAATCAGAAAAGGTAGTTTATCAATTAAGTTGTCCTTGTCAATGAATTTATATTGGCTAAACTAAACAGCAATTCAGAGTTAGATTGCTAGAACATATAAGAGATATAATACACAAAAAAAGTTGAAAGTCTTGTGGCTATACACTTTGAAGAGAAACATGGGGGGTTTCACACTGGCATGTTAGCCTTATGTATTTCTCAATTAAAAAAAAATCTTAGAAGAGGTGATAGAGATAGAGCTGTGATACAACTTGAATCTAGATTGATCTATGATTAGGAACATTACACCCTAATGGGTTAAATGATGAATTGAGATTTAATTTTTTTCTATAAATCTACATTCATAGCCCCTTATGATTATACCGATATAAACTGATATGTTACTGTTTGAAATTATTAGTCTTTCCGTCACTTTGATCCGTTGTCACGGGAACCGGACAAATTCCCTGGTTATTGTTTCAAATATACCCCTCCTCCCCCATCCTCCTCCAAAGGACTAACATTCACGTTCTCGAGACTGCCAGCCGGACTATCACACCAGCCGTCAGGCTGTGGAACGTAGGCCGGCTCCTGATTGGCTAAAGCCCTGGGTGCCATGTTTAAAGGTTCCCCATAGACTTAACATGGGGAAAAGTAGGCATCCCAGGGATTGGCCAGTCAGCCACCCGCCCATGGCAGCTGATAGGCTAAAGGCAGGTGTGACACCACAGGCCAGGATTGGCCACATCATACTCAGCCCTGGATTGGCTGGGGTTTGAAGGCGGCTAAATCAAATTATGTAAAAGATGCTTTAGCACAAAGGACACTATTGTGAATGTGTATTCTAGCCCATTGTATCCAGCCCCAGCCCTTTGTCTAATGTTTACCCACCGCCCCTCACTATTGTCAGTTAATGCACTCATGTCTGTCCCCATTGTTCCCTGGCCACACTGTTCTGTATATAAGTCTGTTGGTTTCTTCAATAAACAGTTCTGGTTTACCCTGACACTAGTTCTGCCTGGTGACTTAGGGTACATTGCTGTATGCTGCGGGAGCCTTTGCTGGTGGATTTTGGGGAAGAAGTTATCTTTGACGGTGACACCAACGCTGGGTGTCTGCTGGTACCGTCACATCTGGTGGCAGCGGCGGGATTTTTACTTCTTCCAGAAGAAAGGACACTGAGACCAGTACCCAGGGGGAGATATAGCCACTGGGCTTGACCCCGGTCTCAGCAGCACACGGAGACCAGCATCCAGGGGGAGATATAGCCACCTGGCTTGACCCAGGTCTCTGCAGCGCGGCCAACAGCGGATGGAGCAGCGGTACGAAGCCCTCAAACGGAGTACCTTAAAAGATTTGGTGGAGTCCCGTGGGCAAGTGGCCAGCAATAAGTCTAAAGCCACACTAATCGCTGAACTGATGGAGGGCGACCGAGCCAGCAACGCGTCCTCTGTGACCACTGACATGTCTGATTTGCAGCGGGAGGTTCAGTGGCGTCTGGCCCTCTATGGTTCCACTCCTCCCCAGGAGATCATCACGCAGATCCTGAGTGAGGCCACCAACCTCCGGCTGGCAGAGCTGCAGCAGCACAGAGAGGGACCAGGGAGCTCCAGACCTAGTGGAGTTCCGAAGAAGAAATTGCCTTTTGCTGCATTCAAAGCATTCAATGATGCAGAAGATGACATTGATGGCTACTTGCAAGTTTTCGAGCGTCAGTGTGCCCTGCAAGGAGTTGAGGAGGCGGACTGGGTCACCGTGCTGGTGAGCAAATTGTCAGGGAGAGCCGCGGAGGCATACCAAGCCGTACCCACGGAGGAGTGCAGGGACTATGAGCGAGTCAAGGAGAGGCTTCTGGGTAGATACGCCATAACCCCGGAGGCACACCGACTGAAGTTCCGCAACCTGAGGCAGAAAGAGGGACAGCCATTCACGGACTGGGCTCATCGGATGGCGAGAGCTGCTGAAAGTTGGGTGACTGGTTGCCAGGCAGTTACCCTGGCGGACGTTCTACAGTTCATAATGTTGGAGCAATTCTACGAACATTCCCCTGTAGCTGTGCGGGACTGGGTCAAGGACCGGCGGCCCCACACCGTGGAACAAGCAGCTATCCTGGCGGATCAATATGTGGATTCGAGGAGGGTGGGAGCCCCAGAGCCACGACCTCCAGTCCGAGTTGGGCAACCTATTTCCCGGGATTTGGGGACAGCATACCCGTTCCCTCCACGACCTCTTCCAGCACGTCCTCTGGCCAGCGGAATGCCCAGGAGGCCGGGCATTCGCTGCTATGGATGCGATCAAGTGGGCCATGTGAAGGCGGAGTGCCCCAAAAATGCTCCACGGGATTCCGGGGCCCGACCGTCTCCAAGGATTCCACGGGCCGCCGCACACTGTCTGGATGCAGGTTGCATCACCGGCAGGCGGTTTGGGTTAAGGGCCGCCCCGCTCAAGGATTACGGGACAGTGGGGCCACGATCACCCTATTGCAACCCCAGTTGATAAGCCCCAGGGAGAAAACCGGCCGGTCGATAGCAGTCCGAGTGGCGGGGGGCACGGTACTGCGGATTCCCACGGCCAGAGTTAATTTGGATTGGGGGGAGGGAGCTCGAGAAGTTGAAGTGGGGGTGATGAAGGGCCTCCCCGCGGAAGTCTTACTGGGCAATGACCTTGGTTGCCTCACCTCCTCATTTGATGAGGGGGCTGCTCCGGAAATTTATCCTGTGACCACCTGGCAGCAAGCATGAACAACGGGCCGTCCATCTGAGGAAGGGACCCAGGTAAGACACCCCGACAGTGACCTCCCTCTTAACACTGACAACCCCATAGAGGCCCCAACCGACCGGACCACTCTCCCGGTTCCTTGGGACTCCCCTGCCGACTTTGCCCAGGAAACACTCACTGACCCTACCTTAGCCAGCTACAGGGACAGAGCTGGGGCTGATCCAGGGGGACTGGGAGGGGACCGGATAGAATGGGATCGGGGCTTACTATATCGAGTCACGGAAGGGAGGAAAGAGACCCGGGTGCCCAAGCGACAGCTGGTGGTGCCACAGAAATATCGGCAGGACCTGCTCCGAATTGGGCACGACATTCCCCTAGCTGGCCACTTAGGAGTGACCAGGACCCACCACCGGGTTACCCAATCCTTCTTCTGGCCCGGGATTACAGGAGATATTAGGCAGCACTGCCGGACTTGCGACACCTGTCAGCGGGTTGGCAAGATAGGGGATCACAGCAAAGCGCCGCTGCACCCCCTGCCCATTGTAGACGAGCCATTCAGTAGGATAGGCGTAGATCTGGTGGGCCCCCTGCCGCGTCCTAGTCCCTCGGGGAAGAAATATATTCTGACTGTGGTAGACTATGCTACCCGGTATCCGGAGGCCATCCCCCTGGCAAACATTCAGGCAGAAACAGTGGCAGATGCCCTACTCCGAATCTTTGCCAGGGTCGGCTTTCCCCGGGAGATTATTTCGGATCAGGGGACCCAGTTCACGGCAGAGGTGACCCAGCAGCTCTGGAAGCTTTGTGGAATACGGCCCTTACCGAGTGCCCCTTATCACCCCCAGACCAACGGGTTATGTGAACGGTTTAATGGGACATTGAAACAGCTGCTTAGGACATTTGCCACCTCTCATAGGGACTGGGAGAAGCACTTACCGCATCTCCTATTTGCCTATCGGGAGGTCCCCCAGGAAACTACCGGGTTTTCCCCCTTTGAGTTAGTCTATGGGAGGATCGTGCGAGGACCCCTTGATTTACTCAGGACCCACTGGGAAGGGACAATAGGAGAAGAGGGGACCCCTGTAGTAGATTATGTACTAGCCTTCCGGGACCGTCTAAAGGAACTCACGGATACAGTCCGGGAGAACCTGCGGGCAGCCCAGGGTCAGCAGAAGCGGTGGTACGACCGGACTGCCCGCACCCGCACGTTACTGGTAGGTCAGCAGGTATTGGCTCTCAAACCCGTCAAAAAGGATAAGCTACAGGCAGCCTGGCAGGGGCCTTACCGGGTACTCAAACAATTGTGCGATACGACCTACCTGGTTGCTAAATGTTCAGATGAAAGAGTACAGAGGACCTTTCATGTGAACACGTTGGAAGAGTACCAAGCCAGACAAGAAGAGGTAGCTACGATTTGTGCCCCGGCGGTGGAAGACCCGGAGGGTCTCCCGTTGCCGGCACTACCCAGATTAAGTCAAGGGAAGACAGGGGTGGAAGCTGTAGAGATAGCGGAGCAATTAGGGCCAGCTCAGGTTGAACAGGCTAAGCAGATACTGCACCAGCGTCAGGAGATGTTCTCCTCCCTTCCCGGGTATGCCACGGTAGCACTTCACCGAGTGGAGACCCCAGGGCAGCGACCCTTGCGGCAAGCTGCCTACCGGGTCCCCGACGCAGTTAGGGCTGGGATGCGCCCGGAAATTAGGGACATGTTAGATCTGGGAGTCATTGAGCCCTCTACAAGCCCTTGGGCTTCCCCAGTTGTGCTAGTCCCCAAGAAGGACGGGACCACGAGGTTTTGTGTGGACTATCGCAAACTGAATGACCACACCACCACAGACGCCTACCCTATGCCCCGAGTAGACGAACTGCTAGATTGCATTGCTAGGGCTAACTTTTTGACCACCCTTGACCTGTGCAAAGGATACTGGCAGATTCCGCTGGATCGGGAAGCTATCCCCAAATCGGCCTTCATCACTCCATTTGGCCGGTACCAATTCAAGGTCATGCCATTTGGAATGAAGAATGCTCCGGCAACTTTCCAGCGGATGATTGACCAGATCTTAGATGGTCTCCAGGAGTATGCCTGTGCTTACCTGGACGACGTCGCGATTTTCAGCAACACGTGGGAGGAGCACCTGCTCCATGTGGGGGTTGTACTGGATCGCATCAAGTCGGCGGGTCTGATTCTTAAACCAGACAAATGTAGGGTAGGGATGGCAGAAGTACAGTACTTGGGTCACCGGGTGGGCAGCGGGTGCCAGCGGCCAGAACCCGCAAAAATCGAAGCTGTCGCCAACTGGCCCACCCCACGAACTAAAACCCAAGTAATGGCTTTTCTGGGTACGGCGGGGTACTACCGCCGATTCGTACCTGACTATAGCACAATAGCTAAGCCCCTGACTGACCTGACCAGGAAGAACCTTCCCCGACAGGTACTGTGGTCCCCGGAATGCGACACTGCCTTCAACAAACTAAAATGTGCATTGATCTCTGCCCCTGTGTTAGCTGCTCCTGACCCCACTAAATGTTTCTGTGTCCATACAGACGCCTCTATGTTCGGGCTGGGAGCAGTACTGAGCCAGGTGGGGCCCGACGGCAGCGAACACCCGGTGGTCTACATCAGTCGGAAACTCCTACCCCGGGAAGTAGGGTATGCCGCAGTTGAAAAGGAGTGCCTGGCCCTGGTCTGGGCTCTCAAAAAACTGCAGCCCTACCTTTATGGACGCTCCTTCACTGTGCTCACCGATCACAACCCTCTCATCTGGCTTAACAAGGTATCCGGGGACAACGGCCGGTTACTCCGGTGGAGCTTAGCCCTGCAACCCTTCAATTTTACCATTCAGTACTGGCCCGGGAAACAAAATGGCAATGCCGATGGTCTGTCCCGCCAAACGGACTTGGAACCTTAACACCGGACAGCCACCAGCCGACCCGTGGGGATCTAGCTGGGTCTGCCGGACCATGGGTCAGGGGGGAGCACTGTCACGGGAACCGGACAAATTCCCTGGTTATTGTTTCAAATATACCCCTCCTCCCCCATCCTCCTCCAAAGGACTAACATTCACGTTCTCGAGACTGCCAGCCGGACTATCACACCAGCCGTCCGGCTGTGGAACGTAGGCCGGCTCCTGATTGGCTAAAGCCCTGGGTGCCATGTTTAAAGGTTCCCCATAGACTTATCATGGGGAAAAGTAGGCGTCCCAGGGATTGGCCAGTCAGCCACCCGCCCATAGCATCTGATAGGCTAAAGGCAGGTGTGACACCAGAGGCCAGGATTGGCCACATCATACTCAGCCCTGGATTGGCTGGGGTTTGAAGGCGGCTAAATCAAATTATGTAAAAGATGCTTTAGCACAAAGGACACTATTGTGAATGTGTATTCTAGCCCATTGTATCCAGCCCCAGCCCTTTGTCTAATGTTTACCCACCGCCCCTCACTATTGTCAGTTAATGCACTCATGTCTGTCCCCATTGTTCCCTGGCCACACTGTTCTGTATATAAGTCTGTTGGTTTCTTCAATAAACAGTTCTGGTTTACCCTGACACTAGTTCTGCCTGGTGACTTAGGGTACATTGCTGTATGCTGCGGGAGCCTTTGCTGGTGGATTTTGGGGAAGAAGTTATCTTTGATGGTGACACCAACGCTGGGTGTCTGCTGGTACCGTCACATCCGTTTTGGATAGATATATTTGGAATATTATATTTTGATGGGTATGATGTGACATTTGGAGATAAATACAAATGATGATGCTTGAAATCATGGATACATATAAAACATCATTATATCCAAAGTGGATTATTATATAAAATACATGGTTAAGTGAAGTATTAAGGTAAAAACGCAATTTTAATCATCTTGATACATATAGGGTCAATATATTGGATCAAATAGTTGGCAGACTTGCCTGCATAGCGGAATTCAAAAAGCCGTTATTTAGGAAGATACTTCCGGTGGTTAGATACTTGAGGTGTTTAATTTATTGAATTTTATTCTTGACAAAGCTCCAATACACGGGAGCGAAACATGTTGCCTCTGATACCATATGAAATGCTGAATGATTTCTAAGGAGGAGGTGCCACTGTACCAATATTAGTTCAGATTATGATACAACTTGCACGATCAGGACTGAATTTACATCGCATACTATGAGGAGAATATACAGACATACAGAATACACAGAGGGATTGCAGCCGTGGTTGAGCTGAAGACATGGAATTGGTGAGAGTATTCCTTTAAGCTGTCTTACTTATGAATGGCTTAGTTCCAAGCATCCCTGTGCCTATTGCATATGTGAATATAAACAGTGTATATGCATTGATGTCGGCTTATTATCGGATCTCTATTGTTGATACATTTAGCGCGATGCAGGAAAGGTGCGTAATCACTATTTCCCATGTGAAAACCACTAGGGAATAGGTTTGCTCATGATTTTGTTGAATTGCGCATGAAAATTCAAGATTAGCGAACGTCTGCGTATATTTATTTTTTTTGTGGGCATGGCTAAGATTAACGAATCTGTGTGAGTGGAATAGTGAATGCGCTGAATGCAAGAACTGCTATTGCAAATGAATGTATACGTCTGTGTACTGTTCTTGTAAAATGGAATTTTTTATGCGCAATTCAAGAAGCGTTCGGTATTTAGCTTCCTGGATAAGAACATGAGCAAAATCTATCTGCGTACAAAAATGCCTTTAACTGATCAAACGTTTCTTGCATCGCGCCAATTGTTACTTGCTTGAATTGATGTCCTTTGCTAGATCATGCGGAAGATATCTGGGTACACTGATATATCTTTGTTACATTAGTAACGAAGAGTGGCACCTTTAAAAGAATGTGACTCCTTCATCTATATCAGTTTGTTTATACATATAATATACACCTATAGATACTATTCGCTTATCATATAGTGTTATGTATATTTTAGATATGGATGCTGGCATCTTCATATAGGGTTTGTTTTAATTAGGTGGTAGTTCTATGTTTTCCGACTGGTCACTGAAGGGGAGGTGGGGTATTGGGGAAAGGGGGGGCCTATGCTATGAGATATATGTCTGTCATGGAGCTTTAGTATTTTCTAGTTAATTAATACATTTTTATATTTTATGTTACTTTTGTTACAGTGTATTATTATATTTTGGTAAAATTGAGGAGAGTGCGTGTCCCATAAATATCCACTGCTTTTTCTTCTTCTATTACATCGCATACAGGAGGACAGACTGCAGGACAGACACTGCAGGACATCACACACAGGAGGACAGACTGCAGGACAGACACACAGAAGGACAGACACTGCAGGACAGACACTGCAGGACATCACACACAGGAGGACAGACTGCAGGACAGACACTGCAGGACATCACACACAGGAGGACAGACACTGCAGGACAGACACACAGAAGGACAGACACTGCAGGACAGACACTGCAGGACATCACACACAGGAGGACAGACTGCAGGACAGACACTGCAGGACATCACACACAGGAGGACAGACTGCAGGACATCACACACAGAAGGACAGACACTGCAGGACATCACACACAGGAGGACAGACACTGCAGGAAATCACACACAGGAGGACAGACTGCAGGACATTACACACAAGAGGACAGACACTGCAGGACATCACACACAGGAGGACAGACTGCAGGACAGACACTGCAGGACATCACACACAGGAGGACCGACACTGCAGGACATCACACACAGGAGGACAGACACTGCAGGAAATCACACACAGGAGGACAGACTGCAGGACATTACACACAAGAGGACAGACACAGGAGGACAGACTGCAGGACATTACACACAGAAGGAAAGACTGCAGGACATCACACACAGGAGGACAGACTGCAGGACAGACACTGCAGGAAATCACACACAGGAGGACAGACTGCAGGACATCACATACAGGAGGACAGATACTGCAGGATATCACACACAGGAGGACAGACACTGCAGGACATCACACACAGGTGGGCAGACACTGCAGGACATCACACACAGGTGGGCAGACACTGCAGGAAATCACACACAGGAGGACAGACTGCAGGACATCACATACAGGAGGACAGACACTGCAGGACATCACACGACGGAGGGCAGACACTGCAGGACATCACACACACAGGAGGACAGACTGTAGGACATCACACACAGGAGGAGAGACTGCAGGATATCACACACAGGAGGACAGACACTGCAGGACATCACACGTCGGAGGGCAGACACTGCAGGACATCACACACAGGAGGACAGGCTGTAGGACATCACACACAGAAGGACAGATTGCAGGACATCATACGCAGAAGGACAGACTGCAGGCGATCACACACAGGAGCACAGAATGCAGGAGATCACAGGCAGGAGGACAGACTGCAGGACATCGCACACAGGAGGGCAGACACTGCAGGACATCACACGCAGGAGGACAGAATGCAGGAGATCAGACACAGGAGGACAGAGACTGCAGGAGATCACACGCAGGAAGGCAGACACTGCAGGACATCACACGCAGGAGGACAGAATGCAGGAGATCAGACACAGGAGGACAGAGACTGCAGGAGATCACACGCAGGAAGGCAGACACTGCAGGACATCACACGCAGGAGGACAGACTGCAGGAGATCACACGCAGGAGGACAGAATGCAGGAGATCGCACACAGGAGGACAGACACTGCAGGACATCACACACAGGAGGACAGACTGCAGGACATCACATACAGGAGGACAAACTGCAGGACAGACACTGCAGGACATCACACACTGGAGGACAGACTGCAGGACATCATACACAGGAGGACAGACACTGCAGGAAATCGCACACAGGAGGACAGACACTGCAGGAAATCGCACACAGGAGGACAGACTGCAGGACATTACACACAAGAGGACAGACACTGCAGGACAGACACAGGAGGACAGACTGCAGGACAGACACTGCAGGAAATCACACACAGGAGGACAGACTGCAGGACATCACATACAGGAGGACAGACACTGCAGGACATCACACTTGGGAGGGCAGACACTGCAGGACATCACACACAGGAGGACAGATTGTAGGACATCACACACAGGAGGACAGACTGCAGGACATTACACACAAGAGGACAGACACTGCAGGACAGACACAGGAGGACAGACTGCAGGACAGACACTGCAGGAAATCACACACAGGAGGACAGACTGCAGGACATCACATACAGGAGGACAGACACTGCAGGACATCACACTTGGGAGGGCAGACACTGCAGGACATCACACACAGGAGGACAGATTGTAGGACATCACACACAGGAGGAGAGACTGCAGGATATCACACACAGGAGGACAGACACTGCAGGACATCACACGTCAGAGGGCAGACACTGCAGGACATCACACACAGGAGGACAGACTGTAGGACATCACATACAGGAGGACAGACTGCAGGAGATCACACACAGAAGGACAAATTGCAGGACATCATACGCAGAAGGACAGACTGCAGGCGATCACACACAGGAGCACAGAATGCAGGAGATCACAGGCAGGAGGACAGACTGCAGGAGATCAGACACAGGAGGACAGAGACTGCAGGAGATCACAAACAGGAGGACGGACTGCAGGACATCACTCACAGAAGGACAGACTGCAGGAGATCACACGCAGGAAGGCAGACACTGCAGGAGATCACACGCAGGAGGACAGACTGCAGGAGATCACACGCAGGAGGACAGAATGCAGGAGATCGCACACAGGAGGACAGACACTGCAGGACATCACACACAGGAGGACAGACTGAAGGAGATCACATTCAGGAGGACACAGACCGCAGGAGATCACAAGCACGCACACACAAAACACAGAACAGACACTGTAGGACAGCATGCAAAGACACATGCAGGAGAACATTCACTGCAGGACATCACACACACACACACACACACACACACACACACACACACACACACACACACACACATGCAAGAGGACACACACTACAGAAGATCACACAAAGACCCACATGCAAGAGGGCAGACAGTGCATGGCATCATACACAAACCCATACACGCTGGAGGACACACATTGCAGGAGATCATACACACTAGTAAGAGGGCAGACAGTGCAGGACATCATACACAGACAGGTGCAGGAGGACACACACTGCAGGAGATCATACACAGACACATGTAAGAGGGCAGACAGTGCAGACCATCATACACAGACACATGCAAGAGGACCGACACTGCAGTTGATTATTCGCACACACCGGCAGGAGGACAGAGACTGCAAGAGATCACACAAATACACACACACACATGCAGGAGGACAGTCACTGCAGCAGATCACACACATGCAGGAGGACAGTCACTGCAGCAGATCACACACATGCAGGAGGACAGTCACTGCAGCAGATCACACACATGCAGGAGGACAAAGACTGCAGGAGATCACACACACACTCACAGGAGGATACAAACTGAAGGAGATTGCACACACACAAGAGGACACACACTGCAGGAGATCACACACACACACATGCAGGAGGACACACACTGAAGTTTATTATTCGCACACACCTGCAGGAGGACAGAGACTGCAAGAGATCACACAAATACACACCCATGCAGGAGGACAGTCACTGCAGCAGATCACACACATGCAGGAGGACAAAGACTGCAGGAGATCACACACACACTCACAGGAGGATACAAACTGAAGGAGATTGCACACACACACACAAGAGGACACACACTGCAGGAGATCACTCACGCACATGAAGGAGGACATATACTGCAGGATATCACACAAACGCAGGAGGACAGACACTTCATGAGATCATAGATGCAAACAAAATGCAGCCGGACACAGACTGCACCCTTTCAGTGCCATGGTACGCAATGCATTGCAAAGTAATACCTATTCTCTGCCACTCAAAGGGTTAAGCATTGCTTCAAATAAAAAGACGGGCAACGCCGTCCCTCACTGCTAATAATATATACAACTGTAAACGAACTGTCCAAATTAGTATAAGACTGGATATTACAGCATTAATTAAACTGGTAAATAAACTGACCCAAAATTTTATATAAACTGGATATTACATCCTATATAATAATTCCCTAAATCATGTGTAACGCCGCGACATGCGCAGTAGAGACTGCCCGCGCCGTGGCTGATACAGAGCTGGGCGCATCCGAAGGAGGGTCCAGCTCTGTATCAGTTGTGGCGCGGGCAGTCTCTACTGTGCGTGACTGCCCAGCAACCGGGTGGCTGTGACACTGTGGACTGTGTAACGGGCTGTTCAACTAGTTAGTATATAAACCAGTGAAATTAGTATATAAACTGTAGATAACAGCAGTATATAAACTGTTATATAAATTGGCCAATTTAGTATATAAACTGGACATTATAGCAATAGATAAACTTGTTAGTTAAACTGGACAAATGAGCCTGGCAAATAAACTGGTCAGTTTAGTATCAAAACTTGAAAACAGTAGAAGATATCTGGTTCAGGGGTACTTTGTATTATGCTGACCACACCCACAAATCATCTTTTCCCGCCATGATTCTTAAGGATTTGGCTGTCTCTCTCTCTCTCTCTCTCTCTCTCTAAGGCTCCAGCCAGAACTGATCATGGATCTAAAGGGAGGAACTATCTCTCTCTCTCTCTCTAGCCAGTGCTGCCCATGATTCTAAATTCTCATTATAACTCTAGCCAGAGTATTTATTAACTGGAGTAAATTTTAACAGGTAAAATCAGTAAAATAACATAACCAACTGATATATGGATGAAACCTGCCCATCATTCTCGCGTGTCTTGTCTGATGGTGGCGCCTGAGTGCACAGTGATGAGCTGGTTGGTACAGACCTGTCAGAGACCCCTCCTTGGTTAATGGGGATGTTGTTTAGGTCTGTGAGTTTTAGGAAATCCTCGTTGAAGTAGTAGAGTTGGAGGATACAGGCCAGGAGGAAAGAGGTCGGCATCAGGATACCAGCAAACAACTCCACGGTGCTGTACTGCTCCAAACCCAGGTCCTTCAGACTTCACAGGGGAAAACAAAATATATCAGTATTACTCACCTAGGGACATATGCACCAAGGCTAATGTGGAGCAAATCTGGGGCACACCACATGTACCATAGGAGGCAATAAATAATCCACGCATATATATAACTGAATGCTAGAGAGACCCTTAATGTATTGTTTTTCATCTGAAAGCAATGCACTGAAGACTTCATTAGTACTCAAGGGGTTAAAAGCCCCAGTTCAATCCATAAAAAGTCCAAACACAAACTATTATCACAAGAAGAATAGACAATCACGTGTCAATAAGTCACACTTATCTCACACGTGTCACCGGCCTGGAAGTGTCCGCACACTGACCAGCTTATCAGTTTCAGGGGAACTCACCTGCCCCTGTCCAGGTATCTCCCATATACTGGAGTCAGTGTCAAAAATATATCAATGAAAATACATATACATTGCACACAAGTATTCCTGGAAACTCCCCAGATCTGCCCTCCGGGTTATAGAGTTAATTACCAGGTCTCTGGGGGCAGAGGCTGCTTCTCTGGTGCTGGTGAGTTTCCTCTGAGACTCTGTCCACTTGTTCTCCTTCCCACCCACTTCTCCTCCTTCTCATCCTGTCCCTCCCACTTCTCCTCCTTCTCTCCCTGTTCCTCCCACTTCCCTCCCACTTCTCCTCCTTCTCTCCCTGTTCCTCCCACTTCCCACCCACTTCTCCTCCTTCTCTCCCTGTTCCTCCCACTTCCCTCCCACTTCTCCTCCTTCTCTCCCTGTTCCTCCCACTTCCCACCCACTTCTCCTCCTTCCCACCCTGTTCCTCCCACTTTTCTCCCATTTTTCTGCCTTCTCACACTGTTCCTCCCACTTCCCACCAACTTCTCCTCCTTCTCACACTGTTCTTCCCACTTCCCACCCATTTCTCCTCCTTCTCATCCTGTTCCTCCCACTTCCCACCCATTTCTCCTCCTTCTCATCCTGTTCCTCCCACTTCCCACCCACTTCTCCTCCTTCTCACCCTGTTCCTCCCACTTATCACCCACTTCTCCTCCTTCCCACCCTGTTCCTCCCACTTATCATCCATTTCTCCTCCTTCCCATCCACTTCTCCTCCTTCCCATCCTGTTCCTCCCATTTCTCCTCCTTCTGACCCTGTTCTGCTCACTTATCCTCCTTCTGACCCTGTTCTGCCCACTTCCCACCCACTTCTCTTTCCCACATTGTTATACTCACTTCACTCCCATTTCTCCTCCTTCCCACCCTGTTCCTCCCACTTCTGCTCCTTCCCATCCTGTTCCTCCCAATTCTTCTCCTTCTGACCCTGTTCTGCCCACTTCCTCTCCTTCCAACCCTGTTCTGTCCTTCCCACTTCACACCTGTTTCTCTCACTTCCCACCCACTTCTCCTCCGTCCCACCCTCTTCTGCCCACTTCCTGCCAACTTCTCCTACTTCCACCCTGTTCTGCCCTTCTCACCCACTTTTCTTTCCCACCTTGTTTTACCCACTTTCCTCCCACTTCTTCTCCATCCCACCCTGTTCCTCCTATTTCTCACCCACTTCTCCTCCTCCTTCTCATCCTGTTCCTACAATATCCCACCCATATCTCCTCCTTCCCACCCGGTTTCTCCCACTTCCTGTCCACTTTTCTTCCTTCACACCCATTTCTAATCACTTTCTGACCACTTCTCCTCATTCCCAGCCTGTTCCACCCACTTCCTGCTCACTTCTCCTACTATCCACCCTGTTCCTGCCAGTTCGCCTCCTTCCCCCCCTTTTAGGGCCACTTCCAATCCATTTTCCACCAACTTTATGAAGCAAGGATAATAAACCCTGCCCACCAAATTAAGCCCCACCGCTTTATGCAACCATGTAATTTACATTCCCACCGGCTGCATTACATGAGCAAACGACACACTGACGCATACACACTCTCACACATTCACACACACACACACTCACACAAACATACACACACACACTCATCCTGACACATACACATACCAACACATATACACACTGGCACATACACACAGTCATATACACTGACACACACATACAAACACTCATAGACACATACACACACACTGACAAATACACACTGACCTACATAGTATATATACACTGACACATACACACATACACTGACGCATCTACATACATACACACACACACATACATATATCCACATACGTACACAATCATATACATACACCCCCTAAGTGCACACACACACATCCACACCACTGTACACTCACATATGCTGTACATGTCAACACAGACAAGCACACTCACACACGTGCACAAACACGCACATTTATATACATGCATATACATAGGCGTGCGCACGGGGTGTGCCGGGTGTGCCCAGGCACACCCTAATCGGCCCCGTGCGCACCGGCCAGGGAAGCTGGGGATTTTTTTTTCTTTTTTTTTTTTCAATATATCTGCCGCGAGGGAGCGCTGATTTAAACTACCAAGCGCTCCCTCGCGGCATCTATGTGACAAGCCAGCGACACCCAGGCTCTGTAGTAATACAGAGCGCTGGGAGATGACATCATCTCCCAGCGCTCTGCATTACTGAGAGCAGCGCGCGGGAGCTTCAGCTCTGTGCCGAAGGACGCACAGAGCTCTCTTACGGCACACCACTAGACCACCAGGGACTGAAAGTAGGGGATGGAGGGGGCATTGTGGAGATGAATGGGGCATTGTGGAGATAAAGGGGCATTATGGAAGGGGGCAATGTGAAGATGATGGGGGCAATGTGGAGCTGATGTCAGTGTGAGGGCAAGTTGGAGCTGATGGGGGCAAGTTGGAGCTGATGGGGGCAATGTTAGGGCAAGTTGGAGGTGATGAGGGCAAGTTGGAGGTGATGGGGATAAGATGGAGCTGATGGGGGCAAGTCAGAGCTGAGGGCAATGTGGAGATTATGGGGACAATGTTAGGGCAAGTTGGAGCTGATGGGGGCAATGTTAGGGCAAGTTGGAGGTGATGAGGGCAAGTTGGAGGTGATGGGGATAAGATGGATCTGATGGGGGCAAGTCAGAGCTGAGGGCAATGTGGAGATTATGGGGACAATGTTAGGGCAAGTTGGAGCTGATGGGGGCAAGTTGGAGCTGAGGGCAAGTTAGAGCTGATGGGGGCAATGTTAGGGCAAGTTGGAGCTGATGGGGGCAATGTTAGGGCAAGTTGGAGCTGATGAGGGCAATGTGAGGGCAAGTTGGAGCTGAGGGCAAGTTGCAGCTGATGGGGGCAATGTTAGGGCAAGTTGGAGGTGATGAGGGCAAGTTGGAGGTGATGGGGATAAGATGGAGCTGATGGGGGCAAGTCAGAGCTGAGGGCAATGTGGAGATTATGGGGACAATGTTAGGGCAAGTTGGAGCTGATGGGGGCAAGTTGGAGCTGAGGGCAAGTTAGAGCTGATGGGGGCAATGTTAGGGCAAGTTGGAGCTGATGGGGGCAAGTTGGAGCTGAGGGCAAGTTAGAGCTGAGGGCAAGTTAGAGCTGATGGGGGCAATGTTAGGGCAAGTTGGAGCTGATGGGGGCAAGTTGGAGCTGAGGGCAAGTTGGAGCTGAGGGCAAGTTAGAGCTGATGGGGGCAATGTGAGGGCAAGTTGGAGCTGATGGGGGCAGTGTGAGGGCAAGTTGGAGCTGAGTGCAAGTTAGAGCAGATGGGGGCAATGTTAGGGCAAGTTGGAGCTGATGAGGGCAATGTGAGGGCAAGTCAGAGCTGATGGGGGCAAGTTGGAGCTGAGGGCAATGTGGAGATTATGGGGGCAATGTTAGGGCAAGTTGGAGCTGATGGGGGCAAGTTGGAGCTGATGGGGGCAATGTGAGGGCAATATGGAGTTGATGGGGGATATGTTGGAGCTGATGGGGGCAATATGGAGCAGATGGGGGGCAATCATTTATTTAGCTAGCACACACACATATATATTACATACGCGCACGCACGTGTGTGTTTGTGCTTTTGGGTGCACACCCTAATGCAATTGGCTGCGCACGCCTATGTGCATATACATGCACACACATACATGTGTGTAGATAGATAGATAGAGAGATAGATAGATAGATAGATAGATAGATAGATAGATAGATAGATAGATAGATAGATCATCATACCCTTCTTCGGACATCGCAAGGATCTGGAGGAAAAATCCGGAAATTGTCTTAAACTGGTAGACATAGACGGCAATAAGGACCACCATGGAATAGGAGACAACGGTGACCCAGAAGTACTTCAGGATTCTTCTCCACCAGTCATAGTGGATCTGCATGAGAACTCAGGGATTGAGCAGAAATACACAGTTACTTCCTGTCCGCGTGATAATAGGAACGCTAGTGCTCACAGTCTATGGGGGTTATTCACTAAGGTGTGAAAAGTGTCATAAACTCTTTCTAGTTCCAATGTTATTCAGTAGAGCTTCTCTCCAGTATGATACACCTTAGTACAGGTGTGTTAAACTGACACATGGACTGAAACGACACTGCACTGTAAGGAGGCCACAAAATTGTTCACATGAGCTGTCAACATTTGCTTGCACTAGTAGGCACTAAACATTTTATGTCAGACAGTGTATGTGTGGTTGTTTGATTACCATCGGACAGTGGACCAAGGCTAGGTGTATGTGTGATTCTGTGAATACCTGTGGGACAAGGGTGGGGTGTCATCAGGCAGTGTACGTGTGGGTCTGTGACTACCTAGGGGACAAGGGTGGGGTGTCATCAGGCAGTGTATGTGTGGGTATGTGACTACCTATGGGACAAGGGTGGGGTGTCATCAGACAGTGTATGTGTGGGTCTGTGACTAGCAGTGAGACAGTGGTGGGGTGTGATCAGATAGTGTATGTGTGGGTCTGTGACTACCAGACTAGAGTGCACACACACATAAAGGGAGGGTCACTCGCTATGGTTCTACCCAGACACGCCCATGATTATAAAGAGAGGGTTACTCTCTATGGTTCTAACCAGACACACCCATGATTATCTGACAAAAAAAGTATGGCTCGATACTTATAACTCAGTGAAGATCATTCCATAAAAACGTGAAAAAAAAAAAAAAAAGATACAATATATAGTGTAATACATCAGTAATATACGTGATCTTTTCCAAATGTGTGCCAATTGTTTCCAGTGGAATTGTCTCACCTTGTATAGGGACAGTTCCTGTGGAATTGTCTCACCTTGTACAGGGATAGTTTCCTGTGGAATTGTCTCACCTTGTACAGGGAAAGCTTCCTGTGGAATTGTCTCACCTAGTACAGGGATAGCTTCCTGTGGAATTGTATCACCTAGTACAGGGACAGTTTCCTGTGGAATTGTATCACCTTGTACAGGGACAGTTTCCTGTGGAATTGTCTCACCTTGTACAGGGACAGTTTCCTGTGGAAATTTCTCACCTTGTACAGGGACACACAGAAGAGGAATAAGACGATGTAGAGGATTTTATAGACCACGACTTTTCCACTAAAACTGATGACGAAGAACATAGCCCCACAGAAGTAGATCCAGTATTTCACTAAAGTGCCACGGACCACAGTGCCCAGCATCTCCACAAAGGCGTTAGGAGGCTGCTCTGTGTCTGGAAAGAAGAACACAGGGAGGCTGATGTACTAATGAGAAGTGGAGAAATTGTGAAGGGGTTAAACAGCTCTGATAAAATCAATTTCACATGTTTATTTGATCCATATGGAACAGTTGGTTTTGCATTTGTGTGTATGGCTCAGAGACTTTTAAAGTCTATGGTTTTCCTTGCAGGAGTTAAAAGGACCAACTCCATAGACCTAATGTAGAGAGTCATATCTTGACTATTACAGAGATGGGCATACCTGGGAACTTTTGAAATAAGCTCACACTGAGCTTTTTTTAAATATTAACCGTTAATGCTCTCAATAAAGTAGATTCTAGGTGCTAAGTCAATGTTTGCTGTAACCCAGAGATTATCCATTCAGTTCCCATGGAACATTTAACAGTCTACAGTTCTGATATCACTTCTTATACACTATAACGTTCTACAGTTCTGATATATCACTTCTTATACACTATAACATGATACAGTTCTGATATCACTTCTTATACATTATAACATTCTACAGTTCTGATATATCACTTCTTATACACTATAACATTCTACAGATCTGTGATATCACTTCTTATACGCTATAACATTCTACAGTTCTGTGTTATCACTTCTTATACACTATAACATGATACAGTTCTGATATATCACTTCTTATACACTATAACATGATACAGTTCTGATATCACTTCTTATACATTATAACATTCTACAGTTCTGATATATCACTTCTTATACACTATAACATTCTACAGTTCTGATATATCACTTCTTATACACTATAACATGATACAGTTCTGATATCACTTCTTATACATTATAACATTCTACAGTTCTGATAACACTTCTTATACACTATAACATTCTACAGTTCTGATATATCACTTCTTATACACTATAACATTCTACAGATCTGTGATATCACTTCTTATACGCTATAACATTCTACAGTTCTGTGATATCACTTCTTAGACACTATAACATTCTACAGTTCTGTGATATCACTTCTTATACACTATAACATTCTACAGTTCTGTGATATCACTTCTTATACACTATAACATTATACAGTTCTGATATCACTTTTTATACACTATAACATTATATAGATCTGATATATCACTTCTTATACACTATAACATGATACAGTTCTGTGATATCTCTTCTTATACACTACTAGCAATGTGGGACGGCGTTGCCCGTCATGTCATGACCGTTGGGCGCATGTGTGTGAAATGCAGACACACTGAAAAACACAGACATATGCAACACACAGGCAGACACATACCATACATCCCAAGTGTCCCTCTTTAGGAGGGACAGTCCCTCTTTGAGGGCCAAATCCCTCTGTCCCTCTTTCCCACCCTGTTGTCCCTCTTTTTAGGAGGTCAGACTGTGTGCAGGGCCGGCTCCACCTATAGGCGAGGTAGGCGCCGGCCTAGGGCGCACACGTACTGGGGGCGCGGGCATGCAGCGGAGAAGAGCTGCGCCCGCACACACCATGCCGGGAACCACAACACAGTCAGGTCTGTGTTGCTACAGCGCTCCCTCATTGGGTCGGATCTTTAGTAATGCAGAGTGCGCTGGGAGTCATGATCTCCTGCCGCGCTCTGCATTACTGAAGAGAAGACTGCGCGGGAGCTACAGGTATGTGATGGGGGGCAAGTTGGAGCTGAGGGGCATACTGGAGCTGCTGGGGCCAAGTTGGAGCGGATGGGGGGCAAAGTGGAGATGATGGGGGCAAGTTGGAGCTGATAGGGGCAAGTTGGAGCTGAGGGGGCATAGTGGAGCTGCTTGGGGCAAGTTGGAGCTGATGGGGGTAAGTTGGAGCGGATGGAGGTCAAAGTGGAGCTGATGGGGGCAAGTTGGAGCTGAGGGGGTATAGTGGAGCTGCTGGGGGCAAGTTGGAGCTGATGAGGGTAAGTTGGAGCGGATGGAGGTCAAAGTGGAGCTGATGGGGGCAAGTTGGAGCGGATGGGGATCAAAGTGGAGCTGAAGGGGGGGCAAAGTGGAGCTGATGGGGGCAAGCTGGAGCGGATGGGGGGCAAAGTGGAGCTGTTGGTGGCAAGTTGGAGCTGTTGGTGGCAAGTTGGAGCTGCTGGGGGGCAAAGTGGAGCTGCTGGGGGGCAAAGTGGAGCCGATGGGGGTAAGTTGGAGCTGATAGGAGCAAGTTGGAGCTGATAGGGGCATAGTGGAACTGAAGGGGGGGCAAAAGTGTAGCTGGTGGGGGCAAGTTAGAGCGGATGGGGAGCAAAGCGGAGCTGATGGGGGCAAGTTGGAGCGGATGGTGGGCAAAGTGGAGCTGATGGTGGCAAGTTGGAGCTGCTGGGGGCAAAGTGGAGCTGATGGGGGCAAGTTGGAGTTGATGGGGGGCAAAGTGCAGCTGATAGGGCCAAAGTGGAGCTGATAAGGGGCAAGTTGGAGCTGGTGGGGGGCATCTCTTACAGGCATCTCTAGATCAGGGGCAGACTGGCCCAGGGGGCAGAGAGAGGACAATCATGAAAAGAGGTGGGGTATAAGTAGGCAGGGTATAAAGGGGTGGGACACAAGGGGCGGAGTGAAATGGGCGGCAAAATGAGGTTTTGCCTAGGGTGGCAAAAATCCTTGCACCAGCCCTGACTGTGTGGTGTGTATTGCTTAGCTCTACAGCAATAAAGCTCTTTTTTTAAACTTCCGTATATGTGCTTATACATTAGTCTGTGCAAATAAAATACTTTGGTCTCGCACTAAATAATTTATTCAGTTACATAAATAGTCAGTAATAGGTCATGAAATAACCTAAAAATTCTTACTAATGCCCCGCCCACCAGCCCCGCCCCAACAATATCACCTAAAACTACAGTGTCCCTCTTTGGCCATGTGAAATGTTGGGAGGTATGCACATACACAGTGAGCGGCAGAAACATGCAAATGACACGCACACACACAGACACACTGGAGATGGACACACATATGTAAGAGAGATGTAGACACACAACATATATAAGTAGAAACACATGCGTGCATGAGTTGTGTACCCCTCTGGCACTCAAATGGTTAAGGTATAGAGGCATGTGAGAGTTAAATAGCAGTGGGAAGTGTGTTCATACCTGGGAACTTTGACTTGTGGAGTCCCTAGAGGGGACTGATGTGGTGCTGATGTGGAGAGACAAATGGGACAATGTGGGTTAAAAGGGGGAGGGGCTTAATCGCGAGTAGGGGGCGGGGCTTAATATAAATGAGGAAAAGTGTTAGTAATAGGCTGGGGAAGGAGGAGAAGTGGGAGGGAAATGCAAGTTTGCAGTGTGAGGGGTTTGAACACAATCCCTGAGGGGTAAAACTTGATACACAACCCTGTGGCAGTCAGTGGGTTAAGTGTGTACCTGATTGCTGTCTGTCCTGTGTCTTGCATGGCAAATGATGACAGTGAAGAAATAATTCAGCAGAGGGCCTACCTTAACCCTTTGAGTGCCATTTTGTTCCCCTGGTGCTGCACTACAGGTCCTGCTGAGGCCACTGGGAGTCAGGGTGAGTGACTGTGTGTGTGTGTGTGTCAGCCATATTTATTTCTGGCTTTGTGTGTGTATGTGGTGCTGTGTGTGTGAGTGGGAGCATGTGTGTTTGGTGCTGTGTGAGTGGGGCATGTGTGTGTGTGGTGCTCTGTGTGAGTGGGGCATGTGTGTGTGTGTGTGTGGTGCTGTGTGAGTGGGGCATGTGTGTGTTTGTCTGTGGTGTAGGAGCAAGTGGTGGCCATATTGTTTTTTTCTGACTTTGATAGTGGTGGGCGGGCTGCATAGTGGGGGCGGGCCAACTCCCTGCATGACTGAATTACCCAATAGGAATAGTAACTCATGCTTTATGCCTCCCCTGGGTGTGTTTTGGCAGGCACAAAGTCTTCTTTTATATATATAGATAACATTCTACAGTTCTGTGATATCACTTCTTAGACACTATAACATTCTACAGATCTGTGATATCACTTCTTATACACTATAACATTCTACAGTTCTGATATTTTACTTCTTATACACTGTAACATTCTACAGTTCTGATATATCACTTCTTATACACTATAACATTCTACAGTTCTGATATTTTACTTCTTATACACTGTAACATTCTACAGTTCTGTGAAATCACTTCTTATACACTATAACATGATACAGTTCTGAGATATTACTTCTTATACACTATAACATTCTACAGTTCTGATAGCACTTCTTATACACTATAACATTCTACAGTTCTGTGAAATCACTTCTTATACACTATAACATTCTACAGTTCTGATATTTTACTTCTTATACACTGTAACATTCTACAGTGCTGATATATCACTTCTTATACACTATAACATTCTACAGTTCTGATATTTTACTTCTTATACACTGTAACATTCTACAGTTCTGTGAAATCACTTCTTATACACTATAACATGATACAGTTCTGATATATCACTTCTTATACACTATATCATTCTACAGTTCTGATATCACTTCTTATACACTATAACATGATACAGTTCTGTGATATCACTTCTTATACTCTATAACATTCTACAGTTCTGAGATATCACTTCTTATACACTATTACATTCTACAGTTCTGATATATCACTTCTTATACACTATAACATGATACAGTTCTGTGATATCACTTCTTATACACTATAACATTCTACAGATCTGATATATCACTTCTTATACACTATAGCATGATACAGTTCTGTGATATCACTTCTTATACACTATAACATTCTACAGTCCTGTGATATCACTTCTTATACACTACAACATGATACAGATCTGATATATCACTTCTTATACACTATAACATTCTACAGTTCTGTTATATCACTTCTTATACACTATAACATTCTACAGTTCTGTGATATCACTTCTTATACATTATAACATTCTACAGTTCTGTGATATCACTTCTTATACACTATAACATTCTACAGTTCTGTTATATCACTTCTTATACACTATAACATTCTACAGTTCTGTTATATCACTTCTTATACACTATAACATTCTACAGTTCTGTTATATCACTTCTTATACACTATAACATTCTACAGTTCTGTGATATCACTTCTTATACCTTATAACATTCTACAGTTTTGATATATCACTTCTTATCCTATATAATAATTTGCTAAATTGTGTATAACGCCGCGACATGTGCAGTACACACTGATACAGAGCTGGGTGCTCCGAAGGAGTGTCCAGCTCTATATCAGCCGTGGCGCGGGCAGTCTCTACTGCGCGTGACTGCCCCGTGACCGGGTGGCAGTGGCACTGTGGCCCGTGTAATGGGCTGTTCAACTAGTACACTATAACATGATACAGTTCTGATATATCACTTCTTATACACTATAACATTCTACAGTTCTGATATATCACTTCTTATACACTATAACATTCTACAGTTCTGATATATCACTTCTTATACACTATAACATTGTACAGTTCTGATATCACTTCTTATACACTATAACACTCTACAGTTCTGATATCACTTCTTATACACTATAACACTCTACAGTTCTGATATCACTTCTTATACACTATAACATTCTACAGTTCCGTGATATCACTTCTTATACACTATAACATTCTACAGTTCTGTGATATCACTTCTTATACATTATAACATTCTACAGTTCTGTGATATCACTTCTTATACACTATAACATTCTACAGTTCTGATATATCACTTCTTATAGACTATAACATTCTACAGATCTGATATATCACTTCTTATACACTATAACATTCTACAGTTCTGTGATATCACTTCTTATACATTATAACATTCTACAGTTCTGTGATATCACTTCTTATACACTATAACATTCTACAGTTCTGATATATCACTTCTTATAGACTATAACATTCTACAGATCTGATATATCACTTCTTATACACTATAACATTCTACAGTTCTGTGATATCACTTCTTATACCTTATAACATTCTACAGTTTTGATATATCACTTCTTATCCTATATAATAATTTGCTAAATTGTGTATAACGCCGCGACATGTGCAGTACACACTGATACAGAGCTGGGTGCTCCGAAGGAGTGTCCAGCTCTATATCAGCCGTGGCGCGGGCAGTCTCTACTGCGCGTGACTGCCCCGTGACCGGGTGGCAGTGGCACTGTGGCCCGTGTAATGGGCTGTTCAACTAGTACACTATAACATGATACAGTTCTGATATATCACTTCTTATACACTATAACATTCTACAGTTCTGATATCACTTCTTATACACTATAACATTATACAGTTCTGATATCACTTCTTATACACTATAACATTCTACAGTTCTGATATATCACTTCTTATACACTATAACATTGTACAGTTCTGATATCACTTCTTATACACTATAACACTCTACAGTTCTGATATATCACTTCTTATACACTATAACACTCTACAGTTCTGATATATCACTTCTTATACACTATAACATGATACAGTTCTGATATATCACTTCTTATACACTATAACATTCTACAGTTCTGTGATATCACTTCTTATACACTATAACATGATACAGTTCTGTGATATCACTTCTTATACACTATAACATTCTACAGTTCTGATATCACTTATTATACACTATAACATTCTACAGTTCTGTGATATCACTTCTTATATAAAGATTAGTGTTGAGCGAGCACCCCGATGCTCGGGTGCTCGGGTGCTCTGACCGAGCACCCCCTGAGGCTCGAGTGCTCGGCCGAGCACCCGAGCCCCATTGCATATAATGGGGCGACACGAGCATTACACCAGGCACCCCCTGCTCTGATGAGGGGAGGGTGCCTGGTCAATGCCCCCCTTCATCTCCGCTATGCCCCCTTCATCTCCAAATGCCCCCTTCATCTCCGCAATGTCCCCCTTCATCTCCGCTATGCCCCCTTCATCTCCGCTATGCCCGTCTTCCACAATGTCCCCCTTCATCTCCGCTATGCCCCTCTTCCACAATGTGCCCCTTCATCTCCGCTATGCCCCTCTTCCACAATGTCCCCCTTCATCTCCTCTATGCCATAGAGGAGATGAAGGGGGACATTGTGGAAGAGGGGCATAGCGGAGATGAAGGGGCACATTGTGGAAGAGGGGCATAGCGGAGATGAAGGGGGACATTGTGGAAGACGGGCATAGCGGAGATGAAGGGGGACATTGTGGAAGAGGGGCATAGAGTCTATGCCCCTCTTCCACAATGTCCCCCTTCATCTCCGCAATGCCCCCTTCATCTCCGCAATGCCCCCGTACCTCCAGTCCCTGGTGGTCCAGCGGAGCGTCTTCGGATCTGTGCCTCTTCCGGCACAGATCCCCGCCACCCGAACATGGCGGGCGAGCACATGGCGGTACTCGACGAGTACCGCCATGTGCCGAGCAGAGCGATGCTCGAGCCGATCCGAGCATCGGCCGAGCACGCTCGCTCAACACTAATAAAGATAAAGGAAAAATAAGAAAATCCCTATATATCACCAACCACACCCTTATTTCATATAGTTCATGGTAGATATACTGGTATCCTTTAGAAATGTTGCACCCATCCAAATGGCTTATTGGAAAAGTTTCATATTAACTCCTGGGTGCAGTATTGCAGAGAGGTAGAAGACGAGGTGCAGAGAGGTAGAAAGTCACAGAGCTGTCCGGGAGCTGCAGGAGGATCTTAAAGAAGAAGGAAGCCCTCCTACAAAATAACCCTCACTTAGTTAACTGTGGCCTTAAAACCCTTATGGCCTCTATGGATTTTACCCTTGTGCCTTTGTTCATCTCCAGTCAGTCCGGGGTGTCAAATCCCTGGAGTCGGACGTGACAGTAGCTGGCACCTTTTTTCATTTGGTGCAGGAAGAGTGCATGAAAGTACTTAACCCTTTAAGAATCAGGTGTAGATTAGCATCTACAGTGGGCAGAGTCTGTGTCCTGTGATCCTGCTAGTAACCGTCATGTCCGCCTACATGGATATTACATCCTTCACTGAATTAAGTGGTTAAATCTTGTACAAATGCACAAAGTGAAAATTCATAGGGGCCATTAGGTTTTTCTCATTTTAGCAAGTATAGTGTGGGGTTATTACTAGGAAGTGTTAAGTCTTTAGGGGCATGCAGTCCACTTACCAGTCTCGTCCACCAGAACCTCTTTCAGGACGTCCTCCTCGTCCTCCGGCTGCTGCTGCTGACGCTCCTTTAGGTTCTGACGCAACAGAGTCCAGAACGTGAGCGAGTAGAGGATCTGGAACGAGATCGAGTAGAAGATCTGGAATGAGAGCGAGTAGAATACCTGGAACGAGATTATCGGGTGCTAATGACTGCACTCATGGAGGCTGATGTACCAGGAGAAAGTGGAGTTATTCTGGATCCTACCAACTGCACAAAAGGGGGCAAACCCAAATGCCACAAATTCCTATTGAATGAAATGGGGCTTTTAACCCCTTGTACACTAGAGAAGTCTGTCTTTCTGCGCTCTCCAGAGACGTACCATGGACTTGTCATCTGCACTGATATCAGTTTTATTAAATGTGTCTATTTAAACTGCCCAAAACTTGTGCTTTTTCTTTTCAAGTCAGTTTAATAGATAGAGGATTTTGGTATAGTAGCTGGGGAATCTAATCTCAGCAGAGCTTTGTTCTCTGACCTGTCTCATAAAGTTCCATAATCAGTTATGTGTTTTTGGCGAGAATCAGGGGACCCAGTAACTTTTGTCCATTACCTTTTTTGTAGGTGAACTGGTACCTTTCTTTTTCGTAATCCCCCCTCCCCTGTGTTGCATGCAGCCAGTGACTAGTGTGGAACGCTAGGAGCTGTAGTCTGGCAGCAGCTGAAGGGCCTCTTGTTGGTCACCACTGATTGCAGGGGATTGCGCATGCTGCAGAGACTGAACACCGAGACTTCAGCCTGCAATTCAGTCTCTTTTTCCCTGGAGATCTCTATTCAGTTCATCTCCCCAAGGGACCACATCACCAATAAAGAACTATCCCCATAACAGTAACCCTTTAACCCCATGATTCTCTACCAGTGTGCATTGGTACGTCACTGTGCCATGGGCACCCATGTACAAAACCATGTTGTTTTCTATGAAGGGTTTGCAAAAACTGTGAATATTGATTTTCAGATGTACATTTATAGAAAATATAATGCACTATATTCCCTTTATTCTTATTCAGATTATGGAACCTAGAATTACTATTTATATATATATATTGTTTGTTTGGGGAGCTTCGAGCAAAAACAAAAAAAAATAGATAAAAACCAATGCTTTAACTAACAACCAATAAAAGGCTATGAAAAAAAAAACCCTGTCCTTTATAAACCAGAAGAGGGAGACTGCTGCAGGGGCAATGATATTGCTCTGACCACACCCACAACTTAGAAACTGGGTGTGGCCAGCACCACTGAGGCTCCTCCCCACATAAGGTGGTGTTCTAAGGAGCTGCCTACTCTGCCTAATGGTAAAACTAGGTCTGACCTTTATCCCAAGGTGTAGGCAAGGCACAGAGTATGGTTTCAGGTCAAAGTCGATGAGGACCGAGGTGGGGATTCCAGGGAAAAGCTCTTCCTGGGAAATGCTGAGACCCACAAAGAAGTTTTGGATGACCAGGATATTGGCGTAGGAAGCCAGGAAGGGCGAGCTGAGCATGGCGTAGCGCCGGCGGTCACGCACCATCCAGATGACGCACGACCATATCAACAGGACGAAGGTCAGCCAGCTGTTGTGCGTTATACTCCAGATCTGCAAGGGAGGAGGTTGTTATGTACTGGTCAGAGATCATGGAATACTGCAAAAGGCCACGTGTGTAAAGGAAAGTGGTTTAATTGTGGAGCAAACCAATTGTGCCATAGGGGACGAATATAAATGGCTATTGATTTATATATGGCTATTAACCCTTTGAGTGCCAGAGGGCTTTACAATGCTTTGCGTATCTCTCCGGCAATGAAAGGGTTAACCCATAGAATGCTAGAGATGTCTCCATTTAAATTTGAGTTTGCCTCAGGATTGCGCCTCTTGTTCCTTTAAAGTGTGGCCCTTTCGGTGTTAGAGGGGTGTGCTAGGCTATGGTTTGGACATTCCGCTTGCACTCAAATTAACCCTTTTAATGGGTAGGTAACACATGCATTATGTACAGCTTTGGCACTCAATAGGTTAACTTCAGAGTAAAACAATGTTACTTCCCATTTCCCACTGCTGGGGGGGGGGTGCTTCTTCCTAAAATCACAGTTTTATCACATGTCAAGATTGCATCTTTCATTTGCTGTCTATGGAAAGTTTAAAAGTCTTAAATGTTATAGTAACCCATTAGTGTGCATCTACATATACTGTAAGTATATGCTATGTACAGTCAGATAGCTTATACTTTTTAATATACATATTTTTTTTTGCATGTTCACCTATTTATTTTGTATACATTTATGTCTCTGACAATGAGCTTCCTGTATCTGTTTGCAGAGAGCTTTCTGTTGGGCAACATGAAAACAGGCATAGTGACGCTATATAATGAAGAAACAGAAAGCACACAGAGCATTTAGTGTTGCAGGGACAGTATAACATTGTATTATATCACACAGAACATTCAGTGCTGCAGGGATAGTGTAACATTGTATTACATCACACAGAGTGTAACGGATACCGCTGCCACCCAGCCTTGGGTGACTCCGTTAGTCGCCGCTTCCCTCGCTCTGGAACAGGAAACCTCCACCAGCTTCTCCCAAGGTATCCCAATCGCCAGGCAGGACTAGTGTCAGGATAACAAGAACTCTCCCAGCATACCAGCAGCTTAACCTCACCAGACAACACTTGTGTAGGTTAAAACAAGAACTGCTTTATTTGGACACAAACAAGGTTTATATACAGGTTTGTGATCACAGTCAACCAATAGCAAATAAGATTCACAACACCACCAGTCTTGCTGAGACTTAAATACATTAACACACAATAGAATACAAAACACACAGCCCTCTATCAGGTCTGCTCAGGTAATTACATCAGTGACTGACATAATACAATCAGTTTCACAAACCAACAAATGGAACCACATAACCCCAGGAAACCTACTTTGCATTTAAACAATAACACAGCACACAATGGGTGAGGCAACAGGACATTTGACTCCCAGTCTCCAGATACTGTCCCAGGTAGTCACTGCCCCACCCCCAATACATAATAGGGTCTCAGGCCTAGTGCCACCCTGGAGTCTGGCTGACACCCTTCTCCATTCTGTAGTTTGGCCCATGATTCTGTATGGCCAAATGGCCGCTTCCAGTCCAGGCCCAGTGGTTCCTGTGACATTTCTCCCCCTTGTCCACCTCCGACAGCCACAGCATGATCCACACGGGTCATCTCGCTGCTGTCTGGAGTGGACACACAGTCTGCTAGTGCAATGTCCACACAGTACTTGTCCCCAGCCAGCCCCTATAGTCCTGGGGTCTGTCCAGCTTTGCACCCTGCACCTCCAGGTACAGGGTGACTTAGACATAAGATGCCTTGAGCCGGAGAGGCCATCCAGCCCAGGATCTGGTACACAGGAGTCTATGACCCAGTAAAAACCCCCGCCCAAACAACAGTGCCCTCCCAGTCAGCACATTACCGGAATCTCCGCTGCTGGTTGAGGATGATGAGAGTGGGTAGTAGAGTTGCTCTGGATTCTGGGGTGAGAGTACACAACACTCCATCTCCTCCTGGATCTCATTCTGCTGTAGGACAGTGGTGCAGCCAGCACCCGCTCCCTGGGGCAATTGCTCAGACGGGCAGAAGCCAGCGGCGATCTGCCCTGTTGCCAGCTCTTCCACTGGGTATTCGTCTCCCGGTGGCACCTTGGGTGCTTTAATCTGCCGCTGGGAAGAGAGGTTCACTACCTTCTCTCCCGGTAGCTCAAACAGCTGCTGGGGAGTGATGCCGACTGCCTCCACTCCTGGAGACACAAACGTTAGCTGGAGGGGGGGTACAACAGCTTCCACCCTGGGTCCTCATGCTGCCGCTGCGGAGGGGGGTCGACTACCTCCCCTCTGAGAACACAAATTTCCCTCTGGGGGGTGATCTCAGCCACCTCGGCTCCTGGGACCAGGCATGCCTGCTGCTGTGAGGGGGTGATGGCACCAACCCCTGGAGAACCGTACCTGGTTGTGGAAACCTCCATAATGCAATGGTTAGCGGCGGCCGTAGCTTCGCCTGCTACCCGCTGACTAGACAATAACAGGTCGCTGGAGTCAGCCTTAGGAAGAGCCCATTCTTCTCCGGGTAGGGTGCTCGTGGCAACCGCAGTCTCCTCCACGCCACCCCCAGTTGCACACGCCAAATGTCGCTGGGGAGAGGGGTCGTCTCCCTCCTCTCCCTGTAACACACACACCCACTGGGGAGTGATGCCAACCTCATCCACTCCCAACATCCAGCTCAAGGCAGTGGGGGCCTCCATAAGGAAAGGGGTAGCGGCGGCCGTAGCTTCGCCTGCTACCCGCTGACTAGACCATACCAGGTCGCTGGAGTCAGCCTTAGGGAGGGCCGGGGGTGCCCCCTCTTCCACTTGTAGAGTGCTTGTGGCGACCATAGTCTCCTCCGCGGCACCTTCAACATCCATACAAAGTTGCTGTGGGGGATAGGTGTGAGTCACCTCTTCCTGGAGATCCCGAAACTCAATTTCCAGTCCCCACTCCTGGGTTACGAGATCCTCCAGCTCTCTCCATACTTCAGGTATTTCTGACACACCCAACTGCACGGCTCGCCTGTCATGGATCTCCCAGAACCGGCTTTCACTGCGACTGCCAAAGTCCTACTCCTCAGCCCTGGCATGCCACAACGAGCTGGGACCCCTGTAGGCGAAGCCGCGGCACGGGAGAGGAGTTTTGGGGAACCCGAACCATTCAAATCCTGTCCTGTCGCAGAAAGCGCCATACTGGAGATCCAGGAAAATAACATCTTCAATCCAGGATGCGAGTACCTCGCTTGCCCTGCGGTCCGGAGTCGGCCCGAGGATGCAGGAGCTCCACTGCTGTTTCTCCCTCTCATGCCTCTCTACATATGGGATGAAGCCCTTGGGGGAGAAGGAGTATCCCTCTGTCTCTAGTGTGGCCCGCCGTTGTTCATAGCTGGATAGGGCTTGGCAAAGCATAGCCTCTGTCTCAGTCTCTGACATGCTGGAGCCTGCCGGTGGAGAGCTGCTGCTTCGGTCTGGAGAGTCAGCCGTTGCTTCCACTGCTCCCCTACACTGTTGCTGAGCTGTGGAGACCGGGGTCAAGCCAGGTGGCTATATCTCCCCCTGGATGCTGGTCTCCCTGCGCCTCTGAGACCGGGGTCAAACCAGGTGGCTATATCTCCCCCTGGATGCTGGTCTCCCTTCGCTGCTGAGTCCGGGGTCAAACCAGGTGGCTATATCTCCCCCTGGATGCTGGTCTCAGTTCAGTTCCTTGGCTTTATCAGTTTCAGGCGAAACGATCCTGGTGGTGCTGACTTGTATGTTCCAAAAAACAACTGGGAAGCATCCCACCGCTACCAACCAATGTAACGGATACCGCTGCCACCCAGCCTTGGGTGACTCCGTTAGTCGCCGCTTCCCTTGCTCTGGAACAGGAAACCTCCACCAGCTTCTCCCAAGGTATCCCAATTGCCAGGCAGGACTAGTGACAGGATAACAAGAACTCTCCCAGCATACCAGCAGCTTAACCTCACCAGACAACACTTGTGTAGGTTAAAACAAGAACTGCATTATTTGGACACAAACAAGGTTTATATACAGGTTTGTGATCACAGTCAACCAATAGCAAATAAGATTCACAACACCACCAGTCTTGCTGAGACTTAAATACATTAACACACAATAGAATACAAAACACACAGCCCTCTATCAGGTCTGCTCAGGTAATTACATCAGTGACTGACATAATACAATCAGTTTCACAAACCAACAAATGGAACCACATAACCCCAGGAAACCTACTTTGCATTTAAACAATAACACAGCACACAATGGGTGAGGCAATAGGACATTTGACTCCCAGTTTCCAGATACTGTCCCAGGTAGTCACTGCCCCACCCCCAATACATGATAGGGTCTCAGGCCTAGTGCCACCCTGGAGTCCGGCTGACACCCTTCTCCATTTTGTAGTTTGGCCCATGATTCTGCATGGCCAAATGGCCGCTTCCAGTCCAGGCCCAGTGGTTCCTGTGACACAGAGCATTCAGTGCTGCAGGGATTGTGTAACATTGTATTACATCACACAGAACATTCAGTGCTACAGGGAGAATGTAACATTGTATTACATCACACAGAGCATTCAGTGCTGCAGGGATAGTGTAACATAGTATTACATCACACAGAGCATTCAGTACTGCAGGGATAGTGTAACATTGTATTACATCATACAGAGCATTCAGTGCTACAGGGACAGTATAACATTGTATTACATCACACAGAGCATTCAGTGCTGCAGGGAGACTGTAACATTGTATTACATCACCCAAAGCATTCAGTGCTGCAGGGATTGTGTAACATTGTATTACATCACCCAGAGCATTCAGTGCTGCAGGGAGACTGTAACATTGTATTACATCACCCAAAGCATTCAGTGCTGCAGGGATTGTGTAACATTGTATTACATCACCCAGAGCATTCAGTGCTACAGGGATAGTGTAACACAGTATTACATCACCCAGAGCATTCAGTGCTGCAGGGATTGTGTAACATTGTATTACACAGGACACAGAGCAATCAGTGCTGTAGGGAGAGTGTTACATTGTATTACATCACCCAAAGCATTCAGTGCTGCAGGGATTGTGTAACATTGTATTACATCACCCAGAGCATTCAGTGCTACAGGGATAGTGTAACACAGTATTACATCACCCAGAGCATTCAGTGCTGCAGGGAGAGTATAACACTGTATTATATGACACAGAGCATTCGTTACTTCAGGGTGAATTAAACATTGTATTACATCACACAGAACATTCAGTGCTGCAGGAATTGTGTAACATTGTATTACATAACAGAGAATTTATTGCTGCGGGGGTTGGGGGGTGGAACATTACATCACACACACCACATCACAAACATGCACAGGGAAGTATGTTTACCATCATGACAATTAGGGCACTGACGTAGCTTTGCCTCATAATGAACTGCCCAAGTACAGCCAACCCACTGGCTTTCTCTTCTGGCACAAGGATTTCCATAGTCTTCTCTGGCTCTGTGAAGTGACAGATAATAATGTAACTGTCTACGGGTGAAAGTCATGGTGCTCAGTACGGAGTCTATTTAAATGCATTTTATGGTCCCAATAAATAAGGAAGTCAAAGAGATTATTGATCATTTATTGCCTGCAACATTTCATGTGTATGTATCAAATTCCAGCTGTCACATTTACTGTTAAAAAAAATAATAAAAGCCCATTTTTCTCCTGTGAGCAGGGCTAGACAACCCCTGGTACACTGGGGAGACTCGCTAAGGTTGGATATAATGGTGGAGGTGTTTGGCTTACAAGACATACTTCCCCATATGCATTAGGTATGCCAGGGGAGGAGGAGAGAGATCGGTGAATAGCTTATGATGGTGGAGAGCACCGTGATCGGTGAACTATGTAGATATGTTAAAGTCACACGTGAATAAGTGAAAGTCAATTTAATAAGTTTAATCTGAGAACTGCATAGAAGTCTATGGCAAAACTGACATTGTACCAGTGTGAGAGGCTCCAGTACAAGAACAGGACCCCACAGTGGGCTCTTTAACAGTGATACAAAACAAATCTAAAGCAGACTGATCAATTAACAGCATGGGATATCAGAGTACGGACTAAATTTCTACCCACCAAGCAAAACCCAGACAAGTTACCTAGATCACCATTGCACCCTGGCTAGGGTGACCACGTGTCCCGGATTGCCCAGGATAGTCCCGGATTTTAAATGTGTGTCCCTTGTCCCGGGCAGCCCCCTTCTGGGACAATACAAACTCCTGGAATTAAGATCCAGTGCACAGAGAATTAGAACTGCCTATTATCTACTGTGACACAAAGTGATGCCTCTACTGGACTACAACAAAATGGCTTCCAGACAGAGGTCTAAAACCTAGAGAGAGAACTGAGCCTTAGTCCTAACATCAATCGGGAGGTGCAGTGCAGTTTGGTTGCAGTGTAATGCTAGTCTAAGACTTTGGGCTTGATTTACATTTTCTTGTAGCCCACAACAATCACAGCTTTCAGTCACAGAAGTCAATGGGCAGTGCTCCCTCTAGTGTTTAGAACTCTGTGTTGTTCTCTTCTCTTGCAGTGTCCCTGAATGGCAGAATTCAAATGTGGTCACCATAACCCTGGCATATACGCCCCCTCCCCCCCATTTCATATGGATTCCCTCCTCAGTCATTGTTGAGGTTTCTTTAATTGCCCACTTGGATATCTGGAAACCAATCATGGTTCGAGCTTCAGTCTGTATTTGCTAATGAGGGGATTGTTCTGAGACACATGTTTTAAAACAATGCAGTATGAGTCACTCTGCCAATCGATGGCAGATCCAAAGTGTCCCCCAAATGTCACTTAGTCACAGGGCTTAAAATTGGAAGTCCTTTGCTACTAGCTAGATCTGAAAAGTTACTCGCCACTGCAAGCCATAACATAACCACCAGGGTTGAATTTCTACTCGCCAGGGCTAAATTTTCACTCGCCATTGGCTAGTGGCGAGTGGAAATTTTGAGCCCTCTATCCCATTGTGTTCCTCGGGCAATCACCCCAGCACTGATGACCACCAAGCATGGAAGTCATTGTTCTGAGAGCTAGCACATATACCCAGATACACTGACCTCTCTGTGTACATTCAGACTGCCAAGTGCCTTACACACAATACATGGGTCTGACCTCTGAAATCCCATCTCCAACACTATCCATGGAACTGACCCTGGTCTGCCACTTCCAGAGATCTGGGTAATGTGTGTGTGGGAAAACTACTTAACTACATTACCAGTGTCAGGGAACCAGGCACATAATGGGCATCTAGAAGCCAAGAGTAGACTGCTGGGCTTAATCTTTACTGAATGGGCACCCTGCTTTCTGCCATTTCCCATACCAGGGTCATAACAGCCCGTGTCAGGGAGGCAAAGTTGGATTTGTGAGTTCTGACAGTATCAAGAGTTATTAGACTTTAGTGAATTTGGCAAAATGTCCCTTCAGCATAGAATGGCCCTCAGGAATACAATATAGCTCAGTAAACAGAATTTCACTGGTGAAGTAGACACTGAATCATCATTAATACGGTGAAGGCACGGGGGACGACATAGCGATGTAGGCATATTTGAGACATAATCACAAAAAAATTAAAACGGTGAAGACAGCTTACTGCATATGAGTTGTACTTGGGTGAAATTTGCCTTTATATAACCAAACAGGACCCTTATCTACCCTCAGTGCTTCTCTCCCCTTCCATCACCCCAACCAGCTGTTGGTTGTTTGAGGATGTCAGGTGTTTTAGTCCAAAAACAGCTGGAGAGCCAAAATATAGCTGTGAATTACAGAGATGTAAAAGTGAACTTGTCTCTTTATATATGTTTAGTAAATTATTAAAGAGAGGTAGCGACCTATATATCTCCTAGTCATTTGTTTTTATTCCAGGCCAGGACTGGCCATCAGGCATACTGGGCATTTGCCTGAAAAAAAATGACGAACGCCCTCCGCCGCCACATTTCCCCCACCATGGGCTGCTCAAAAAATAAAAATGGGCTGCTCAGCCTTAAATGTCCGGATCTATTTTTTTGTCCCAGTCCGGGCCTGGACTGAAGAGCTCGCTCAGATTCCTGCCCAGGCTCAGGCACCCTCCCCAGGCTTCGCTTTGGGAGTCTCCCTCATTCAGGCCCGGACTGGCCATTGGGCATACCGTTGCCGCCCCCCCCCCCCATGGGCTGCTCAAAAAAGAAAAATGGGCTGCTCAGCCTTAAATGCCCGGGTCTAGTTTTTATCCCAGTCCAGGCCTGTTTTATTCTAATCAGCTTCTGAGAAACTAACTTTGATTGATGGCACAGTCTGGCACTTCATGCTAATCAGTTTTTGTGCTGTGAATAAATGTATGCAGAGCCCACACACTGGGGGGAGGGGGCATATCTAATAGCACAGTGATTGGTAAGTGTAGTGTGAAACATAACTAGTTAGCATATTGCACAAGGAATTTGCATAAAGTGCCACATTGTGCCACCAAAACATAAAAGTTAATTTCTCAAAAACTATTTACTTTATGGAAAAATGCCTAGTACCACATATAGGCAAACTGTCAATTTTTGTAAAGAATACTAAACTAGTTTTGAGGTGACGAGTCCACTTTAATCATTTTACACCCGTCATTACAAAGCCTCCCCATGACTACACTAATGCTGAAATGCAAAAGGCCATACTTACAAAGCAAAAGTGAAGAATTCTGATTGATACCAACTGTACCTCGTGGGGACGTATCAGCACCCCCCCCCAGATTCACATAGATTTCATTGGGGGGTTTAGCTCCTTGGAGGGAGATCACAGTGTACTGAGGAGGTACCAGCTGGAGTCCTCTCGGGTGTTCAGTTGGTTTAAAGCCAGAGTTATAGAAGAAGTAAATTCGATTCATGAAAATAAATGTATTTATATATATATATATATATATATATATATATATATATATATATATACACACACACACACAGACCCTTGGAGCCATTGTTGCCTTCCACCTTTGGAGTGAAGTGTTGAGTATGCAGACCTCAAATGTACACCTGAATAACAGCACATGCAGTTAGACCAGGACTTCCCAATAGGCAGAGTAGGCAGCTGCCTGGAGCGCCACATTTTGAGGGATGGTGTCTCAGCTGTGCTGACCACACCCACATTCAGAATTATGGGTGTGGCCAGAACAATCTCACTGATCCTGGTTTTACACCTTTTACAGACTAATATTTAACCCCTTGGATGCTAGAAGATCTCCAATTCATTGTGGAGACTTTTTTGATTGTTTGTTTTTTTTGTTACAGACCAAAAGTATTTTCAGTATCAGGGAATAGTGGTTGGGACCTAGGGGCGAGGTCATGTGGCAAATAGGGGTGTAGCTATGGGTGGAGTTAAGGTCACCTATGGTGTCTTGCCTGGGATGTAAACCTGGAGCTGTGTGCAATAGCATGTATCTTAAAGAACAAGTAAAAAAAAAAATAAAAATAAAAAAAAATATACATATCTAAATTTATATAAAATAAGACTTTGTGACTGGCAAAACACACCCAGGGGTGGCAGTAAAGAGGAGTTACTGCTCCCATTGGGTGATTCAATGGGGGTGTTATTTGCCCGCCTCCACTATCCAGCCCGCCCACCACTATCTAAGGCTGAAAAAAAAATGTCTGCCACTCACTCCTACACCACAGACACACACACATGCCCCCCACACACTGGCAGACACATATACACACTCATACAGAGACACACACACACGCTGAGCAGCTGAGGATGATGGGAACTATGTTCAAGCTACAGCTGGAAAGCCATGGTCCTATCTGTATTATGCAGCGTCTTCATTCCCTGTGTGTGAGCCTGCACAGCCCTGCCAATTACTACAAGTGAGCTGATTTCTAAACAATCAGCAGGCAGGATGCTGGGGAGCTGACTTGCTAGCACAGAGAAGCTGGGAAACCGGAACAACGGCCGAGACATGATCACGCAGTGCAGAGCAGGGCTTCAGCTTAGCTGGTAAGTGGCAGAGATATGGGTATGACTGTATTTATATATTACACAAAGAGAGAGAAAGAGAGCAGATTGTTTGTCAGTCTGTCTGTAAGTAGAGGTGCCAGTTCCTGCAATCATCTCCTTGCTGTACATAGCTCACTGTGTAGCATGTATGACAAACTATTTATATATGGTCTGGCATTGTATAGTATACAGTCTGTGTATAAGGACTGGCACTATACAGTATAGAAGGGACAGTCCCTGTTTGAGACCCAAATCCCTCTGCTCCTCTGTTTAGGAGATCACACTGTGTGGTGTATATACCAGTGTATCAGATTGCTCCACATCAATAAAACCCACAGTGATGTGGTATAAACTTCTGTATATATCTTATAAATTAGTCTGAGTTGTCCATTTCTTTGTGCTTCTTCAAAAGAGCTTGGACAGCACATCTAGAAACTAGTGATGATTGAGCACCCCGATGCTCGGGTGTTCGGGTGCTCTGGCCGAGCGCCCCCGGAGGCTCGAGTGCTCGGCCGAGCACCCGAGCCCCATTGAAGTCAATGGGAGGACTCGAGCATTACACCAGGCACCCCCTGCTCTGATGAGGGGAGGGTGCCTGGTTCATAGGAAAAGGTCAGAAAATGATGGAAACACCACAGAAATGGTTCAGGGACAGCATAGGGAGGATGTCTGGATGCATCTTGGACTCCAACGTCGCTGCTGGGAACGATGTTTCGCCCGTAGTACGCCATTTTTACAGACTGACCGTAAAACACACAAAAAGGAAGATAAAAACGATTTTAGGCGAAAAATTGTTACCAAACAGTATTTGCTGTATATTTACTTGAACTATCAGGATCACGTCCACTTCCCCGTCCCTTTTTACCCGCCTTCTTCATATTAAACGGAATATAGGCCGGTAATCTGCGGCTAGGCACACGAAACAGAATGTGACGCTAATCTGCGGCTAGGCACACTAAACAATATGTGACGCTAATCTGCGGCTAGGCACACTAAACAATATGTGACGTTAATCTGCGGCTAGGCACACTAAACAATATGTGACGCTAATCTGCGGCTAGGCACACTAAACAATATGTGACGTTAATCTGCGGCTAGGCACACTAAACAATATGTGACGCTAATCTGCGGCTAGGCACACGAAACAGAATGTGACGCTAATCTGCGGCTAGGCACACTAAACAATATGTGACGCTAATCTGCGGCTAGGCACACTAAACAATATGTGACGTTAATCTGCGGCTAGGCACACTAAACAATATGTGACGCTAATCTGCGGCTAGGCACACGAAACAGAATGTGACGCTAATCTGTGGCTAGGCACACGAAACAGAATGTGACGCTAATCTGCGGCTAGGCACAGTGAACCGAATATGTGACGTTAATTTGTGAATTTGCACACTAAACAGAATGTGACAATAATCTATGGCTAGGCACACGTTTAAAATGGCCCTTTTTGTCGCTGCGTTGTAAAATCATTGGCCCTGTGCACCTAACAGAATATGTCAGCTTGTCACTGCACTGTGAAATATTTGTCCCTGTGCACCTAGTACAATGTCACCTTAGAACATGTCCCCCCCCACAAAAAAATGAAATTCTGCCACCCCCAAAAAAAATTAAATGCTGCCCCCACACACAACAGTCCTAAAAAGGACTTTTGGGTCTTGAAAGAGTTTCAACAATTTTATTCTCCCTACACTGACTTCCTGTGCATCTAGTATTATATGTCACCTTATAAATATCCCCCCCCACAAAAAAAAGGAAATTGTGCCCCCCCAAACAAAATATAAATGCTGCCCCCACACACAACAGTCCTAAAAAGGACTTTTGGGTCTTGAAAGAGTTTCAACAATTTTATTCTCCCTACACTGACTTCCTGTGCATCTAGTATTATATGTCACCTTATAAATATCCCCCCCCACAAAAAAAAGGAAATTGTGCCCCCCCAAACAAAATATAAATGCTGCCCCCACACACAACAGTCCTAAAAAGGACTTTTGGGTCTTGAAAGAGTTTCAACAATTTTATTCTCCCTACGCTGACTTTCCCTGCCTAAGCGCATCTCTCCCTGGCTAAGAATGAGCCGAACTCGCGCGTCGGGTGCTATACAGCACCCGATCACGGGTTCTGGCCAGCCAATCAGTGTAATGCCAGCAGCCAACATGGCTGCTGGCATTACACTGATGTCAGAGCCTCCCCGCACGTTTGTTGGCTGCGCAGCAGCTGCGAAACGTGCGGGGAGGAGACCCGAACATGGCGGGCGAGCACATGCGGTACTCGTACGAGTACCGCCATGTGCCGAGCAGAGCGATGCTCGAGCCGAACCGAGCTTCGGCCGAGCATGCTCGCTCATCACTACTAGAAACCCCTGTCTGCTTTGAAATTTCTGCCTCGGAGAGACCTTGCTGATGCAGTATAACTACCTTGTGTCTTGTTGCTGCTGTCAGTCTTGTCATGGTGTAGGACTTTTGACATTAAACTGTCTTCAGCAACCTCACCTTGTTAGCAGAGTTTGGCAGTTCCTCACCCAGTTTTATTCCTCCTACACAGCTATTTGTTTCAGTTAATGATTGTTTTTCAACTCGCATATTAAATTGGTGATCATTAGAACTTTTTTGATATAATTGTTTAATCATACACCTGACTATATGCCTACAAAATCCCTGGATTTGCGCAAGTGCACCTAGAAGAACTGATGCTGTTTTGAAGGCAAAGGGTGGTCACACCAAATATTGATTTGATTTCTATTTTTTTTCTGTTCACTCACTATGCATTTTGTTAATTGATCAAAATAAACTATATGTGTGTGTGTGTGTGTGTGTGTTTGTGTGTTTAGGGCTTTTCCTGCTGGTACAACAAGAGAACACTCACAGCTGGAGTGTTATTACTGCACAAACTTATTATTTAATATCAAAATGTTAGCAGCAGCGCCACCTGTTGTCCAAAGGCAAATTGTTTTTGGGGGGGTTTTTCTAGATCACTTAGTGAGAGAGCTTGAATCATAGACCACCAAAACGCTCCACAGAAAAGGATAGAAACAGCACCACCTGTTGACCACATAATACATTTGCAGTTAAATATTTTTATAAAAAGTGTGGGCTGTAATTAGTTTTGAATGACAAGTCTCTCAGCACTGGGTGCATTCTTCTTTCACTTGTTAGGAAAAGTCTTATAAATATTTTTCCCATATAAAAAATGTTTACTGCTCTTTAAATTATATCAAAGAATGGAAAATGTTAAGTATATTGGAGTGATTGTTACAGGATACTCTTTCATACAAGTTCACTTACTCTATCAGAATTAGTGCAAATAGTAAGTTATGAGAACACCTGACTAGAAAATATATAAAGAAAAGTAACCAGACCCTGTGCTCTGTCAGTCCGGAGATTCTTTGCAGTCTTACTCTAAAATATTTAGGCCTTGGGTTCTATTGAGCCATTGAATGTGTTTATATTCAAGATATCTGTGCTCTGTCACCCATATACAGTATATAATGTAAACTAGAGGTAGTCAAGCTCTCTGACTTCAACTGTTGGGGACTATAGTGCCATCAATGGCTGGTTGTGGATGATGGGAGTTTAGTCACCGACAACTGGAGGTCTAAAAATTGACTACCCTTGACTTAGGAGTGGACAGCGTAAGGCCCTCTTGCTGTTGCTAAGCTACAACCACCACCAACCCCACCAGCCGATGATGGGAGCTGTAGTCTAAAACAGCTGATGACCTCTCATTGTCTGCCCCTGTCTTAGGGTGTAATATAGCAACATAGTTGATGAGGATGAAAAAAGACATGAGTCCATCAAGTCCAGCCCATGTCAAAAACACACTCCTGTTGATCCAGAGGAAGGCAAAAAAAAACCCTCTGAAGGCATTTCCAATTTAGCCCAAAGTGGGTATAAAAATTCCTTTCTGACTCCAAATGGCAGTCAGATATTTCTCTGGATCAACGTCCTATCTGCTTTGAAGCCATCTGTCATCATTTTCAATATTGTTCTGTGCTAGATAGGCATCCATTGCTTTTTTTAAAGCAGTTACATTATCTGCAAGCACACATCCCGAGGCAAAGTCATGCTTCACATTGTGATTTATTATACTAACCAGATGCCGTAGGGCTGCCCTCGTTTTCAGCATAAATGGGTACCGATAAATCTGTGTGACCCTGTTGCAACTCACACTTCAGCAGAGGCACCACATGCCAGCCATTGTGGGACAGGTATTCCGTCTGGGAGAGGGAAGATAGAAGGTCATAAGAAATAGAGGTCAGAGTACACCAACACAGAGTATTGTAATTGTGAGATATCTCAGGTAACTGTGATACAAAACAGGGAACCATCACTGAGAGATATCAAGCCAGCGTAAGACACCACAGTCAGTAATCACAGTTATTAAATATCTGAAATCATCATTGAACACTAAGATAGGTTGCTATTGTTTTGAGATCTCTCACATTAATGAGACATCAAGCCAAGCCACCACTGTTATAAGATTTCTCAGGTCATCATTAAACACTAGGATGGATCACCATTTTTATGAGCTCTTTAAAGGGATAGTAATACTTCATTTTATCTTTATTTTATTTTGTAGGCATTAAAAAAACATGAAGAACGATAATAGGATTTTAGTCTTACCTGTTAAATCCTTTTCACTTAGTCCATACAGGTCACTAGTACTCTGGGAGGCGATCCGCCCCTATAATAGGCAGGAACAATTATTCAAATGTGTGCAGGGGGCGGAGCCTCCCCTCCTACTTAAGCTGCCTTCAGGCCAGAGCCACTAGATTGATTTGAGACACTAAAACTGACCATAGGTAAGCAAGAAGGAAGACTCCTGTGAGCATGCCCCGAAGGTCTCCCACTGAATGCCACAGGAGAGCCAAGCATGGTCCCTTGACAGGGTAGGAGACCAGTGACCTGTATGGACTAAGTGAAAAGGATTTAACAGGTAAGACTAAAATCCTATTTTCACTGTCGTCCAATACAGGTCACTGGTACTCTGGGATGTACAAACATTGAGCTGACCCAGAGGCAGGAAGTAAGGCAAAGACCAGGCGCAGGCCCCAAGTCACTAGAACTGCTATGAACCAGTTAATTACATAGCCCAAAATGTAAGTGTCAACGGACACCAACCAGAGGAAAACAACTTCTGCCCAAGATAAAATATCCTTGACCTCCAACCAGGCGGTGCAACTTCTTGTGCCGCCTTGTCTGTTGATGTAGGCCACTGCGGTGGCGTTGTCGGACTCAACTCTGACTGGGAAACCTTCCAGTTGAGATTCCCAGTGCCTCAGGGCAAGCCGGATGGCACGCAGTTCCAGAACATTGATGGAGAGAAGAGATTCCTCCAGTCCTCATTTCCCCTGAGCACTGAAACGACCCAACACAGCACCCCATCCCCGGAGGCTGGCATCCGTTGTGAGCGTGGTCCAATAGGGAACTCGAAAGGATCTCCCTTTCAGGAGATGAGAGAGATCCAACCACCAGCGCAGACTCGAATCGACATGAGGAGGTAGAGAGACTGACAGATGCTGATGATCTGGATGATTCTTGCACGTCTGGATCACAAACCTCTGAAGTTCCCTGGAGTGGGCCATGGCAAATGGTACCGCTTCGATCGGGGAAATGAACTTTCCCACCAGAGACGTCAACTTCGGTACTGGAACTCTGTCCAGCTCTAAGATCCCGGCTACTCGGATGGCTATCTGATGAGCCACTTCCTCTGGCAGAAACACCATGCATTGGCGAGTGTCGAACAGGAGACCCAGGAAAAGGAGCCTCTGAGATGGGACCAAGTCTGACTTGTCCAGATTCAGGATCCAGCCGTGACGGTTCAGAGTGTGCATACACAGCTGCAGTTGCTGGTGGAGAAGCTCCGCTGAGGAGGCTTTCAGGAGGAGATCGTCCATGTAGGGGGTCACCCTGACACATTCTTGATGAAGTACAGCTATCAATGAACCCAACACCCTCTGAAAGACCAGAGGGGCCAAAGTCAGTCCAAAAGGAAGAGCTGAAAACTGAAAGTGTCCCCTGTGGCAGGCAATCCTGAGATACCGCCTGCTCTCTGGATGAATAGGGATGTGAAGATATGCATCCTGAAGGTCCAGGGAGGCAAGAAACTCCCCTGGGGACATTGCGGCAATCACAGAGCGCAGGGACTCCTGGCGGAAGTGGGAACTCACCACATAGGAATTGAGATCTTTGAGATCCAAAATGGGACGAGCACCTCTGTCCTTTTTGGCCACCACGAACAGGTTGGAATAAAATCCTGAACCTGTGTCCTCTGGAGGAACCAATTCCAGGACCTCTTTGTCCAAAAGATCCTGAATAGCGGCGTCGAACAGATGCCTTTTTGTAGGTTCCTGAGAAGGACGAGTAAAATGGAACCGAAAAGGAGGAAGGGAAGAGAAAGGGATCCTGTATCCCTCTGACACTACCTGAATAACCCATGGGTCCGTCACTGATTCCTCCCAAGTCCGGCAAAAGATGCGGAGACGTCCACCTACTGCCGGATGCGGACCCGGGTTCGGTGAGTCATGCCGAAGCAGTCTTGGAGGTCTTGGCCTTGGGGGCAACTTTGGGCTTCCAGGACTGCTTGGGCTTGGAGGAGGGACGCGAAGAGGACGACCCCGTCTGGGACGTGGAGCGTGTCTCAGTCTGAAAGGAACGAAAGGACCGATTGCGTTTGGCTGGAAACTTTTTCTTGAAGACTGAGGGTAGAAGAGTACTTTTACCGCCAGTAGCCTCACTGATCATTTCTTTGAGTTCAGAACCAAATAGCAAGTTCCCCTGAAAGGGCAAGGAAAGCAAGGCTTTCTTAGAGGCTGTATCAGCAGACCAAATTTTCAGCCAAAGGGCACGTCTAGCCACCACAGATGAAGTGGAGGCCCTCGCCATCATGCGCACAGCATCAAAGGCAGCATCAGCAACATAGTTTTGTGCTTCAGTAATATTAGCAAGGAGCTGCAACTGCTCAGATACCGGGGCATCCTGGCGGACTGCCTCAGTCAGTCGTTCAGTCCAGGCCGCAATAGCTCTATTAACCCACGCCACTGCAAAGGTTGGACGCATGGCAGTGCCAATGGAGGCAAAAATAGATTTAAGAGAAAGTTCTAGCTTTTTGTCCATCGAATCCTGCAGGGCAGAGGCATCAGAGACAGCTAAAGCCGTAGATTTGGATAGCCTGGAAACAGGAGCATCCACTTTGGGAGGATGAACCCATTTTGCCAGTTCAGTCTCAGGAAAAGGGTAAAGTTTAGCAAACTTTTTGGACACTGAGGAGGATTTGTCAGGATTCCTCCACGCTTCAGAGACTAGACGGGTAAGGGTAGGGTTAGTTGGAAAACATACAACCGCCTTAGATGGTTTTTGGAAAACGTCAGTTGGATCATGAGTAGATTCCTGAGTCAGAGGAAGGTTGAGCGTAGTTAACACAGCTCTAATCAAACCCTCAGCAGAAACTTCAGGGTCACATTCATAAGGGTCCCCAATGGACCTGTTAGACTCAATAATAGTGCCTTCCTCAGCATCAGAATCCTGTAATAATTCTTCTTCAGAAGAATCAGACACATCAGGAGCCCCCTGTGGCTTAGGCAGGGAAGTCCTGATTATAGAGGGGATCTGCCAAACCTGGAGAGCCCCCTGTACCTGAGAGGGAAAGAGTTGGAGAGTGGATCTGAGATCCCTAGTGGCAGCTTTAAACTCTTTCACCCAAGTTGGCTCAATAGCATGGCTGGGAAGCCCAGGGTTGCTATCATGACAATCAGTGCATTTAGGGCATAAATTACCAGAACAATCTCTAGGCAGCCCAGAGTGACAAGAGGAGCAAAGCGCAATGGGGGGAACAGACACCCCAGCCTCCTTAGTCTTAGGTCTAGCCCCTGGCTCCAGTGGAGTAGACATGCTCACAGCGTCAATATACACCACTTAACAAATATCACCCAGTAAAAGTGTGAAAGATTAAAGTTTCACCCCAGAAATGCCTAAAATCGGACTTATCTGGCCAGCGAAGGGTTAATCTGCTGAGAGGAGAGAAGGCTCGGTCCCTGCGTAGTATACTTGCTGAGAAAGAACACCACAAAATGGCGGCCGTCAGGTCAGCCAATCAGAAACGAACGCGAACCGGGCACTCATGGGAAATGTAGTTTTCTCTCAGAAGTAACCCAAACAGTGCCCGAAGCCCCCCTGAACTCCCCACACTCTGAAAACAGACACCGGATGATAGAGCAGGAGCATAGAAGTAAAATGAGCCATCTCTGAAGATGCTGTGACAAGCGGTTCCAGAGATATGTCCCACACTGTGAAATCCCATAGAGAGTAAAAGAGCAATGGCGTCTAAGCGGGAAAAGGCGTGCTTAAAGGCGCGGAACACTAAATTTTAATAAAGTCCCACTGAACTTTAAAAAGTGCCAAACAGTTACCAAATACATAAGAAACATAAGTAAAACTATACCCAAAGCTCCAAAACCCAGAGAATACCACAGAAATTGCATAAACATGAGAAATGCAAATAAAAACACCCTATGAGTGCTGGAGTGCAATGCAAACTCCCAAATACAAGCCCATCAAAGGGACACTGTGGGGACAAGTGGACCTTCAGCACTCAAGGGGTGGCTCACCTTTCTGCAGGACTTCTGTCTTCAGGTGACCATGATGAAGTAGGAATAGACCAGAGGTAAATTCCCCAGCAGGGAAGCTGCTTGACTCAAGCTGTTCCCTCTTCAGGGCATAAGGTCCACAGAAAATCCCTGGAAGCTGCACTAGCCACTTTAAAGAGGGCAATTCACAGCCATGGTCACCCTCCTAATGGTGGTATTCCATATTTGAATAAAAATAATAAAATACTAAGTTGAATGTATAGATGTTCTCCACCTGGTATGCACAGCACACAGGAACAAATCAATCTAGTGGCTCTGGCCTGAAGGCAGCTTAAGTAGGAGGGGAGGCTCCGCCCCCTGCACACATTTGAATAATTGTTCCTGCCTATTAAAGGGGCGGATCGCCTCCCAGAGTACCAGTGACCTGTATTGGACGACAGTGAAATAAGTCTTATCTCTCAAACCTTTATGGTTTAAGAGATATTCACAAGCAAAGTTCCCCCTCCCGCCCCTTTTACCTAGTGTAAGCCATCTCTTCTCAGATGTGAATCTGGTTGTAAGACCAGACAGATAACAGCAGGGGACAATCTTCTTTGTATGAAAACAATGAAATCCCTGCCCCCCTTGACAAGTTTTTCAGGTTTTTCCCTTATCTTAATTGAAGATTGTCCCTCTCTGCAGTCTACCTGGGCACATCCCTTCTGATCTGGCTGAACAGGGGGGGATACTTTGGTTGTGAATATCTCTTAAACCATAAAGGTTTGAGAGATAAGACTTATATCGTTCTTCATGTTTTTTTAATGCCTACAAAATAAAATAAAGATAAAACGAAGTATTACTATCCCTTTAAGTTTAGTATGAGGTACTAAAACAGGACAAACTGGCAAGTATTTTAGTATGAGAAAACTAGACAGGTCATTGTAGCCATGAAACCTCTCATTTTAGTTTAAAACCCCAACATATGATAGTAACAAGATCTCACAGAACAGCATGATATACTGAGAAACCAAAATATAGTTAAGAGATCTTCATGGTTAACAAGACACAATGTTAATAAACAATATTTAGGAGCGCTCTCAAATTAGTGAGATACCAGGGTAAGAAACTATACATATGTGATCTCTCAAGTTATTGAGGCACCAAAAACCTGTATCTGAATTATGACATATTTTAGGTCAGCGTGAAGTATTGAGTTAGTGAATAAGTTCAGAGATGTGAAGTCAGTGAAACTCCAAGGCACCATAGTTATGACATCTCTCAGGTTGGTGAGATATCAAGACCAAAGCCATAATTAGGTGATTGCCCTGATAGACTCTGTGACCCACTTACTTGTATAATTTCAGTGTTTGGCAGCCAGTGAATTCCATCTACACTCTGATTATCTTTGGAACAAGTTACTTCCTTCTCCTTCAGCTCCTCCTATAGGGCATAATGATAGAGGGATCACAGATTATTACTGATCTGACTCTCATCTACTCATCAGCTGATACCGAGCACAAATCCACTGAAAATATTATGTTCAACATTCATATTCCAGGGGAGTCCCCACAAAATCTCTTATCTTGGTATACAAAATGAACTTCACCCAAAAGTGACTATCGTTCCAGCAATCGGTCAAATGATAACAATGTTCAAAAGAAAAGAATGTGTTAATAACACATTTAGGGATGGATTCAAATGCAGGTGCTAATTTTATCTCCATGTATCCCCATAGACTTGAACTGGAACATTTCTGATAAAACTGGAGGTAACATTTATCTCCTGCATTTGAATCCAGTCCTTAATGTCACAAAAAAATGTATTTAAGGTGGCACATTTTCAAAGAGATAAAGACAAGTTTATTCACGAGTTAACTCCATTACACGCAGTTAAATAGAAACGGTCATTACTCCTTCGAGTGCCAGGGGTGAGGCCAAACTGTTCATCAGATCATATGTTCAAAAATGGATTCATTATCTCCTATTTTAACTCCAAAAAATGACCTAAAAAGAAAAATGGAGTAATTCTGGGGCAAACCAACCACAGCACAGAAGAGATGTAAGAAAAAAATCCCTAACTGAATTTAAAAGAGATTTTTAACCTTTGAATGTTAGAGAAATCTCAATTCATTGGAGCGCTCTCTAGGATTGACAGAGTTAAACGTCCCTTTCAAGTCAGTTATAATTTTTATTTGGCCCCTGTGGCTCAGCTTGTTCAATCCAGAATTACACCATTATTTTTTGTACATAAGGGCTCAAAATGCCAATAAAAACACAAAAAGAACAGGGGGGCGCCCAATTGTGTAATAATGTCTTACAGGATGGAACAAATAAACTATAACAATATCTAGTCTTTTGTGTTTTCATTGGCATATCTTTCCGTCTGGGGAGAACATGATCTGAAGAGGTGCAGCCCTTAAATTCCATCAAAGAGACATATGGTGTCCAGGTTCTAGGTCAGGACTATCCCAGAGGAGCAGTTTTAGCTGTCTTGCATATAGGTGTCTGACAGCATATGTTTATAGTGAGTTCCCACTGGTGGGGTGTTTGACGAGGTGGTGGTCAAAAAAACTCAATTGATCTGCACTAGGGTGCTCCTATGTGTTCTCCCTTTCTCTTGTGTTAACAAGGGCTCAGAATGTCCGTTATATTTTCATATGTGACTTTATGATTTTGAACATTCAAGTCCAAAAACAGAGATGCTAAATCTGGCTTTAGATCAGAATTTCCAGGCAGCCATTTTTGAACATGGGTACGAGGCACCATATTGTCATCATCATCAATATCAGTTGTAAGTCTGGGAGATAACTCCACAGTCAGACAGCTTTATATGTCCATGGAGACAATGGGTGATGTTGGGTTCCTGGTGCAAAATAATATTAGGGCCACCAATTCACTTGAAACGACTTAAAGACTCTAAGCCTATTCAGTGGGCCCCTGTTCTCTCCCTACCTAGGCCAATTAGACCCAGGAATGGGCAATCTAAGGACTACAAATCTCATGATCTCTGGCCAAACACTGTGTTCTTCAACAGCTGGAAGATCTCACATTGCACTTGAATTAAACCCAGGAATCCAGTATATAAGGAGTTTGCTGGATAGATTATAGGGGCTCTGAAGAATAGTAATTTAACCCATTGAGTGCCAAAACCCATAGAATGCGCAGCGATGCCCCACACAATTCCCCCACTCCATACCAGTGGCACTTGGCCCCACTGGTGCAGAAGCATGACCAGGGTGTAATACATGAAGAGTAGGATGAATGGGTTTAGAAAGACTGGCCAGTGTAATCCCTGGTGAAGGTGGATGGCCCAGAATTCACTGCTGTTGGTCCTGACAATGGCTGACATTCCGAAAAGTCTGAAAAAAAAAAGCAGGAGGGTCAGTGAACATGGTAAGAGGGGGGGGGCAACCTTCAGGCAGTTTAACAATCACTATATGATCACACACAGTACAAGCAGGACTTCTCCCTCTGCCTTATAGATATCACTATATGATCACACACAGGACAATCAGGACTTCTCCCTCTGCCTTATAGATATCACTACACGATCACACACAGGACAATCAGGACTTCTCCCTCCGCCTTATAGATATCACTACACGATCACACACAGGACAATCAGGACTTCTCCCTCCGCCTTATAGATATCACTACACGATCACACACAGGACAATCAGGACTTCTCCCTCCGCCTTATAGATATCACTACACGATCACACACAGGACAATCAGGACTTCTCCCTCTGTCTTATAGATATCACTATATGATCACACACAGGACAAGTATGACTTCTCCCTCTGCCTTATAGATATCACTACATGATCACACACACAAGACAATCAGGACTTCTCCCTCTGCCTTATAGAGATCACTACACGATCACACACAGGACAAGAAGGACTTCACCCTCTGCCTTCCTGGTACAAGTGGCACCAATTTACAGACTAAAGACACAGTTCACTGGACAAGAATATATAAATGATAGCACTGGATTCTGTCACCCAGAGGACCTCTGGTCAGGAAGTGAGGCGTGCAACTGAAAACTGATTCCCCCAGCTGTCAAATTTCAATATAATGGGACTTGTGGTCCTACCACAACTGGAGGACTGCGGGTGCTCAGCCTTGGTATTCAGGTTGCTTGTCTCACCTGGCGTACAGGTCTTCAGGAGGGATCAGTTCCTGGAAGTACGGGAGCTGATATAGGTATATTGCAGTCAAGTGGCCAGCACTAAAGATGGCCGCCATGACACAGAGGCTGCTGAACACCACAAGGCTTACACTGCGGTTACAGGCCCACCATGAACACAGCCAGAGGAAGGTGACAAAGTAGACGGCAGACGTTATGGAGGGCAGAATTATACCTGGGGGAGAGAAGAAGGGGGGTGAGCCAGTTTAGGGATAGGTGAAGTCAGGTTGAAAAACTCAGCATTGTGTGTAGATGGGTGTGAAAGCTCAGCACTGTTTGGAGATGGGTGTGAAAGCTTTGTGAAGGTGGGTGTGTAATCTCAGTACTATGTGAAAATAGGAGTGAAAACTCAGCATTGTGTGAAGATGGTTGTGAAATTACAGCTCTCTGTGAAGATGGGAGTGAAAACTCAGCATTATGTGAAGATAGGAGGTAAATCTCAGCACTGTATGAATATGGGAGTGAAAACTCAGCATTGTGTGAAGATGGGAGTTAAATCTCAGCACTGTATGAAGATGGGAGTGAAAACTCAGCATTCTGTTAAGATGGGAGCGAAAACTGAGCATCATGCACAGATGGTTGTGAAATCTCAGCTCTCTGTGTAGATGGGAGTGTAAACTCAGCATTGTGTGAAGATGGGAGTTAAATCTCCACACTGTATGAAGATGGGAGTGAAAACTCAGCATTGTGTCAAGATGGGAGCGAAAACTCAGCATCATGCGCAGATGGTTGTGAAATCTCAGCTCTCTGTGTAGATGGGAGTTAAAACTCAGCATTGTGTGAAGATGGGAGTTAATCTCAGCACTGTATGAATATGGGAGTGAAAACTCAGCATTGTGTGAAGACGGGAGTGAAAGCTCAGCAGTGTATGAAGATGAAAGTGAAAACAGCATTGAGTGAAGACGGCTGTGAAATCTCAGCACTGTGTGAAAATGGAAGTGAAATCAGCATTGTGTGAAGATGGGAGTATAAAATCAGCATTGTTTGAAGATGTTTGTGAAATATCAGCATTGTGTGAAGATGGAAGTGTAAACAGCATTATGTGAAGATGGGTGTGAAATCTCAGAGCTGTGTGAAGATGGGAGTGTAAGCTAAGCACTGTGTGAAGACAGATGTGAAGTTGTGAAATCTCAGCACTTTATGAAGATGGGTATAAAAATATAATTGTGTAATGATGAGTGTAAAATCTCAGCACTGTGTCAAGATGGGAGTGAAAACTTAGCATTGTGTGATGATGATTGTGAAGCCCCAGCATTTTGTCAAGCTCCTATAGATGTAAGACTTAAACACATAGTATTATACGAAGGTAACGATCATATGCAGAAAGACAAAGGGAGCTATTCTGGGGAATGAAGCGACTTCAGAAATAAAATTACCACTGAGTTATTTTGGGATTTTAACCCCCTAAATACTAGAGAAGTATGTAACAAACCTGTGCCCCTCTTATCAGTACCTGACACCCCCAGGAGAAGGGTTCCCACCACTTTCCCAGCAGTGGTAAAGAGCGCTTCAAACAGTATTTTCACTCCAGCGATGAACACGGTGAGTTTCTCTATCAGTTTGGCGCGGGGGTCAGTAACATCCTTGTCTAGAGTGTCATCGTCCGTAGAAAACTCTGTCTCCTCCTCACTGTCCTCTGTCTCACTGTCCGACTCTGATTCCTGTTGGGATACAAAAAGGATCAATCCAGCCTCTATGGAACACTAACATTTCTAATTATACACTAGAGATACACCGATACCAATTTTTTAGGACCGAGTACCGATACTTTTTTCAACTACTCACCGATACCAATTACCAATACTTTTTTTGCAGTCATTTGCCAGTTTTCCAAGTACCTAATATATATATATATATGCTTTAGGTACTTTGAAAACTGGCAAATGACCGCAGAAAAAAAAAGTATAGGTAATTGGTATCGGGGAGTACTTGAAACACACACCCACACACACCTCTTGACTCATGAATCTCCCCTTTTGCCTCTTTCTCCCCCTCTTGATTTTGATCCCCCTTTGTCCCCCTCCTTGACTCTTGATCCCACCCTTTTGCCTCTCTCTCCCTCCTGATCCCCCCTCTTTGGCCCCCCTCCTTTTGTCTCCTGATCCTTCCTCCATTTGCCTGTTTTTTTTTTCTCCCTTAGTCCCTTTTGCCTCTTTTTCTCCCTCTCGACCCTCCTCTCTGCCTCTTTCACCACCCGCTTTGGATGCCCCACATCTTGCCATCTCTTTGCCTGCCTTAGCCTCCTCTGCCGGGTGCTCGCTGTTCTCTCACGAGACCCAGCAGAGGTCAGCTTCTGAGCATTGCCATGGTAACCCGCGGCAACGATCTGATGCTGCAGGAGGGAGAGAGGCGACCGGGGAGCATTGTGAGCAGCTCCCCGGGCTCCCTCTCTGAAGCACCGACCCTGACACAGGGTATCGGTGCTGGCATCGGCCGCATTTGTGCGAGTACGAGTACTCGTGCAAATGCTGGTATTGGCACCGATACCGATACCAGTATCGGTATCGGTGCAACCCTATTATACACCCTCACTGACCTTAAAGGAGCAGTAAACTTTTTTTATGAAAAAATATATATTGTAGGGTGTTTCCGATTGAGTAAAATATGGGTACTCCCACTGCTGAGAGATGCATAATTCCAGAGTTACTACAGTTAAAACACATGTTTTTTTACATTAGCAGTGTCCTTTAGTGGTCAGATTTCAATTAGTTATCCTGTTACATTCTAATGGAGAGGAAAGTCAGTGACTTACAGTTCTCTGTAGAAACTGCTGAGTCACTTCCTGTCAGAACTATAAGGAAGTAAACACACAGTAAATTCACTTCCTGATTATCTGAACAGCAATGGGAGTGACCTTGCTTAATCAGCAGGAAAAGCTATATAACATATAGCTTTTCATAAAAAAAATGATGGCTCCTTTAATCCAGGTAGAAAATTCTAATAGCCACCATGGGTCACATTGATCAACACAAACATGGTGCAGTTCTGAAGCAAACCAACTGTTCCATATATATATATATATATATATATATATATATATATATATATATATATATATATATATATATATATATCAGGGCTTAAAATTTGAAGTCCTTTGCTGCTAGCCAGACCTGAAAAGTTAGTTTCCACTGCAAGCCAAAACATACCCACCAGGGCTGAATTTCTACTCGCCAGGGCTGAATTTTCACTCGCCATTGGCTAGTGGCGAGTGGAAATTTTGAGCCCTGTATATATACATATATATAGATTATTGAGAAAGGCCAGCGTTGCCTGGCCGTAACGTTGACCGAACTTAAACACCACTTTTTTCATCTCCACAAAAGACCTGTGAGTGCATGATTGTCTTTATGTTTTATATATATATATATATATATATATATATATATATATATATAATTGTCAGAAAGTGACAAAATTATTTGTATTAACGCTTTGAGTGGCAGAGGGGTATGCAATGCATCGCATACCCCTCTGGCACTCAAAGGGTTAACTTTTAGCAACATATTATCTGAGCGGTAACTCCAGTCAGATGATTTTTTTTTGAGAAGTGGAGTAGAAATGGTCCAAATAAGAATTGTGTCATAACATATCTTTTAAGACATTAACTAATTGCGTCAAAAGTAAAGGTTGTTTTAGTGACTAAACCTTAACTCCAGTTCTAACCTGTTCTTGATGGAAATATACAGTGATACTTATGTATGTGAAAAATATTCTCATTTGTGAATTTTCTGAAAATGTTCTCAGAATCATCTCAGAAAATTCTGAGACAGACATAATTATAGACTTTACTATTTTATAAATATGGCCAGTCATTGTGAACTTAAAGAGATAGTAATATTTCACAATAAAAGCAGCTCTTATTAATCTTCATAGTATTTGGGCCACGGAGAGTGTTATTTCAATACTGTCAGAGTTGTAGTTCAAGAGTAATTGAATGATAAAGTATCCCCCTTCTGCCCCTTTTACTGATGTAACACTGCTCACCTCAGAGTAGCAAGACTGTCCAGATGGATTGCAGAGAGGGACAATCTTCATTGATCATAAGGAAAAAATGGAAAAACCTGTCAAGGGGGGGAGGAGGGGCAGGGTTCTCATTGTTCTCACAGTAAGAAGATTGTCCCTTGCTGTGATCTGTTTGGTCAAAAGATCAGATTCCACATCTGAGGGGAGGCGACTTACACTAGGTAAAAGGGGAGGGAGGGGGATACTTTATCATTCAATTACTCTTGATCTACAACTCTGACAGTAATGAAATAACACTCTCCATGGCTCAAATACTATGAAGATCAATTGGAGCTGATTTTTTTCTGGAAAATTACTATCCCTTTAAAGAAAGTGAGGGCTATTAATCAGATGTGATAGTATTAATTTACAAAAACACAAAAACGCAAAAATTAAATAGGATTGTAAACACTTAACCTATTGAATGCTAGAGACGTTGCTTCATAATGCATTGGATATGTTGCTTGCATCCAAATGGTTAACCCTTTGAGTGTCTGAGGGGTACTCAATGTCAGGCACTCAAAGGGTTAAATATGAAGTAGTCCAAGTTAAAGTTAATAAACAAACAAAAAAAAAACATATCTTTATTTAATTCTCGAGCCTCAAAATGTAATCTTTACTGTTCTCGTGAGTATATAGTCACAGATGTGGCCCTACGGAAAAGAAGAAGGGGATAAAACACAGGGGGCACCCCTAGTGCTGAATATTCTCGATATTATAACCACTAATAGCGCCTCTGTCAGTTCTACTCACATAAGCAATGGCTGCCAACCACCTACGTGGAGAAACAGCAGAAACACCTGATGGGAATTCTAACTAGGGTGACCACGGGTCCCGGAATGTCCGGGACTGTCCCTTATTTCAGGGCTATGTCCCGCGTCCCGGGTCATCTCCCACCGGGACAATGAAGTGTCCCGGAATGAAGCCAAGCCGCCCTGGATGTCAGCCTGCAAGCGGTGTGTCACATCATGGACGCCGCGAGGGAGCGCTTGGTAGCATAAATCAGCGCTCCCTCGCGGCGTCCATGATGTGACACACCGTTTGCAGGCTGACATCCAGGGCGGCAATGCAGCTGAGTCTGATCTCCTGGAGGCAAGCGCTCTAGTAATACAGAGCGCTGGGAGATGACATCATCTCCCAGCGCTCTGCATTACTGAGCACAGCGCGCGGGAGCTTCAGCTCTGTGCCGGAGGAGGCACAGAGCACTTTCCACACCGCTAGACCACCAGGGACTCAAGGTAGGGCATCAAGGGGCAATGTGGCGATGAAGAGGCTTTATGGTAGGGTGACCACATGTCCCGGAATGGCAGAACGGAAATGTGGTCACCCTAATTCTAAGCTGTCCCAACACAGCTTAAACTTTCACGGAAAGTTAGGGTTGCCACCCAGCCGGTATTTTACAGGCAGGCCGGTAAAAAATTGGCATCTTTCCAATGTTAAGTCTATGGAGGGAATGCCTAGGCCGGTATTTTTTGGAAGAAAAGGTGGCAACCTTACGGAACGTAGATCCCCAGAATGTATGAATTTAAAGGAGCAGTAAACACATATTTTACAGAGCATTTCTTGCTGAATAAAACAGTCACTCCTATCGCTGTCAGATGTTTTATTCAAAAATTCAAAAATTATAGCAGTTCAAATAACCAGGAAGTGAATTTACTGTGTTTACTTCCTGATAGTTCTGACAGAAAGTGAATTTACTGTGTTTACTTCCTGATAGTTCTGACAGGAAATGAATTTACTGTGTTTGCTTCCTGATAGTTCTAACTGACAGGAAGTGAATTTACTGTGTTTACTTCCTGATAGTTCTAACTGACAGGAAGTGAATTTACTGTGTTTACTTCCTGATAGATCTAACTGACAGGAAGTGACTCAGCAGTTTCTATCACATTCTATGGAGAACTGTATCTATTTAGAATTTGACCACTAGAGGGCACTGCTAATGTAAAAAAACATGGGTTTAAACTGTAATAACTCTGGAAATATAAATCAGCAGTGGGAGTACCCTTATTTTACTCAAATCCGTACAATATATATTTTTTCATTAAACAGTTTACTGCTCCTTTAAGGGCTATACCATCTCTACATGCTCTCCCAGTAGTGCAAACAACATGTGAAAAAAGAAGAAGAGGACGCCCAATCATGCTATATTCTTATTCAGATCGAGAAATAAGACAATAATAAATATACTCATAAATAGAGTTATCAGCGCTTCTCAGGGCTGACGCACAAGCATTCGGAGAGTAAAAATCCCTCTCCACTCAGATAAGATGATTCCAATATCCAATATCCGCATTCAGCTCTGGTGATCCCCAAAGTATAATTAAAAGATGAATAGTAAAAAACACACATACTCTGGCAAACAAACAGTTAACTCTTTCAGTACCAGCTTGCAATGCCATGTGTTGGGTTCCTGACTGTAACGGATACCGCTGCCACCCAGCCTTGGGTGACTCCGTTAGTCGCCGCTTCCCTCGCTCTGGAACAGGAAAACTCCACCAGCTTCTCCCAAGGTATCCCAATCGCCAGGCAGGACTAGTGTCAGGATAACAAGAACTCTCCCAGCATACCAGCAGCTTAACCTCACCAGACAACACTTGTGTAGGTTAAAACAAGAACTGCTTTATTTGGACACAAACAAGGTTTATATACAGGTTTGTGATCACAGTCAACCAATAGCAAATAAGATTCACAACACCACCAGTCTTGCTGAGACTTAAATACATTAACACACAATAAAATACAAAACACACAGCCCTCTATCAGGTCTGCTCAGGTAATTACATCAGTGACTGACATAATACAATCAGTTTCACAAAACCAACAAATGGAACCACATAACCCCAGGAAACTTACTTTGCATTTAAACAATAACACAGCACACAATGGGTGAGGCAATAGGACATTTGACTCCCAGTCTCCAGATACTGTCCCAGGTAGTCACTGCCCCACCCCCAATACATAATAGGGTCTCAGGCCTAGTGCCACCCTGGAGTCTGGCTCACACCCTTCTCCATTTTGTAGTTTGGCCCATGATTCTGTATGGCCAAATGGCAGCTTCCAGTCCAGGCCCACTGGTTCCTGTGACATTTCTCCCCCTTGTCCACCTCCGACAGCCACAGCATGATCCACACGGGTCATCTCGCTGCTGTCTGGAGTGGACACATAGTCTGCTAGTGCAATGTCCGCACAGTACTTGTCCCCAGCCAGCCCCTATAGTCCTGGGGTCTGTCCAGCTTTGCACCCTGCACCTCCAGGTACAGGGTGACTTAGACATAAGATGCCTTGAGCCGGAGAGGCCATCCAGCCCAGGATCCGGTACACAGGAGTCTATGACCCAGTAAAAACCCCCGCCCAAACAACAGTGCCCTCCCAGTCAGCACATTACCGGAATCTCCGCTGCTGGCTGAGGATGATGAGAGTGGGTGGTAGAGTTGCTCTGGATACTGGGGTGAGGGTACACAACACTCCATCTCCTCCTAGAACCCAGCTCCTTACCGCTGAAACAGTCTTAAGTGAAGGGGTAGCGGCGGCCGTAGTCTCACCTGCTACCTGCTGACCAGACCATAACAAGTCTCTGGAGTCAGCCTTAGGGAGGGCCGGGGGTGCCCCCTCTTCCACTTGTAGAGTGCTTGCGGCGACCATAGTCTCCTCCGCGGCACCTTCAACATCCATACAAAGTTGCTGTGGGGGATAGGTGTGAGTCACCTCTTCCTGGAGATCCCGACACTCAATCTCCAGTCCCCACTCCTGGGTTACGAGATCCTCCAGCTCTCTCCATACTTCAGGTATTTCTGACACACCCAGCTGCACGGCTCGCCTGTCACGGATCTCCCAGAACCGGCTTTCACTGCGACTGCCAAAGTCCGACTCCTCAGCCCTGGCATGCCACAACGAGCTGGGACCCCTGTAGGCGAAGCCGCGGCATGGGAGAGGAGTTTTAGGGAACCCGAACCATTCAAATCCTGTCCTGTCGCAGAAAGCGCCATACTGGAGATCCAGGAAAATAACATCTTCAATCCAGGATGCCAGTACCTCGCTTGCCCTGCGGTCCGGATTCGGCCCGAGGATGCAGGAGCTCCACTGCTGTCTCTCCCTCTCATGCCTCTCTGCATAAGGGATGAAGCCCTTGGAGGAGAAGGAGTATCCCTCTGTCTCTAGTGTGGCCCGCCGTTGTTCATAGCTGGATAGGGCTTGGCAAAGCATAGCCTCTGTCTCAGTCTCTGACATGCTGGAGCCTGCCGGTGGAGAGCTGCTGCTTTGGTCTGGTGAGTCAGCCGTTGCTTCCACTGCTCCCCTACACTGTTGCTGAGCTGTGGAGACCGAGGTCAAGCCAGGTGGCTATATCTCCCCCTGGATGCTGGTCTCCCTGCGCCTCTGAGACCGGGGTCAAGCCAGGAGGCTATATCTCCCCCTGGATGCTGGTCTCCCTGCGCTGCTGAGTCCGGGGTCAAGCCAGGCGGCTATATCTCCCCCTGGATGCTGGTCTCAGTTCAGTTCCTTGGCTTTATCAGTTTCAGGCGAAACGATCCTGGTGGTGCTGACTTGTATGTTCCAAAAACCAACTGGGAAGCATCCCACCGCTGCCAACCAATGTAACGGATACCGCTGCCACCCAGCCTTGGGTGACTCCGTTAGTCGCCGCTTCCCTCGCTCTGGAACAGGAAAACTCCACCAGCTTCTCCCAAGGTATCCCAATTGCCAGGCAGGACTAGTGTCAGGATAACAAGAACTCTCCCAGCATACCAGCAGCTTAACCTCACCAGACAACACTTGTGTAGGTTAAAACAAGAACTAGTTTATTTGGACACAAACAAGGTTTATATACAGGTTTGTGATCACAGTCAACCAATAGCAAATAAGATTCACAACACCACCAGTCTTGCTGAGACTTAAATACATTAACACACAATAAAATACAAAACACACAGCCCTCTATCAGGTCTGCTCAGGTAATTACATCAGTGACTGACATAATACAATCAGTTTCACAAAACCAACAAATGGAACCACATAACCCCAGGAAACTTACTTTGCATTTAAACAATAACACAGCACACAATGGGTGAGGCAATAGGACATTTGACTCCCAGTCTCCAGATACTGTCCCAGGTAGTCACTGCCCCACCCCCAATACATAATAGGGTCTCAGGCCTAGTGCCACCCTGGAGTCTGGCTCACACCCTTCTCCATTTTGTAGTTTGGCCCATGATTCTGTATGGCCAAATGGCAGCTTCCAGTCCAGGCCCACTGGTTCCTGTGACACTGACTAAAACTCGTAGGGTTAAAGGGATAGTAATGTTTCACAAAAACAGCAGCTCCAATTAATCTTCATAGTGTTTGGGCCATAGAGAGTGTTATTTCAATACTGTCAGAGTTGTGGTTCGAGAGCAATTGAATGATAAAGTTTCCCCTCCCACCCCTTTTAACTAGTGTAAGCCACCTCCCCTCAGATGTGGAATCTGGTTGTAGGACCAGACAGATGACAGCAGGGGATACACTTCTTCCTATGAGAACAATGAAATCCCTGCCCCCCTTGACAAGATTTTCAGGTTTTTCCCTTATCTTACTTGAAGATTGTCCCTCTCTGCAGTCTACCTGGGCACCTCCCTTCTGATCTGGCTGAGCAGTGTTACATCAGTAAAAGGGGCAGGAGGGGGACACTTTGTCATTGAATTACTCTTGAACTACAACTCTGACAGTATTGAACTAACACTCTCCAAAGTCCAAATACTATGATGATTAATTAGAGCTGCTTTTATTGTGAAACATTACTGTCCCTTTAAATATCATCACATTTACAGTTCTTTCACCACCACAGACACTAAAGATAAATAATAGATTATTTTGCTGCACACTGTGCTCTACAGTTCACTGTGATATATAGGATTCTCTTAACAGCTGTGGTCTTATTTCCGGATCTAATATTTAACCCACAGAGTGACGGAAAGGTATCTATCGCATTACTCTCTCTGGCACTCAGAGTGTTAACAGTACTTTCCTGATTTCCTCCCTGTTAGTTTGAATCCATCCCTTACACTTTTCTGTCTATATGCTGGGTATCAGGCCCATGGAGGCCGACATGACAGTTGGTATCATCACCGTCGGACAGCACCACTGCTCAGTGGACATAGCTGTTTTAAATCTTTAAGGACACTTTGGGTCCTCCAGGAAGAATCCAAATGGTTAACCCTTTGAGTGCCAGAGGGGTACGCAACGCATTGCTTTGCAATGCGTTGTGTACCCCTCGGGCACTCAAAGTGTTAAATAATGCTTATTAAATGTACAAGGCACTCAAAGGGTTAAAGAGGAATATGTGGCCCTTACTTCCTCCTCCTCCTCCTCCTCTTCCTCCTGACTTTTCACACGAAGGCTGATTTTGGGGGCTCCAGATTTGACCAGCTTCTTACAGGCTCGTCGGATAAAGAAACCAGCAAAAAGCATCCCGATATCCGGAGCCAAGAGGCGCACAATGTTCCAGGCGTCAGCGTGATTGAGCCTGGAGGATAAAGGAAAGGTGGAGATTCAATAAATATATTAAAAGGTGCAGTGCACTTGTTATGAAACAAATACGTGTTAAGGGACTTTTACTGCTAAGCAAATAAGTAGAAAATAAAAATTATGTTTTTCTTTTTTGGTTTCAGTAAAAATATTATTTTTTCGAGTCACCACCAGATGGTACTGTTGTTATTGCCGTCTTTGGGGAGCTTTTGTCCTTTGGTGATAAGTTCTCCATTGACAGCAACACATCACACCAGGGTGATACACTTCTATACACACCACACAGTCTGATCTCCTAAACACAGGGACACCAGGGTGATACACTTATATACACACACCACACACTCTGATCTCATAAACACAGGGACACCAGGGTGATACACTTCTATACACACCACACAGTCTGATCTCCTAAACACAGGGACACCAGGGTGATACATTTATATACACACCACACAGTCTGATCTCCTAAACACAGGGACACCAGGGTAATACACTTATTTACACACCACACAGTCTGATCTCCTAAACACAGGGACACCAAGGTGATACACTTATATACACACCACACAGTCTGATCCCCTAAACACAGAGACACCGGGATGATACACTTCTATACACACCACACAGTCTGATCTCCTAAACACAGGGACACCAGGGTGATACACTTATATACACACCACACAGTCTGATCTCCTAAACACAGGGATACTAGGGTGATACACTTCTTTACACGTCACACAGTCTGATCTCCTAAATACAGGGACACCAGGGTGATACACTTCTATACACACTACACAGTCTGATCTCCTAAACACAGGGACACCAGGGTGATATACTTATATACACACCACACAGTCTGATCCCCTAAACACAGAGACACCGGGATGATACACTTCTATACACACCACACAGTCTGATCTCCTAAACACAGGGACACCAGGGTGATACACTTATATACACACCACACAGTCTGATCTCCTAAACACAGGGACACCGGGGTGATACACTTCTATACACACCACACAGTCTGATCTCCTAAACACAGGGACACCAGGGTGATACACTTATATACACACACCACACACTCTGATCTCATAAACATAGGGACACCAGGGTGATACACTTCTATACACACCACACAGTCTGATCTCCTAAACACGGGGACACCAGGGTGATACATTTATATACACACCACACAGTCTGATCTCCTAAACACAGGGACATCAGGGTGATACACTTCTATACACACCACACAGTCTGATCTCCTAAACACAGGGACACCAGGGTGATACACTTATATACACACCACACAGTCTGATCTCCTAAACACAGGGACACCAGGGTGATATACTTATATACACACCGCACAGTCTGATCTCCTACACACAGGGACATCAGGGTGATACACTTATATATACACCACACAGTCTGATCTCCTAAACACAGGGACACCAGGGTGATACACTTATATACACACCACACAGTCTGATCTCCTAAACACAGAGACACCAGGGTGATACACTTATATACACACCACACAGTCTGATCTCCTAAACACAGGGACACCAGGGTGATACACTTCTATACACACCACACAGTCTGGTCTCCTAAACACAGGGACACCAGGGTGATACACTTACATACACACCACACAGTCTGATCTCCTAAACACAGGGACACCAGGGTGATACAATTATATACACACCACACAGTCTGATCTCCTAAACACAGGGACACCAGGGTGATACACTTCTATACACACCACACAGTCTGATCTCCTACACACAGGGACAAAAGGGTGGGAAAGAGGGAGAAAGGGATTTGGGTCTCAAAGAGGGATGGCCCTTCCTAAAGAGGGACACTTTGTAGGTATATGATACAAATCCACAGAGAATGATCATTAAATTCACTCACCTAAGAATTCCCAAGTGGCTGATGATAACTTCCCAGAGGTAATCTAGAGAAAAGAAGGGTGGGTTTGTGTTTAGGATAGAAATATAATATTAATTAAAGTGCAAGCTCCACAAACCAGCTATTATCTCTTATTAAAGTGGAAGTGACACCTTATGACAGGTTTATTTGAAAGCTCTTCAATATCAGTTATACATGATGTTAGATCTTTTTAGTTAGAATAGTGAATAATTGTATTGTACTTTATTGTACACTAGTGTAAAAGCACGTGCACACGGGCCAAGGTCCGGGTGATGTTAACCCTTTGAGTGCCAGTGGGGTACGCAACGCATTGCTTTGCAATGCGTTGCATACCCCTCTGGCACTCAAAGGGTTAAGAGGCCGGTTTAGATCTGCGTACTGCTGTCCCCACCTCACTGGTGGCGCACACGATGCAGTCAAGCGTAGTAGCGACTGCCCGAACGCACAGAATGCATTCTGTACTGCGCACGACTGCATCGGAGTTCTAGTGTTTTATTATATAGGATTATTAGTTATATAGCTGCATTAGGTGTGCTTGGCTCTTTACAGTTTACACTTAGTATAGAAGGGGTACAATAAGTGCGGCGATTAAGTGCTTATACAGACAATCGTAAGCGGAACACCAGGTGAGTATACATTAGGATAAAAGGTCCCTGTCCCATAGAGCTTACAATCTAAGTAATAATGCAATATTTAGCTTTATTTGTTTGTTAGTTTTTCAGGTTAGACAGTTGTGGTCTGCACAGCCGTGTGCCGGATACTAACATTCCACACTGCTCTCCCTCACAACTGCCACTCCTCCATGCTCTGGCACCTAAGGGTTAAACATAAACGTAGTCTTATATTTTTACTGTAGAGAGATGTCTTATGAGCTAGCTTTCTTATTAAAATAAATAGGAGGGAGGAAGAACATTAGAGAGTGGCAGCTGGGAAGGAGAGCAGTGTGGAATGTTAGTATCTGGATGGCAGGGAGTGGTAGGTGGAAGGGAGAGCAGTGTGGAATGTTGCTATATGGCTGGCATGGAGTGTTAGATGGAAGGGAGAGCAGTGTGGAATGTTGTTATCTGGCTGGCATGGAGTGTTAGATGGGAGGGAGAGCAGTGCGGAATGTTAGTACCTGGCTGGCATGGAGTGTTAGATGGGAGGGAGAGCAGTGTGGAATGTTAGTATCTGTATGGCAGGAAGTGACAGGCAGGAAGGAGAGCAGTGTGGAATGTTAGTATCTGTATGGCAGGAAGTGACAGGCAGGAAGGAGAGCAGTGTGGAATGTTAGTATCTGTATGGCAGAAAGTGACAGGCAGGAAGGAGAGCAGTGTGGAATGTTAGTATCTGTATGGCAGAAAGTGACAGGCAGGAAGGAGAGCAGTGTGGAATGTTAGTATCTGTATGGCAGGAAGTGACAGGCAGGAAGGAGAGCAGTGTGTAATGTTAGTATCTGTATGGCAGGAAGTGACAGGCAGGAAGGAGAGAAGTGTGGAATGTTAGTATCTGTATGGCAGGAAGTGACAGGCAGGAAGGAGAGCAGTGTGGAATGTTAGTATCTGTATGCAGGAAGTGACAGGAAGGAGAGCAGTGTGGAATGTTAGTATCTGTATGGCAGGAAGTGACAAGTAGGAAGGAGAGAAGTGTGGAATGTTAGTATCTGTATGGCAGAAAGTGACAGGCAGGAAGGAGAGCAGTGTGGAATGTTAGTATCTGTATGGCAGGAAGTGACAGGCAGGAAGGAGAGCAGTGTGTAATGTTAGTATCTGTATGGCAGGAAGTGACAGGGAGGAAGGAGAGCACCGTGGAATGTTAGTATCTGTATGGCAGGAAGTGACAGGCAGGAAGGAGAGCAGTGTGGAATGTTACTATCTGTATGGCAGAAAGTGACAGGCAGGAAGGAGAGCAGCATGTAATGTTAGTATCTGTATGGCAGGAAGTGACAGGCAGGAAGGAGAGCAGCGTGGAATGTTAGTATCTGTATGGCAGAAAGTGACAGGCAGGAAGGAGAGCAGCGTGGAATGTTAGTATCTGTATGGCAGGAAGTGACAGGCAGGAAGGAGAGCAGCGTGGAATGTTAGTATCTGTATGGCAGGAAGTGACAGGCAGGAAGGAGAGCAGCGTGGAATGTTAGTATCTGTATGGCAGGAAGTGACAGGCAGGAAGGAGAGCAGCGTGGAATGTTAGTATCTGTATGGCAGGAAGTGACAGGCAGGAAGGAGAGCAGCGTGGAATGTTAGTATCTGTATGGCAGGAAGTGACAGGCAGGAAGGAGAGCAGCGTGGAATGTTAGTATCTGTATGGCAGGAAGTGACAGGCAGGAAGGAGAGCAGCGTGGAATGTTAGTATCTGTATGGCAGGAAGTGACAGGCAGGAAGGAGAGCAGCGTGGAATGTTAGTATCTGTATGGCAGGAAGTGACAGGCAGGAAGGAGAGCAGCGTGGAATGTTAGTATCTGTATGGCAGGAAGTGACAGGCAGGAAGGAGAGCAGTGTGGAATGTTAGTATCTGTATGGCAGGAAGTGACAGGCAGGAAGGAGAGCAGTGTAGAATGTTAGTATCTGTATGGCAGGAAGTGACAGGCAGGAAGGAGAGCAGTGTGGAATGTTAGTATCTGTATGGCAGGAAGTGACAGGCAGGAAGGAGAGCACCGTGGAATGTTAGTATCTGTATGGCAGGAAGTGACAGGAAGGAGAGCAGTGTGTAATGTTAGTATCTGTATGGCAGAAAGTGACAGGCAGGAAGGAGAGCAGTGTGGAATGTTAGTATCTGTATGCAGGAAGTGACAGACAGGAAGGAGAGCAGTGTGGAATGTTATTATCTGGCTGGCAGGAAGTGACAGGTAGGAAGGAGAGCACCGTGGAATGTTAGTGTATGTACCAGCCAGTACTGTCTAACTTGGGACATAAATAAAGCTAAACATCTCATCCGCTATTATTTTAAACAAAAGGCTAACATAACATATAGGTGAGTCTGAAAGTGCTTTCAAATGGCCTAAGTTACCATAAAGTGTTAGTTCCTTGTTAACATTAAGTCCCATATTCACACAGACTAGAGCAATAAATTTATCATCCGTATGGCAATCAAACAGTTAAGGGAGAGCTAGTGGTGTTTTGGTGATGAGTGCATCGTCTGCTTCCCCTCTAGTATTTCCCAGCATTACTCTAACCTTGTATGTTAATAATTAAATTCCCCCCACCTTGTATAGCAAATTCTTAGTACATGGTGAAGTTTGTCACATTATGTATGAGGAACGTCACAGCTGTACCAACTTTAAGTGTCCCCCCCACGCTCCATACTTCCTATAACTTCCCCCACACTGCCAGCAACTCACCGACTGTTCCACCCTAACAGAAAGAAGTGGGTCGATCTGCCTTCTCCTACAGAGCTGTGAAAGCCGCAATAACCTACCACAACCTACCCCCCAAAAATAGAACCTTCTGCCAGCTTAAATAGCTGTGTCTTTTTATTTAACATGTAACTGTATATAAGAGATGATGTGCTATTTTCATTCCTCTTGTTTCTCTCTGTACATCATTATTTTATAAACACACACAGATACACACATACACAGATACACACACAGATACACACACACAGATACACACACATACACAGATACAGAGATACACACATACACACACAGATACACACACACAGATGCACACACACAGATACACACACACACAGATACACACATACACACACAGATATACGCACACAAACATACAGATACACACAGACACACACATACACAGATACACACAAACACACAGACACACACATACACAGATACACACACACACACACACATACACACATACACACATACACAGATATACAGATATACACACAGATACACACACACACACACACACACAGATACACACACACACACAGATATATACACACACACAGATACATAGGCACAGATACACACATACACAGATACACACACACAGATACACAAACATATACACAAATACACACACATATACACAGATACACACACACAGATACACACAGACACACACACAGATACACACAGACACACACACAGATACACACAGATACACAGATACACACAGACACACATGCATACACACAGACACACACAGATACACACAGATACACATACACAGATACAGATACACACAAATACACAGATACACACAAATACACAGATGCACACATACACACACACAGATATGAACAGACACACAGATACATACACACTTACGTACGAACAGACACACAGATACACACACACACACAGATATACACAGATACGCACATAATAATAATAATAATAATAACTAGTATTTATATAGCGCCTTTCTCCCAGTGGGACTCAAAGCGCTGTCAGCGCACGCTCTCGGAATTAACCAAATCGGCAGCTGAAATAATAGGTGTTATTATTACCAAATCAATGGTACTCATTTATCGACCTCGGATATACATACACACATACAGATACATACACATATACATACAGATACACACACATCGCACACAGATATATACACAAACACATACACGCACACAGATACAGACAGACAAACAGATACACACACAGATACACACACACACAATCATACATATGCATACACACATACAGATACACACACAGATACATACACATATGCACACAGATATACGCACACAGACAGACACACACAGATACACAGACACATATGTATACACACACAGATACACATGTATACACACACTGATACACACACACACAGATACTCACACAGACACATACGCACACACTCTCATGCATATAGCTGGGAACTTTCGAAACGTGTTGACCCTGAGATTTTTGAAATATTAACCTTTAACATTCCTATGAACCTAGATTCCATTCTATATTGCCCTGCTTGCTCTCACCCACTGGTGTTCAGTTGACCCACAAGGAAGCCGTAACATAATACAACATAGCTAGATCTCTGCCTGGACACATCCAAGACCAGCAGGACTTCTCCCTCTTCCATCCTGGTACAAAAGGCAACTAACTAAGAAACTAAACATGCAGTTATTTGGTTCAGATCATATATTAGGAAACACGGATCTCTCTCACCCTGAGAACTGGGACCTTCTCCCTGAGATTTAGCTCAAAACCTGGAGTCTTAGGGTCAAACCCTGAGGGTTCCTAGGTATGCGCATGTACTCATACATACACATATGCAAACATACACACACACATACAAAAACTACTCACACACAGACACACATGTTAACACAGACAAACATAAACAATTGTCCCTTTTCACACACATGCACCCCACCCCTCCAGTGTTACCAGATATCACAGGGAGTTACCTTCTGGGGGGACATAGTGAAACGCGATCTGGAAGGAGGACTGTACAAGGAGTAGGAGGAAGCTGGTGTAATAAATGCTCTTCAGGAACTTCCCTGTGTGTCCTAGAGATTAAGAGGAAGAACATATTACGTCCCAAATCACAGCGAGGGCCAATTGTGGCATTATACTCTAAATTACTAAGATCTCTGGCGTGGATGCAAATTGTTGTGAATTTGGAAGAAATTACTCTTACATCTGGCGTTAGGAGATGGTGACGTCAACTGCACCTAAAATTCCACTGGACACCTGACCTGTGTATGCATTACGGCGAAATGCGTTGCACATATCAGTGGCACTCATAGGGTTAGCATTCTGTAAAACTCCTTTCTACTACCAATTCCTGACTAGAGAGCTTTGGCACGTGAGGCAAAATTATACCTAAAACTGACTGATGAAATGAGAAGAACGAGAACAATTCTGGGTAATTCCATTTGTACCATAAAAGATAATTAGCATTCCCATTCAATTAAATGGGGCTTGTTACCCCTTGAGTACTAGAGAGATCTTCATTTGGTACTATTTTATTTAACACTTTGAAATGTGTTGGAAACAAAGGCGCTGATCAGTTTTGGGTTAAACCAACTGCACCATATTAAATACCAGAATCCCCCTTGATTTAAATGGGGACTTCTACCCCCAGAATAGCATAGAAAGGTCTCATCGCGTTTCAGAGCAAAACATTAACCTTTTGGGTGCCAGAGGGGTACGCAATGCATTGCTCTGCAATGTTTTGCACACCCCTCTGGCACTCAAAGGGTTAAATGCATCTCTGGCATTGGAAGGATTAAAGCCTCAATTTTAATCAATAAGGATTTTTATTTAAAGGGATAGTAATACTTTATTATTACTATCCCCCATATTGTACATATTTGTAAAATAATTTAATAGCCCCCAGGTTCATCTCTCAAACCTTTATGGTATGAGAGATAACAGAAGGAAAAGTCCCCCCTCCCTCCCCCTTTCCCTGAAGTCAGAGTTGTGCTGTCTGCAGGGATATCCGGTCTGACTTTCATCAGGCGGCTCTGCAGCAGAGCCGCGATCGCGTTAATGACAAAGAATTATTTCACTGAAACTGTCTTCTACATGTGCTTGCAAACCTAGCACAAACCAATCACATGTAGAAGACCGTTTCAGTAAAATAATTATTTTTCACTGATGGGATCTCGGCTCTGCTGCAGAGCCACAAGCCTGTTCAACGCTGACTTCAGGGAAGGGGGAGGGAGGGGGGAACTTTGCCTTTGGTTATCTCTCAAACCATAAAGGTTTGAGAGATGAACCTGGAGGCTATTAAATTATTTTACAAATATGTACAATATGGGGGATAGTAATAATAAAGTATTACTATCCCTTTAAATTGTGCATTTGGTTTGCTCCACAATTGCTCAAACTCTTTTAAAGTGGACTTGTCACCTTAATTCAAGTTCATTAAAAACTTCCTATGTGTCATGTTACCCAAAAGACCAGCAGATGTACAGTTAAGGAGATAGTCATACTTGGTACAGTATGGTATTGTATGCTAATTGTGGTGCCCAAGAAATTCCCCAGAAGGGACTGCAGGGCACACGAGGGGAAGCCAGACAGGAAGTGTTGTAATAGGAAGGAGTGTAGGGAAAAGGCTTAAAGGGATAGTAACACTTCGTTTTATCTTTATTTTATTTTGTAGGCATTAAAAAAAACATGAAGAATGATATAAGTCTTATCTCTCAAACCTTCATGGTTTGAGAGATATTCACAAGCAAAGTTTCCCCTCCCGCCCCTTTTACCTAGTGTAAGTCATCTCTTCTCAGATGTGGAATCCAGTCCATAGACCAGACAGATAACAGAAGGGGACAATCCTGGCCCTGGCCCCCCTTGACAAGTTTTTCAGGTTTTTCCCTTATCTTAATTGAAAATTGTCCCTCTCTGCAGTCTACCTGGGCACCTCCCTTCTGATCTGGCTGAACAGTGTTACATCAGTAAAAGGGGCGGGAGGGGGAGACTTTGTCATTGAATTACTCTTGAACTACAACTCTGACAGAATTGAAATAACACTCTCCAAAGTCCAAATACTATGATGATTAATTAGAGCTGCTTTTATTATGAGACATTACTATCCCTTTAAATTGGGTTGACATCAGGAAATGGATTGCCACTTCGGGGGAAGAAAGAGCAAAGGAGAAGCATCCCACCCTCCCTTCCTATTTGTGGTGTGGTTGTGTGTCTTGGCTGGGCAGATAGTCCTTGCATGGTTTTCAGAGATAGATAACTGATGTGGTAAAGTTAGGGGATATTATCCTCAGGCGGAAGCCCATTGGGAGTTTTGCCCCAGACTGAGGTTGCAGGAGGTGACATTACCCATTGAAGCTAAAGTGGATGGCCAATGGTGTAATTATTTGGAAGTCAGCTGTAAGTGCTGAAGTATGGTGGAGTCAGCTGTAAGTGCTGAAGTATGATGGTCAGCTGTAAGTGCTGAAGGATGGTGGTTAGCTGTAAGTGCTGAAGTATGATGGAGTCAGCTGTAAGTGCTGAAGGACGGTGGTCAGCTGTAAGTGCTGAAGGATGGTGGAGTCAGCTGTAAGTGCTGAAGGATGGTGGTCAGCTGTAAGTGCTGAAGGATGGTGGAGTCAGCTGTAAGTGCTGAAGGATGGTGGTCAGCTGTAAGTGCTGATGAACATTGGGATCAGCTGTAAGTGCTGAAGGATGGTGGTCAGCTGTAAGTGCTGACGAACATTGGAATCAGCTGTAAGTGCTGAAGGATGGTGGTCAGCTGTAAGTGCTGAAGGATGGTAGTCAGCACATCAAAATTAAATCACAAATGAAACATAGCAGTGGCATAAATTGTATGCTTGCAAATGCCAGAAGTTTAACTGGTAAAATAGGGGAACTGGAGCTGGTAGCTGAAATTGAAAACTATGACTTGATGGGCATAACAGAAACATGGTGGGATGACACACATGATTGGTCAATCAATTTGGAGGGCTACATGTTATTTAGAAAAGATAGGTAAAACAAAAGAGGTGGTGGGGGTCTGTCTGTATGTCAAACCAGCATTATTGCCTCAATTGCGGGAAGATATATGTGATGACAGTAGTGAACATGTGGAATCCCTGTGGGTTGAAATAGTCACTGGGGGTAAAACTGCCCAAAAAATATTAGTGGGTATTTGTTATAAACCACCAAACATTGGTGACCTTGAGGAATCAAAGCTATTAATGCAAATAGAAAAGGCTTCTCAAATAGGGAGAACTTTAATTATGGGGGATTTTAATTATCCAGAAATAGACTGGAAAAATGGAACAGCTAATTCTGCTAAAAGCAGCAAGTTTCTGAACTTGTTGAATGACAATTTTTTGTCTCAACTGGTGCAGACCTCAACCAGAGGGAATGCATGTCTGGATCTAGTAATAACTGACAATGAAGAACTTATCTCTAACATCCAAGTTAGGGAGCACTTGGGGAATAGTGACCATAACATGGTATCGTTTGAGATAAATTCAAAAAAGCAATTTAGTATGGGTCCCACCAAAACACTGAATTTTAAAAAGGCCAACTTTAGCAGATTTAATTCATCCCTTGGTCTCGTTGACTGGGATAAAATATTTTCAGGAAAAAACACAGAAGGTGAGTGGAATGCATTCAAAATAACATTGCAAAAATACACATATAAATTTATCCCTGTTGGAAACAAATACAAAAGAAGCAAATTAAAGCCAATGTGGCTAACCAGTAAAGTAATTCATGAAATAAATAACAAGAAAACTGCATTCAAACATTACAAAGCTGAGGGATCAGCAGAGGCATTTGCAGTATACAAAAATGTCAACAAAACCTGCAAAAAGGCTATTAAATTAGCTAGACTGGAGAATGAAAAAAATATTGCTAAGGAGAGCAAGAACAACCCAAAGAAATTCTTTAAATACATTAATGGCAAAAAATTAAAGTCTGATAGTTGGGTCCTTGTTATCTGAAACGGGTGAGATGGTCAAGGGGGACAGAGAGAAGGCAGATATTTTAAATAATTTCTTTTCTTCTGTTTTTACCAAGGAAGACCCAATGGACAAGAATCTGCAGACTATTTTTACAGAACAGTCACAGCAAGCATGGGACTGGTTAACACAAGAAAAAGTGTTAAAACATTTGAATGGTGTTAAGGTAGACAAAGCTCCGGGGCCAGATGGTATACACCCACGGGTACTTAAAGAGCTAAGCCAGACCCTGGCCAGACCGTTATATTTGATTTTCAGGGATTCTTTTGTTTCAGGTATGGTGCCCATGGATTGGCGTAAAGCAGATGTGGTGCCCATATTTAAAAAAGGATCAAAGTCCCAGCCAGGAAATTACAGACCTGTAAGCTTAACATCTGTGGTAGGGAAGCTGTTTGAAAGGTTGCTAAGGGAATATATTCAAGAATTCTGCTGGAACAGGAATATCATTAGCAATAGCCAACATGGCTTTGTGAAAGACAGGTCTTGTCAAACTAACTTGATCGCATTTTATGAAAAAGTGAATAATAATATAGATGCGGGAGCGGCGGTTGATGTGATCTATTTAGACTTTGCCAAGGCATTTGATACAGTTCCACACAAGAGGTTACTGTACAAATTGAATGAAATAGGCCTAGGGGAAAATGTTTGTGTGTGGATTGGAAATTGGCTGAAAGATAGAATGCAAAGAGTGGTAGTAAATGGCAAGTTCTCCAGTTGGAAAAACGTGATAAGTGGAGTACCTCAGGGATCTGTCCTGGGTCCTCTTCTTTTTAATTTGTTTATTAATGACCTCCCAGAGGGCATGGGGAGCCATGTATCAGTGTTTGCCGATGACACAAAATTAAGTAATATAATAAAGTCTGAACTGGATGTGTCTTCATTACAAGAGGATTTGGACAAATTGAGTAACTGGGCAGGCAAGTGGCAAATGAGATTCAATATAGACAAGTGTAAAGTTATCCATTTTGGGTATAATAATAAAAATGCAACATATAGTTTAAATGGTGTTTCTCTGGGGAAATCTACAAATGAAAAGGATTTGGGAGTAATGGTAGACAATAGACTTAGCAGTAGCATGCAGTGCCAACTGGCAGCTGCAAAGGCCAATAAGATATTGGCATGTATTAAAAGGGGTATTGACTCAAGGGAGGAAGATATAATTATGCCTCTTTACAGGTCCATGGTAAGACCCCACTTAGAATATGCTGTTCAATTCTGGGCGCCCTTTCTGAAAAAGGACATTATGGAACTAGAGAAAGTGCAGAGGAAGGCTACAAAACTAGTAAGGGGAATGGAAAGTTTTAGTTATGAAGAAAGGCTAGAAAAGTTAAACTTGTACATACTAGAGAAACGTCGTCTTAGAGGGGATATGATAACACTATATAAATATGTTCAGGGCCCATACAAAGGGCTCTCCAAAGACCTGTTCATTAACAGAACAGTACACAGGACAAGAGGCCACCCGCTTAGACTTGAGGAAAGGAGATTTAATTTACAACAGTGGAAGGGTTTCTTTACGGTAAGGACAATAAAGGTATGGAATTCACTGCCTGAGGAGGTGGTGCTATCAAATACATTAGATGCCTTTAAAAGGGGCCTGGATACTTATTAAAAAGAGCATAACATAGAGGGCTATGTACGTTAGTATTGGGATGAATATTTAGTTGGGGCTTGTTGATCCAGGGAGAAATCTGATTGCCATTTGGAATCAAGAAGGAATTTTTTTCCCCCATTCAATGCAAAATTTTAAATTGCTAATTGAGGGGGGGGGGTTGCCTTCTTTTGGATCAACGATGGTAAACAGGAATAGGAAAAGGTTGAACTAGATGGACGCAAGTCTTTTTTCAACCTAAATTACTATGTTACTATGTTACTAAGTGCTGAAGGATGGTGGTCAGCTGTAAGTGCTGAAGGATGGTGGTCAGCTGTAAGTGCTGACGAACATTGGGATCAGCTGTAGTGCAGAAGAATGTGGGTATTTTAGCATGAGCCTGTACAATTTGGCCATGCTTGGTTTTAAGGAAGGCAGACTGGCAAGGACTGTCAATTAATGAAATATTAGTTAATTAATGATTCATTATTATGGTGTTTGGAATAAGTACAACAATAATAATGTCAGTAAAATAGTTAAATAAAGCTGTGGTCTGTTATCCCCAATTAGATGTGTCTGTGATTATTGATGGATCATACCTTCTCCTCATGACATGATATTTCTTATGCTAATTAAGTATTTCAGTGACGTTTCATATGCTAATGAAGGTTTTTAGCGATGATTATATGCTAATGACGCTCTGGAGCACAGTAGGAGACTTTTGCTTTCACTTTTCCCTGAAATAAAAGTGTCGGTCTTTCCTAAACCGAACATTTGCTGGATTTTTGGTTAACATAACACTAACACTTACTCAGTTTTGACTGAAGTTTTCAAATATGCAAAAATTCAAGGTTACAGGTCCAGTTGAACCCTTTGAGTGCCAGAGGGGTAAGCAATGCATTGCATACCCCTCTGGCAATAAAAGGGTTAACCCTTTGAGTGTCAGAGAGATCTCCAATGCATTCAGAGATGGATTTAAAATGTGGGTGGGGCCAGCACAGCTGAGACGCCCTTCAAAATTGGGAGCTCTAGGCGAGTGTCTACTCTGCAATTTAGAAATCGGGCCCTGAACGGATTGCTAAGCAATGCATTGGATACCTCTCCAGCACTCAAAGGGTTAAAGGGATAGTAATGCCTGCTGTTAAGAAACTTTAATATTGTAGATATTAGAAATATAAATTCAGTGATGTATGTATTGTCTCTCAAACATGTATAGTCTGTGAGATATAAGCTGCTAAATTCCCCCCTTCTTCCCCTTTCACAGACATCAGTGCTCTAGCTGACAGCAGGGGATCCTGGTCCTGGGATCGGCCGGTGGCTCTTCAGCAGAGCTGATATAGCGCTATCTAAAAAGAAATACTTAACTGGAACGGTTTACAAAGTGTGCTTGCAAACCAGGCACACTTTGTAGACTGATCCAATGAAGTATTTCTTTTAGATAGCACTATTTTGGCACTGTTGAAGAGCCGCCGTTGGGTTGTGTAACGGAAGCTGAGAAGGGACCGCGTCACCTTCCACCGTCGTTCCTGGGTCTCTCCCTCTCGACGCCAGATAAGCGCCGTCAGATGCACCAGTTGAAGTATGGACAGTCACTGGAAGCAGGGAAGCAGGGAAGAGTCCACGTCGCCGCCTGACAGTCCACGAAGTTAGGACACAGGAAACTGGCAGCAGGCGGTCAGTGATTCAGGATACTTGGCACAGATGGGTATCAGAGTGGATACTTTAGACCATAAGCAATACAAGACTCCAGGACTCCTTGTTCACTCCAAAACAGAACTCACTTTATTACAACAAACCACAGCATATTTATACAGTTTCAAACCACACTAACTTGGAGCACAGTACAGGAGACTTAATTCAATCACAGTTCCTCCAATAGGGTACAGCAAATGGTAGGGCAGAATACAATGGAGTAGTCACAGGGATAATTCAGTCACCACAAAGGGTCAACGAACCAACAACAAATGATTCAGGGAAACATAATAGGGCAGACATGATTGGATTAGCACACAGCAGGGGGCCACAAGACAGTTCTCAATACAATGACTTGAGTGGCTAGAATATACATTCCCTTAACAATGGCCAGGGGTTGAATAATTAAGCAAAAGGCTTGGGGGCAGCAATACAGATTGAAAGTAAATATGCCCAAACTAAAATAATTAACCCTTTGCAGGGCAGAAGAGTTTGCAGCACACAAGCCTTGAATTGCTCTTTCCTCTGGCACAGCTGCCTATCCACATAAGGCTAGCCAACGTCTCTTAGTCCAGGATAAGGGCTTGAGAGATTGTATGCCCGGGCAAAAAGGAGTGTCCAATATCCATAATCCTTGGGCCCAGGGGTGAATAAATGCCATGCCCAGACAAGGCTCTAGTAACGGGTGGGATCCGTTACAGGTTGCATGACCCAAATCTCCTGCTCTCAGCTAGACAGCTGACGTCTGTGAAAGGGGAGGGAGGGATTCATTTTAGCAGCGTATATGTCACGGTTTCCCAAAGATGTTCAGGAGTCAGTACGGTATAGCTAAATGCAAATTTATTGAAAGCAGAAAAGTATTGCACAATATATACAAAAGGAACAAGCAGAGGGTTACAAGCCAGCGAGCACTGCTATCAGGAATAGTAGAAAAAAAAAGAAGAAAAAAAAACAAAAGAAAAAAACACCAGAAGGGGAGCAATACCAAATTCTAAAATAGAACGGTCCCCAATAAATGGAGCTAATACTCACAGCAGGCCTTAAAAGTTGAAGTCCTTTGCTACTAGCCAGACCTGAAAAGTTACTCGCCACTGCAAGCCATAACATACCCACCAGGGCTGAATTTCTACTCACCAGGGCTACATTTTCACTCGCCATTGGCTAGTGGAGAGTGGAAATTTTGAGCCCTGCTCACAGTACGTAGAGCACCCACTTGGATAAGCTTGCAACCGGTATAGCAAGCAGGGATTTAATATCCGCCCTGCTACAGGTGTACTGATCTCTGGATAAAAGACTGGAACCAATGGATATCTTGTATAAAGTTTACTATTTAAATATAATTCCACAACTTTAAAAAAGCACTAATTAAAATAAATAAGCTCCAGCGCTAAACACGTTTTGAAGCACCGCTTCTTCGTCAGTAGCGAAAAACAAGTTTGGCCTCAAATTAGTCTATTATTATACTTAATACCACATCATATAATATGAATATAATGACTATCCATTGGTTCCAATCTTTTATCCAGAGATCAGTACACCTGTAGCAGGGCGGATATTAAATCCCTGCTTGCTATACCGGTTGCAAGTGTATCCAACCGGGTGCTCTACATACTGTGAGTATTAGCTCCATTTATTGGGAACCGTTCTATTTTAGAATTTGGTATTGCGCCCCTTCTGGATTTTTTTCTTCTTTTTTTGCCAGGGGTCCGTTTCAAGATCCCTGTGTTTTTTTGTTGGGAGCAGCATTTTGTATCTACAATTGGAGCGACTGACTGGGGGCAGTCTGGAATCCTCCATCCATTCGGCTGACCACTAGTTAGTGGTCTTACTAATTGTGAGTTCGGTGAATAAATGGTGGTGGTACACAAATTCTTGGGAATATTACACTAGGAGAGCCCCTCTTGTTTTTTTGTCATTCTACTATCAGGAATAGTAGGCTGCCAAGTTAGTCCACTCTGCTGGAGACTAGGCCTCAGCCACTGGTAGTCTCGATAGGAACCAGGAGGAGGAACAGAAACAGGAACACAGGATCTTGATCCGATGTCGCTGGAGTACTGACTCACACCTGCAGTCAGTATGGAGCATTAACTGACCCATGCCTGCAATCAGTATGGAGCTTTAACTGACCCACTCCTGCAGTCAGTATGGAGCATTAACTGACCCACGCCTGCGGTCAGTATTAGAGCTAGTCTACCAGAGCCCAGGTCCGCACTAATTAGGGTATCTGCTAGGTACAAGGGACAAATGTAAGAATAGTCAGACAGAGCCTCAAGTGGGCACCAGAGAGGGTAGTCAGACAAGCCAGGTCATACACAGTTCGGGTAGTCAGCCAGAGCCACAGGTCTGCACCAAGTTGCATGTCCACTAAAGGGATAATCAAAGAGTAGTCAGACAGAGCCACAGGTCAGCACCAGATTGGATGGAAGACTAGCTAGTTCATACACACAGCCCAAGAATAGAACTGCTAGGAACAACAACGCAAGGGCAACTGAGTCAGACTCAGGCTGCCCTTTAAACCCCTCCTCAGGAAGTAGGTAGGACGAGCAGCTCAGAGGAAGGAAGTAGGTAAGAGGAGACTACAGGAAGCATGGCATAAAACAGAGGCCTGCTTCACTCTAAAGTCTCGCGCCTGCAGATGATGAGTGAAATGACGCAAAGCGTAGCTGGAAACAAGGTAAGCTGTGACAGTATATCTCTCAAACTATACATGTTCGAGAGACAAACGCATACATCATTGAATTTATATTTCTAATGTCTACAATATTAAAGTTTCTTAACAGCAGTCATTACTATCCCTTTAAGTAAGCCTCAATGTATTTAACCCTTCAGTACAAGAGAGCACCCACAACATACTGATTGATGGGAAGATTCCCCATTGAGGTGTAAAGCATCGATTCTAGAGGCGCTGTGACCTACTGGTGCCTGACGATTGCCCTTACATAGAAGTAGAAAATGTACCTTTCATCGTGGTGTAAGTCGGCTTGGGTAGGAGTGGGATCAGCATCAGGAAGATGAAATATATGAGCGAAAAGCCATTGAACCGGATACAAATAGCTGCAAGACACAGTGCGTCAATCATCTTTCGGCTCCCAAATACAATCATTATTCCAAAGTTATAGTGACAGTCCGCCTCCCGTTTTGACTTTATATACTCTGTAAAGTCAAATTACTTATACTTTTCATCTTATTTTGTTTTCACCTTCTCCTAGTTTTGTTTTCTTTTACACTTTGGGGGAGATGCATTAAGCTGTGATAAAGAGGTGATAAAGTGGAGATAACGTCTTCAGTAAGTTCACTTCTCCAATTCCCATGTAATTCTATGGAGCCAATGTACTAAGATTTCTCCAACCCTGGGGATCTTAGTGTAACGGACCTGCAGCCGTTACTGCGGCCCAAAGTCAAGGACCAAAGGAACCGGCTGTCCTTGTATGTGGAAGGCCCGGCTGCGGCATTCAGAATTCCTCAGCACCCATGTTGGAAGTAGGAGGCTTTCTGATTGGCCCTCTACTGTTCTATGTTAAATGTAATGTGAATGTTTAATGTGACCTGCAGCCATTACCACAGTGTATAGTTGAGGACTGTAAGTGCATCTGTAATACAGGTAACATATGCTGGACCCCTGTTTTGGGAATTTGTTTGGACTGCAACCTTGCATGGGCATGCAGGGGTTAAATTGTTGTTATCAATTTCTGCTCTCCAATTTGTATCTGTCTCACTGTCTGGTCCAGGTTTGATTAGGTGTCGCTTTCCTAATCCCTTCACCTCTGTTGTACATTCACCATTGTCTTCTGTGTGATAGGATTAGTCTGGTGTCCGATTGTCTGTAACACCTGTTTCCATTGTGCAATGTGTTGATTGTATCAATCTGACTGTATGTCACGTCTCCCTTCCCCTGATAACGTGGCTATATACACCCTGTCCACTGCCAATAAAATAGGGTGACCACATTTCCATTCTGCCATTTCGGAACATGTGGTTACCCTAGTCCCACGGCTGAGGCTCCCGCCGGTGCTGACCATCTTTCTGAGGCTGACATAGTAAGATTTCTCAGTGGGAACAGCCTCAGAAAGATGGCCAGTGCCGGCGGGAGCCTCAGCCGCAGGTCTCACTTGCAGCACCAGCATATCTGCTCCACCCCAGCTGTCTAGCACGCACCAGCCCAGCCACCCAATGAAATGTATTTGCTATATGGTCTTCATTGGCTGGCTCAGCCAGCCAATGAGGACCATATAGCAAATACATTAAATTGGCTGGCTGGACTGGCACGTGTAGCTCAATTCCAGGACTCTTTGTTGTCCCGGTGGGGGGTGACCCAGGATGCAGGACACAGACCCCCAATAAGGGACAGTCCCGGGCATTCCGGGACGTGTGGTCACTCTACAATAAAAGTCAGTGTTCATGCTGCATGCTGTCCTTTATTTTAGAAATGGTTTAAATGGTCCCCTTTGATCCCCATTCCTAGGAACTGTACTCTGCAGGACCAGCGCTGCTACCCAACTATAGGAGCTTGAAGGAGAGGGAAACACGGAACGATGGCTAAGGACAACCCGGCGTCTTTAGCTTCCGTTACACTTGGTGCATAGGCTTCACAGAATAACAGAGGAATTGGAGAAGTGATTTCACTGGAGAAATCACCTCCTCTTTATCTCTCCTTAGTGCATAACCCCAATGTAACAGAAAAGACTGCTTCCACTCTATTAAATACAACATGCAGTGTTTCATTGTATTAGAATCTCGGCTTTCACAGTCACTGCCAGAAAGCTCTCTGGTCCCTGGAATCCAGGAAGCTCCCTGTTAGTGGTATAGAAGTGTAGAAAACAATAGCTAATACGAAAAACAAATAAAAGATACGTTCCGTTTGACATCACATAGTATTCAATTACAGAATTCAAAACAAGATTTACTATTACTTTAAAGCAGGCATGTGCAACCTGAGGCCCTCCAGCTGTTGCAGACTACAATTCCCATCATGCCAGGCCAGCCATTGTCTGGCCAGGCATGATGGGAATTGTAGTCTACAACAGCTGAAGGGTCTCAGGTTGCCAGGCCCTGCTGTAAGGGAATCCTATTACAACTTGCTATCATAAGAAACAGTAGGTTGTAACTTTCACATATACAGTATATACAGCTAAACCTTTGTACATCGTCACTGATTTAAATGGAGCGTTGCAGACCATTCTAGCATTCAAAGAGTTAAAATTCCTACTTAAAACAATGGGAACATTTATTTCTAACCTGTGGTTCAGTTAGTTGGCTTTCATCTCCTTGCCTGCTACAGAGATCTGCAACCCATTGAACAACCCTCTGGCACTCAGAGGGTTAAAGAAAGTGCTTCAGTCCAATGCAGTCATAAATCCTACAATCTGGGGACAGACAAGAACCCGTCCGCCTGTTTAAAACCCTTTTGAGCACCAGAAGAGTATCCTTTGGATTGCAAAGCAATGTGATGGATACCCCTTTCGTAGTCAAAGGGTTAATCCTGTCTATTTTATTTTGCGTTATTGCACAGCCTCCTTTGTACAAGAGAGGTCACTGACATTTTGCCGTCTGCACTATCTGTATGTGTGTGTGTGTTTCTGTGTGTATATGTGTGTGTGTGTTTGTGTACGTGTGTGCGCGTGCATGTGCGTGTGAGTATGTATATGTGTGTTTGTGCGTGTACACAAATACACATAAACACAACGCTACCTACCAACATTTCAAATTGCCAAACAAGTACCCTTGTTTTAGGGGTATAGCTGTGGGTATGACTGGTGGGAAGGGAGTTACTGAGAGTTTTTAGGATACTTCAAGATCTACTGACAGCGCTTGATGTAATTGAATAAATGATTTAGAACAAGACAATAATTTACAGAGCCTAATTCATAAACACATATACTGGAGTTTAAACAAACATTAATGTGAGGTTCAAAGTTGTGGAGCAATGTGATACATTTATATATACACCACACAGTCTGATCTCCTAAACACAGGAACACCAGGGTGATACACTTATATACACACCACACAGTCTGATCTCCTAAACACAGGGACACCAGGGTGATACACTTCTATACCCATCACACAGTCTGATCTCCTAAACACAGGGACACCAGGGTGATATACTTATATACACACACCACACAGTCTGATCTCCTAAACACAGGGACACCAGGGTGATACACTTATATACACACCACACAGTCTGATCTCCTAAACACAGGGACACCAGGGTGATATACTTATATACACACACCACACAGTCTGATCTCCTAAACACAGGAACATCAGGGTGATACACTTCTATACACACCACACAGTCTGATCTCCTAAACACAGGGACACCAGGGTGATACACTTCTATACACACCACACAGTCTGATCTCCTAAACACAGGGACACCAGGGTGATACACTTCTATACACACACCACACAGTCTGATCTAAACACAGGGACACCAGGGTGATACACTTCTATACACACCACACAGTCTGATCTCCTAAACACAGGGACACCAGGGTGATACACTTCTATACACACCACACAGTCTGATCTCCTAAACACAGGGACACCAGGGTGATACACTTATATACACACCACACAGTCTGATCTCCTAAACACAGGGACACCAGGGTGATACGCTTATACATACACCACACAGTCTGATCTCCTAAACACAGGGACACCAGGGTGATACACTTATATACACACCACACAGTCTGATCTCCTAAACACAGGGACACCAGTGTGATACACTTATATATACACCACACAGTCTGATCTCCTAAACACAGGGACACCAGGGTGATACACTTATATACACACCACACAGTCTGATCTCCTAAACACAGGGACTCCAGGGTGATACACTTATATCTACACCACACAGTCTGATCTCCTAAACACAGGGACACCAGGGTGATACACTTCTATACACACCACACAGTCTGATCTCCTAAACACAGGGACACCAGGGTGATACACTTCTATACACACCACACAGTCTGATCTCCTAAACACAGGGACACCAGGGTGATACACTTATATACACACCTCACAGTCTGATCTCCTAAACACAGGGACACCAGGGTGATACACTTCTATACACACCACACAGTCTGATCTCCTAAACACAGGGACGCCAGGGTGATACACTTCTATACACGCCACACAGTCTGATCTCCTAAACACAGGGACGCCAGGGTGATACACTTCTATACACGCCACCAGTCTGATCTCCTAAACACAGGGACACCAGGGTGATACACTACTATACACGCCACACAGTCTGATCTCCTAAACACTGGGACACCAGGGTGATACACTTTTATACACACCACAAGTTTGATCTCCTAAACACAAGGACACCAGGGTGATATGCTTATATATACACCACACAGTCTGATCTCCTAAACACAAGGACACCAGGGTGAAACACTTATCTACACACCACACAGTTCTGATCTCCTAAACACAAGAACACCAGGATGAAACACTTATCTACACACCACACAGTCTAATCTCCTAAACACAGGGACACCAGGGTGATACACTTATATACACACCACACAATCTGATCTCCTAAACACAGGGACACCAGGGTGATACACTTATATACACACACCGCACAGTCTGATCTACTAAACACAGGGACACCAGGGTGATACACTTATATACACACCACACAGTCTGATCTCCTAAACACAAGGACACCAGGGTGAAACACTTATCTACACACCACACAGTCTGATCTCCTAAACACAGGGACACCAGGGTGATACACTTATATACACACCACACAGTCTGATCTCCTAAACACAGGGACACCAGGGTGATACACTTATATACACACCACACAGTCTGATCTCCTAAACACAGGGACACCAGGGTGATACACTTATATACACACCACACAGTCTGATCTCCTAAACACAGGGACACCAGGGTGATACACTTATATACAGACCACACAGTCTGATCTCCTAAACACAGGGACATCAGGGTGATACACTTATATACACACCACACAGTCTGATCTCCTAAACACAGGGACACCAGGGTGATACACTTATATACACACCACACAGTCTGATCTCCTAAACACAGGGACACCAGGGTGATACACTTATATACACACCACACAGTCTGATCTCCTAAACACAGGGACACCAGGGTGATACACTTATATACACACCACACAGTCTGATCTCCTAAACACAGGGACACCAGGGTGATACACTTATATACACACCACACAGTCTGATCTCCTAAACACAGGGACACCAGGGTGATACACTTATATACAGACCACACAGTCTGATCTCCTAAACACAGGGACATCAGGGTGATACACTTATATACACACCACACAGTCTGATCTCCTAAACACAGGGACACCAGGGTGATACACTTATATACACACCACACAGTCTGATCTCCTAAATACAGGGACACCAGGGTGATACATTTCTATACACACCACACAGTCTGATCTCCTAAACACAGGGACACCAGGGTGATACACTTATATACACACCACACAGTCTGATCTCCTAAACACAGGGACACCAGGGTGGTAAAGAGGGACACAGGGATTTGGATCTAAGAGGTTTTTGGAGGAATGAGAATGCAAGAGGGACACTTGGGAAGTATGAACATACACACACCAACACAGAAACACATACACACACACAAACACACACATTCAGACATACACACACCAAAAGACACACATAGACACACACTGATCCGCAGCACACATAAACATACACACATTCAGTCATACACATGTACACACAAGCACATACACGCGCACACACACACATATACACATAAACATACATACACGCACAAACACACACACACACAAGGAGGCACAAATACACACAAACATATAAACACCTTCTAACATATACACACAGACACACACATGTTCCTTACCTGCCAGCAAGCAAATTGGCAGCAGAAACCTAAACACCAGTCCGCACAGCAGTTCATTGGCCATCCTCTTTCAGCCAACTAGCCCAGGACCAGTGATCGGGAGTACGACCCAGTGGACAGGTCACTACAGGTCACTACAACGCCTGCATCCCTAGATTGTAGGAAAAAAACACATAAACCCATTATCAGAGCCCTTTTGTCCAGGGGACGGACCCACAAATCTGTCAGACAAAGAGAGGAGTTGTCTGCTGGAAAATAACATTACCCATCCTACAGTGGGAATATTCCCGATATTGCCTCTGAATTCAGTTCCCAGCCTGCCCATAAAACGCCAGCCAGGAGGCAGCCCCCAAATCCCAGGGAGCACGGACTCACCTGGCTGCCCGTCTTGGTGAGAGAAGTCGGAGTGAGAAGTCCTGAGTGTGTGGAGGGAGGATGCAGTGGACAGAAAGGCTGGGATTTATTGATTGCTTTCTGCAATATCCCAGTGCACTTCACACACCTTCTAACTACGCCGCTGCAGCTGGGAATGGGCCGTTAACCCTTTGAGCGCTATAGGGCAGTGCAACACATTGCAAAGTAATGCGTTGCACATGCTTCTGGTACTCAAAAGGTTAATACATCTGTCTCCAGTCAGAGCCTCTTATCTCAGTCCCACTGAATTTATCAGTGCATCCTGATGTTACCCTCTATCTCACGGCCGTTTAACATGCGGCCCACGGGCCAAATGCAGCCAGTCTGATCCCTGGGTGCCGACCGCCTGAGATTTTTAAATAACTGTTTTTTTTTTAATCTAATTATTACCTGTGAACTAATAGATCAGTAAGAACTAAAGCCCTACCTGCCAGTACCGTACAGTCCAAGAATAGATGTCTGTTACGTATCAGTATTGTCACTGACTTGATCAATCAGTAAATCAATCCATATTATTGAATAGCAGACAGGCTTTAATTCACCATCGTTATCAATAAAAAAATAACGCGGCCATCACACTCATGTCTTTCTGATCATGTGACCCAAGACTGGAAAAACCAGGACGCCCGTGATGTAGCTTGTAGCCTGCCCGCCCTGCACTAGAGCGCATGATCACATTAGTACATACAGGTGTACACACACTCCGCCATCACTGAGGCTTTCATGCCAGCAAGCCTTGAACCCCTCGCTTGTCTAGCACATATAGGAATAAGGACTATAGACCCACCACCTTTCTCTCTGCCTTATTAGTAAATAGCTCAAAACAACCCTCAGAGGAGCGGTACGCCGCAAAACACACTTACACCCCCCGTGCAAGCAGCATAAAGGAGACTGTTTATTACATAAAAAGGTTAGTAAATTGCTAATAAGCTAAGAAGTCTGTTCCAATGACTATTTCAGAACAAAATCATTTTAGATTACCTCCCCCCTTACATTGTGTCCCCCTATCAATGCGCGGGAGGTATAGACCCCTAATATCTCCTGAAGAGGGACACATGGGAGGTATGGACCCTAATATCTCCTAAAGAGGGACACTTGGAAGGTATTTAAGGTATGTACCCCTAATATATCCTAAAGAGGGACACTAGGGAGGTATGGACCCCTAATATCTCCTAAATAGGGACACTAGGGAGGTATGGACCCCTAATATCTCCTAAATAGGGACACTTGAGTGGTACGGACCCTAATATCTCCTAAAGAGGGACACTTGAGAGGTATGTACTCCTGATATCTCCTAAAGAGGGACACATGGGAGGTACAGACCCTAATATCTCCTAAAGAGGGACACCTGGGAGATATGGACCCCTAATATCTCCTAAAGAGGGACACATGGGAGGTACAGACCCCTAATATCTCCTAAAGATGGACACTTGGGAGGTATGGACCCCTAATATCTTATAAAGAGGAACACTTGGGAGGTATTTAAGGTATGTACTTCTAATATCTCCTAAAGAGGGACACTAGGGAGGTATGGATCCCTAACATCCCTAAAGAGGGACACTTGGGAGGTATGGACTCCTAATATCTCCTAAAGAGGGACACTTGGGAGGTACGGACCCCTAATATCTCCTAAAGATGGACACATGAGAGTTATGGACCCCTAATATCTTCTAAAGATGACACTTAGGAGGTATGGACCCCTAATATTTCCTAAAGAGGAACACTTGGGAGGTATGTACCTCTAATATCTCCTAGAGGGACACATGGGAGTTATAGACCCCTAATATCTTCTAAAGATGACACTTGGGAGGTATGTACCTCTAATATCTCCTAAAGAGGGACACTTCAGAGGTACGGACCCCTAATATCTCCTAAAGAGGGACACTTAGGAGGCATGGACCCCTAATATCTCCTAAAGAGGGACACTTGGGAGGTATGTACCTCTAATATCTCCTAAAGAGGGACACTTGGGAGGTACAGACCCTAATATCTCCTAAAGAGGGACACTTGAGAGGTATGTACCTCTAATATCTCCCAAAGAGGGACACTTGAGAGGTATGTACCTCTAATATCTCCTAAAGAGGGACACTTGAGAGGTATGTACCTCTAATATCTCCCAAAGAGGGACACTTGAGAGGTACGGACCCCTAATATCTCCTAAAGAAGAAGACTTGGAACATATGGTGACATCACATACATCACCAACACTCACTGGACACGACTTGGGGAATTTTATTTTATTATTTATTATTTAAGAGCCCTACTTCCATGACATGTTGGAGACATCTCTACCATTCCAGGTGTTAAAGATCCCTTTATATCAGTGGGGATTTTTATCCATATAGTGCAGCTATTTGCCTCCGTAATTTTCTATACATGTGACCCACGGCTCTAGAGGGCAGTTCCTCTTTAATACCAGGCATATTATTGCCTTCGCTGAACAGACACAGAAATCATATTCATTATTACTAGTTAAAGGCCTCACACGTACAGCAGCAACTCTCTTTTGCTGATTGTCCAAGACGATCTCGCTATATAGGGATTTGAAACCTGATCATGCAATGCTTTTAAATCTTATCTAATAATGAAATATAGAAGATGTTGTAATGTTCCTACTGGAGATAGCTTAAAGTTTAATCACATAAAATAGGGGTAAATGCTTTCCTGGGAACTCTCCGATCTATCCCCGAGACTCCAGGATTCAGACTTAACCCTCTGGGAGATGCAATGTGTTAGATACCTCTCCGGCACTCAGAGGGTTAATTACCAGGCAATAGAAGAAAGAGACAGCGCGCTCTCTAATCGTAGCAATGTGTAGAAATGCAGTGTTCCCCTATGAGTTCCCCTTAGGGTGACCATGTGTCCTGGCTTGCCCAGGACAGCCCCGGATTTTAAGCCTTTGAGTGCCAGAGGGGTAGAGAACGCATTGCTTTGCAATCCGTTCCGTACCCCTCTGGCACTCAAAAGGTTAAACAGGGGAGGGCTGGGCTGGGGGGCAGGGGGGCTATTGCCCCCTGGGCCGGTCATATGTCTGGGCTGATGGGCCACTGCGCCTCACTAAATCTACTGATTGCTGCTGTAAATGGAGCTACACTAGTGATACCATAGAGCTTACAATAGAAATGAAGCAACACAAATTACACCACAGAGCTACAATCCAAATGGAGCTACACTAGTACATAACCCATTTCCCTTGTAAACTCTATAATATAACTAGTGTAGCTTAACTTAAGCTCTGTAAGCTCTGTGGTATCACCTTATGTCACAACATTAATGCCAATTTTAAAATTAACAAAATGGGGTGGGCTGGGACAGTGGGCTTGCCCAATTTATAGAAAAGGGCCACTTGACTGAATTTGGCCCCCTGGGACACAAGTTGCCAGCCCTCCCCTGGGGTTAAATGTGTGTCCCATGTCCCTGGCACCCCCCTTCTGGGACAATACAAAGTACTTGAATGAAGACTCCAGAGCACAGAGTTCTATACACTAGAAGGAGACCTGGCCATTGCCTACTGTGACAGGAAGTGATGTCTCTGCTGGGCTACTACAAAATGGCTTCCAGGCCAAGCTCTAAGCAGTAGAGAGAGAACTGAACCTTAATCCTGACTTTAAACAGGAGCTGCAGTGCAGTATTGTTGTACTGAAATGCTAGTCTAAGGGTTTGGGTGATTTGTACATTATCTTGCAGACCATCGCAGGCATCACTTTAGACAATTCTCCCTCTAGCGCCTAGAACTCTGTGTGCAATCTTCTCTCCTCAGTGTCCCTGAATGGCAGAATGGAATTGTGGTCACCCTAGTTCCCCTTCTGTACGTGCACTCATTTGTAATGGAGGTTCGAACTGCCTCCCAGTAGATCTCGCGCCTACCAATTTAGAGTAATCTCCGGGTTGGTAGATAAACCAACTTCCATATATATATATATATATATATATATATATATATATAAAGTGATGACAGGGAACTTGTAATGGGCCATAGGCCGTTACTTGGAGGCCTTTCCAGCCCTATGAAACTGTGCAAACAAGGACTGTAATTCACGGACTGTGTTGGTCGGGTTTCAGGGGACTGGCGCCCTTCATTTGAAAAGTAGGCACCTCCCGGATTGGCTGTCGTCCCCTGGTGACATCAGCCATGCTAAAGATATTGGATTTTTGCTGTGGGACAGGTAGGAGCTTGAGCCATTGGTCGCCTCTGTCCCACAATACATTGCCATTGGCTGGGAGGGCTGGCGCGACAGGATTGGCTGCTGTAGCTTTACTGTTTCTTGTCTCTCCACTCCTTATTGGATAGGAATTGGAGCACCAAGATTGAATTACCTAAAGGCTCCACAATGTATACTGTTCCTTTGTCCCTCTGTTTACCATACCTCCCAACATTTCATATGGCCAAAGAGGGACACTTTTGTGTTAGGTGGTGTTGCTGGAAGCATAGCTAGTGGTTGGGGCATTACTGAGAATGTTTAGGTTATTTCATGACCAACTGACACCTCTTTGTGTAACTGAATAATAATTTAGAGCAAAATCAAAGAATTTTATTTACACGGACTAAATTATAAATAAATATACTGAAGTTTAAACAAGCATTAATGTGAGTTTTATTTCTGTGGAGCAATGTGCTACACTTATATCCACACCACACAGTCCGAACTTGTAAAAAGTGGGACACCAGGGTAGGAAAGTGGGACGGAGGGATTTGGGTCTCAAAGAGGGGCTGTCCCCCCAAAATAGGGACACTTGGGAGGTATGGTTTACACCCAAACACTGCGCCCATTGTGTTATGTCAAAAAGCCAGAATATAGTATTAACCCCTTAACGATCACCCGATCCGGAGCGTGCCAGAACCATGCTGCATTTTTTTTTTGTTTAATGGATTCCAGGGTCATCAGCGAGGGCTCCATAAGGTGCCAGGAACGTCCCCAGTCCTTACCTGCGGGAACTGGCATGACGGTCCTGGCACATGAAGGGTAGTTAAGGGTATTGTGCTGTCCATGACCACTGAGCAAAGAGGGAGTTATTATTTTCTAATGACTTAAAGGCAGGCAGGTGTAACGGACCCCTAGGCTGTTACATGGAGGCCTTGTCAAGACTCCCAAGAAACTCCCTGAAGAACTGACTTTCACATGGAAAAGACTGAGTTTCACAAAGATTTCACAGAGACTAATCTTCATGGTTACAGAGCCCATAGACTTTGCCTGTGAAAGTAGGCAGGCTGCTGATTGGTCACTACCTGTGTAATGTATGCAAGGAGTTGCCATAGGTTTTGCAGGGGACAAAGAGGCGGCCTGGGGATTGGTCCCCCCTGTCCAGGCATCTGGTGACTCACTCGGCCAGGACTGGTCTTTGTATTTTGTCACTCTGAATCCTATTGGTCAGGATTATGTAGAATACCTGTCTTTGTGTACAGCCATTGTGCCTTTTGTTCTACTGTTTATGTTTCATTGTTTAGATGTGTATTGCAGCCAGACACTATTGATTCCCCTCAGTAAATAGAGTTATTATAAGAGAGTTATGTCTTTGTACTACCCCCATTGGGTATTGTATGAACAACTGTATAAAAGAGCTGTTGTTTGACTCAATAAAGCAGAAGTCGTTTTGGACTTGAAGCTGTGTCTTGTCCTTACTCTGAATGGTTTAAAGGGACCCCTCTGTCCCCCATTCAGGCATCTGATGTTCCAGGGTTCCAGTGGGCAGATTTCCTGTGTTCCAGCCTTGTTTCCAGTGACTGTTTCCAGCCTATTATCCAGCTACAGAGGCCAGCCAGCTTTCCAGCCTACATCCTAACAGGAGGGATTCCAGCTCTTTGTGGTGGATTTACCAGGCTACCCACTTGTAGCTGAACTCAGGAGGGAGAAACCCAGCATGACGGCCCTGGACAGCGCAGCATCCTGGGGTTACCGTTACAGCAGGCAATGTAATAAAGCAGTGGGGAATGCAAGCAGGGTGCTGGGTTGTATAGCTAGGGACATTAGTAGCAGAAAAAGGGAAGTGGTCATGCCACTCTACAGATCTCTAGTTAGACTTCACCTAGAGTATTGTGTACAGTACTGAAGACCCCATCTCCAGAAGGATATAGATACTCTAGAGTATTGTGTACAGTACTGGAGACCTAGAGTATTGTGTACAGTACTGGAGACCCCATCTCCAGAAGGATATAGATACTCTAGAGAGAATTCAGAGAAGGGCTACTAAAATGGTGACTGGTTTACAGGAAAAGAAATATCAGGATAGACTAAAGGATCTGAACATGTATAGCTTGGAAGAGAGAACAGAGAGGGGATATGGTAGACACATTCACATACATGAAGGGATTCAGAAAAGTGCAGGTGGGAAGTAGAAATGTTAGGACAATAGATCATAGTCTTAAACTAGACTAGAGGGACAGAGGCTTAGATTCAATGTAAGATAGTTTTACATCACTGGGAGGGTGGTAGATAAGTGGAATAGCCTACCAGCAGATGTGGTACATGTTAATACAGTGAGGGAATGTACCTATTCATGGGATAGACATTAGGCTGTCCTGAACATAAGGCAAGACCAACAAGCAAGTATGGTTTGAGGTTTTTACAGTATTAAAAAAGGGCAACTAGACGGGCCTAATAGTTCCCATCTACTGCCAAATTCTTTATTTCTGTTTGGACCCACCCATTCCTCCTTCATACTCCAGATGGTTTGGACTTGAACACTGTGAATGATTTGTGCCCAGTTATTAGACAAAATAGTGACAAAAACGGAACATGAGTGATTCGCAAGATAGATCAAAACTGATCTCCCAAAAAATTCAATAGCAACCCTTAGAGACCTGTATATATATATATATATATATATATATATAAAATATATATATATATATATATATATATACATATATATATATATATATATATATATATATATATATATATACATATATATATATATATATATATATATATATATATATATATATGAAACATATACCAAGAAATAGAGAGTAAAGAGAGAATATACAAACAGATGTTTTAGCATCTAAAAATTTAAGACATTCAGTGCAGTCTTAGTCATAATAATCTACTGAAAAATGACGTTGGGCTCTTTCACACAGGTCACTTTTCAATGTGACTTTTTGTAACAATTGAAAATGTTGGTGCATTTTTGAGTCAGTGACTAGGGCTCTCCATAATAAGTGATAGGAACAGAGCCACCTGGAGACCACAATAAAAAATTGCAGCTTAATTAAAACATGTTTGTAGTGTAATAACGTTCAAAGGAAGCATGTCACAGAGAAAAAAAAGCACATAATCTTTCATTTAATCCTTTCAGTGCCAGAGAGGTTTCCAACGCATTGCAATACACTCAAACGGTTAAAAATGTACTGCTTCTTTAACCCCTAATCATCTGAGGTGCTGGAATGCATTAATTTTCAGTGTATTGCACCCCACTCTGGTCATCTTAAATAGACGTCTTTATTAATAATGGAGCCAATCACGATGAGTATACTGTCGGACTTCCGGTATAAACAACCTTGTATCATTCAGCAGATCATTCTTGTTTTATTTTCTGTCTTCCCGAAGAAGCGGTGGTTATGCCACAAAATAATTTGAATTACATTTTTATATTTTTTCCATTATCTTGTTTGGTGTGCTTTAAGAAAGTTTTTTTTATTTTGATTGGTGTAATAACGGATCCATCTGGTGTTTGCACATTCACAGGGTTCTGTTGCGGGGTGAATCAGTGCTAATCTTCCGCTCTGGCTGTTTGACTGGTGTCCAAGGCTTTGGGACCGGTCCGATGTTTATTGTGAGTAGATCAGGATTACACTGAACAATTCATTATACTTGCCTGTTTGGTAGCAGTACAGCTCCCTCACATTTTGTTTTGTGTCTGTGTCTTTATTAATATTCCATCATGACAAGAATGGAAAGGATTTATTTTTGAATAACACACAGGAACCCCCTGGCAAATGGGGGGTTAACCCTTTGAGTGCCGGAGGGGTATCCAATGCATTGCGAAGCAATGCATTGGATACCCCTCCGGCACTCAAAGGGTTAAATGTTAAACACACACACACACACACACACACACACAGTAGTGCGGCCAGTGAGGGAGTGGTTCATTATGATGTCACATGACAGTTCTTCCAGCACAGAGGGGGTTAGTTTCTTCACAGTACAGTGATTCCTCATCGACAGACTGAGACTTACTGCTAATTAATACAGAGGTTCCCCCATTGTTACAGGTTTATTTCTAACAAATACACAGGCCCCTCTAGTAAGGAAAGGGTGTACTTCTTAGTCCTTCTATCCTACCAGTAGAACAGGCTGAGCTGCTGTGTAGGAGCACAGTTACTTTCCAGCAAAGAAGAGTTTAATTTCTAATTATTTCACACATCCCAGGCTCTAGGCAAAAAAGGGTGCTGACCTAACCCACTGAGCAGAAGAGGGGTGTCCAGCTCATTGCTTTACAACGTGTTAGACCCCCCCCTCCACTGGGACTCAAAGGATTAACCCTTTGAGAGCCAGGGAGATATCCAACGCATTGCGTTGCAATGAATTGGATACCTTTATGTCACTCAAAGGGTTAATGAGAATTGGATCCAGTGCTCACAATGTGTTGGAGACCTCTGAAACATTCAAGGGGTTAAACTGACAGGTCCACTTTGAATTGCATTATGTGAGCCCCCCAATTGGGGACAGATATGTAAGTGATAGGGTGATGTCACAAGCCCAGGAAGACCCAGTCCACAGTGATAGTCTTCCTGCTTACAGAGGAACAGAGGAGATTTGCTGCGCTGGTGAAATCCTCTTTAATTCCATTGGTCCCAGGGGTCCAGGACTCATAGTAATTACTTGGACAGGCAACTCTCAGATCTATTATCCCCTCCCAAACAGCAGATATGGGAGAACATAATTAATAATCCTTTTAGTTCCTTGAGTGACCTAAAATGATGACATCTCTCTGGTCGCTTGGAAGTTCAATAAAGCTGATGTACTAAGCACAAGTACTTTTATTTATATAATCCATACAGGTCATTCTCCAGGACTCCAGTGTATAGGATTTTACTGGTTTGGAGCAAAGCGTAAACCCGCCGCATGCCAGAGGAGTGTGCAACTCATTATTCTCGTGCTCAAAGGGTTAATACTGAAGAGAATATTATAATCCATCTAAATGGGATTTGATCCAATATTTTCAAAATGTTTTAAAAAAATAGTTCCTTTTAAAGGAGCAGTAAACTTTTATTTATGAAAACATATACTGTATCGAGCTTTTCCTGCTGAGTGAAACAAGGTCACTCCCATGGCTGTCAGATATTTTAGTCAGAACTTATAACAGTTCAAATAATCAAGAAGTGAATTTACTGTGTTTACTTCCTGATAGTTCTAACTGACAGGAAGTGAATTTACTGTGTGTTTACTTCCTGATAGTTCTAACTGACAGGAAGTGAATTTACTGTGTTTACTTCCTGATAGTTCTAACTGACAGGAAGTGACAGGCAGTTTCTATCTCATTCTATGGAGAACTGTATGTCTCTGACTTTCCTGACTTTCCTCTCCATTAGAATCTAACAGGAAATCTAATTATAATTTGACCACTAGAGGGCACTGCTAATGTAAAAAAACCTGGGTTTCAACTGTAATAACTCTGGAAATATAAATCTCTCAGCAGTGGGAGTACCCTTATTTCACTCAATAGGAAAATCCCTACATTATATATTTTTTCATAAAAAAAGTTTACTGCTCCTTTAAGTATATATTTTAGGGGTTTACTTTTAATGGGTCGCACGCGAAAGAACTTGCGACCAAATGACAGATTTACCATGTCTCGTGGATGACAATGTCTGACGTTCTCTATCCCATCATGCTGTCCCGGGGGTCATTCACAAGAGTTAAAGCGCTGGGGCAGCATGATGTTTTTCATATTCCAGTGTTGCAGGGACAGCTTTGCTGAGGACAAAATGAATATTTTCCACATGACACTTGTGACCGGCTGGGGCATCATGATAGGTATTGGGCAAAAAAGGGTTAAACAGTACTGCCGGCTCTCCTTCTGTAATTTCCTGCTATTTCATGAAACCTTTTAAAGGGATAGTAATACTTCGTTTTATCTTTATGTTATTTTGTAGGCATTAAAAAAACATGAAGAACGATATAAGTCTTATCTCTCAGACCTTTATGGTTTGAGAGATATTCACAAGGAAATGTTACTTTTCCCCCATCAACCAACACAAGGCACCACAGTGACCACATGTTCCTTTAAATCTGGGTGTTTATGTAAACACACACTGCAGGGTAGAACTGAGCCCGGTGCAGTAAGGTGCGCATGCCCTACCCCCTCCCCCTTCCACTTGACCCCCCCAACAAAACGCTCGCCCACCACCACCACCACCACACATACACCCTGCCTAACATTTCTTGTTAAAATAAAGGCAAAGACAACAATTTGTGGGAAAATGGAAATCACGGTTTATTTAAGGCCTATTTAACTATTTAAACCCCTGGACCCACCTTCATAATGTTGTGCTCCTGGACCATGGTGTCCTGGCATGGGAATGGCACCACCCGCACCCCTAGCCAGGGCATGCACCTGGGTGGGAAAGTCTTCCACTAGACATTCTTAGTCCAACCTCCCCAGCCTCCGTGGTGTCTCACCACTTTGTGCCATTGGTGTTGTGACTTGGCATCACCTTTACCCCTCAGGCCGCACAACCAGTGCCCTGACTTTCACTGTAACCTTAAGACATGCCACATCAGCACGGTGCCCAGGAGAGCCACATTATCGGACCTTTCATAAAGTACTCCTGATGGGATGCTTCTTATGACCTATCCGCGTCCTCCTCCTGGCGATGTGAGGATATTGTGTGACATTTATCTGGGGAGAGAGGGAGAGAACAAAGAAAAAACAGGTTAGGTTTCATTGGACTTCTTTTATTACAGAAAACCCCTCCCCTTAACTTTACCTGGGGAAGGTGAGAGGGACCACCTGTCACCTCCCCCAGGTTTTCCCGCCATACAACAATGGCCAGCCCAGTCCTCTGTCCCCTGGCTGACCATTGCCGTGTGAGGGGGGGGTGACACTGTGGGGGAAGGGAGGGCAGAGCACCTTATGTGGCTTTGGGTGGACTAGCTACCCGCCGCCATTTAGTCTGTAGAATGATGTACTCATCAGCGTCTATGATTTAAAGGGATACACGGTCATATTAGCTGGAATTGATTTTCTAACCCTACACCTATTTACTAAGCTACTCACCCGGAAAATTCGAATCTTAGCACACAAGGAGAGGGCAGTGGGGCTGTCTGTGGGTCATCCAGGGTGGTCATGTCCTCTGTTCCTTATAAGGTTAACAAGGTGCATAGGAAAAGGTGTAACTATCTTGTGCAAGCTATGGAGCAGGCCTAAAGGACTTGGTGGTACTGAAGTCTTATCAACCACAGGCTCAGTGTGATGGTATGCACTAAATCGATCATATACTGTATGAGCTATCTGCACACACATCGATCATAGGCTATATGCGCTAATTTCACGGCCGGCATGCACCAGATCGATAAGATGCTGTCTGCGCTAATACTGCATGCACCAAATCGATCATATGCTGTGTGCACTAATACCTTATACACTAAATCAATGCTGTCCGCACCACTGCAGGCATGTACCAGCTGTATCATATTCTGTCTGCGCTAACCCTGTATTCATCAAACAGATAACATGCTCTGTGCACTAATGCTGTATGCACTAAATCAATGCAGCATGCACCAGATCAATCACATGCTGTGTGCACTAATGCTATATGCACCAGATTGATCACATGCTGTGTGCACTAATGCTATATGTACCAGATCAATCACATGCTGTGTGCACTAATGCTATATGCACCAGATCAATCACATGCTGTGTGCACTAATGCTATATGCACCAGATCAATCACATGCTGTGTGCACTAATGCTATATGCACCAGATCTATCACATGCTGTGTGCACTAATGCTATATGCACCAGATTGATCACATGCTGTGTGCACTAATGCTATATGCACCAGATCAATCACATGCTGTGTGCACTAATGCTATATGCACCAGATCAATCACATGCTGTGTGCACTAATGCTATATGCACCAGATCAGTCACATGCTGTGTGCACTAATGCTATATGCACCAGATCAATCACATGCTGTGTGCACTAATGCTATATGCACCAGATCAATCACATGCTGTGTGCACTAATGCTATATGTACCAGATTGATCACATGCTGTGTGCACTAATGCTATATGCACCAGATCAATCACATGCTGTGTGCACTAATGCTATATGCACCAGATCAATCACATGCTGTGTGCACTAATGCTATATGTACCAGATTGATCACATGCTGTGTGCACTAATGCTATATGCACCAGATCAATCACATGCTGTGTGCACTAATGCTATATGCACCAGATCAATCACATGCTGTGTGCCCTAATGCTATATGCACCAGATCAATCACATGCTGTGTGCACTAATGCTATATGCACCAGATCAATCACATGCTGTGTGCACTAATGCTATATGCACCAGATCAATCACATGCTGTGTGCACTAATGCTATATGTACCAGATCAATCACATGCTGTGTGCACTAATGCTATATGCACCAGATCGATCACATGCTGTGTGCACTAATGCCATATGCACCAGATCTATCACATGCTGTGTGCACTAATGCTATATGCACCAGATCTATCACATGCTGTGTGCACTAATGCTATATGCACCAGATTGATCACATGCTGTGTGCACTAATGCCATATGCACCAGATCTATCACATGCTGTGTGCACTAATGCCATATGCACCAGATCAATCACATGCTGTGTGCACTAATGCTATATGCACCAGATCTATCACATGCTGTGTGCACTAATGCTATATGCACCAGATCAATCACATGCTGTGTGCACTAATGCTATATGCACCAGATTGATCACATGCTGTGTGCACTAATGCTATATGTACCAGATCAATCACATGCTGTGTGCACTAATGCCATATGCACCAGATCAATCACATGCTATGTGCACTAATGCTATATGCACCAGATCGATCACATGCTGTGTGCACTAATGCCATATGCACCAGATCTATCACATGCTGTGTGCACTAATGCCATATGCACCAGATCAATCACATGCTGTGTGCACTAATGCTATATGCACCAGATCAATCACATGCTGTGTGCACTAATGCTATATGCACCAGATCAATCACATGCTGTGTGCACTAATGCTATATGCACCAGATCAATCACATGCTGTGTGCACTAATGCTATATGCACCAGATCAATCACATGCTGTGTGCACTAATGCTATATGCACCAGATCAATCACATGCTGTGTGCACTAATGCTATATGCACCAGATCAATCACATGCTGTGTGCACTAATGCTATATGCACCAGATCAATCACATGCTGTGTGCACTAATGCTATATGCACCAGATCAATCACATGCTGTGTACACTAATGCTATATGCACCAGATCAATCACATGCTGTGTGCACTAATGCTATATGTACCAGATCTATCACATGCTGTGTGCACTAATGCTATATGTACCAGATTGATCACATGCTGTGTGCACTAATGCTATATGCACCAGATCAATCACATGCTGTGTACACTAATGCTATATGCACCAGATCAATCACATGCTGTGTGCACTAATGCTATATGCACCAGATCTATCACATGCTGTGTGCACTAATGCCATATGCACCAGATCAATCACATGCTGTGTGCACTAATGCTATATGCACCAGATCAATCACATGCTGTGTGCACTAATGCTATATGCACCAGATCAATCACATGCTGTGTGCACTAATGCCATATGCACCAGATCAATCACATGCTGTGTGCACTAATGCTATATGCACCAGATCAATAACATGCTGTGTACACTAATGCTATATGCACCAGATCAATCACATGCTGTGTACACTAATGCTATATGCACCAGATTGATCACATGCTGTGTGCACTAATGCTATATGCACCAGATTGATCACATGCTGTGTGCACTAATGCTATATGTACCAGATCAATCACATGCTGTGTGCACTAATGCCATATGCACCAGATCAATCACATGCTGTGTACACTAATGCTATATGCACCAGATCAATCACATGCTGTGTGCACTAATGCCATATGCACCAGATCAATCACATGCTGTGTGCACTAATGCTATATGCACCAGATCAATCACATGCTGTGTACACTAATGCTATATGCACCAGATCAATCACATGCTGTGTACACTAATGCTATATGCACCAGATTGATCACATGCTGTGTGCACTAATGCTATATGCACCAGATTGATCACATGCTGTGTGCACTAATGCTATATGTACCAGATCAATCACATGCTGTGTGCACTAATGCCATATGCACCAGATCAATCACATGCTGTGTACACTAATGCTATATGTACCAGATCAATCACATGCTGTGTGCACTAATGCTATATGCACCAGATCAATCACATGCTGTGTGCACTAATGCTATATGCACCAGATCAATCACATGCTGTGTGCACTAATGCTATATGTACCAGATCAATCACATGCTGTGTGCACTAATGCTATATGCACCAGATCAATCACATGCTGTGTGCACTAATGCTATATGCACCAGATCAATCACATGCTGTGTGCACTAATGCCATATGCACCAGATCAATCACATGCTGTGTGCACTAATGCTATATGCACCAGATCAATCACATGCTGTGTGCACTAATGCTATATGTACCAGATCAATCACATGCTGTGTGCACTAATGCTATATGTACCAGATCTATCACATGCTATGTACACTAATGCTATATGCACCAGATCTATCACATGCTGTGTGCACTAATGCCATATGCACCAGATCAATCACATGCTGTGTGCACTAATGCTATATGCACCAGATCAATCACATGCTGTGTACACTAATGCTATATGCACCAGATCAATCACATGCTGTGTACACTAATGCTATATGCACCAGATTGATCACATGCTGTGTGCACTAATGCTATATGCACCAGATTGATCACATGCTGTGTGCACTAATGCTATATGCACCAGATCAATCACATGCTGTGTGCACTAATGCTATATGTACCAGATCAATCACATGCTGTGTGCACTAATGCTATATGTACCAGATCTATCACATGCTGTGTACACTAATGCTATATGCACCAGATCAATCACATGCTGTGTACACTAATGCTATATGTACCAGATCAATCACATGCTGTGTGCACTAATGCTATATGCACCAGATCAATCACATGCTGTGTGCACTAATGCTATATGCACCAGATCAATCACATGCTGTGTACACTAATGCTATATGTACCAGATCAATCACATGCTGTGTGCACTAATGCTATATGCACCAGATCAATCACATGCTGTGTGCACTAATGCTATATGCACCAGATCAATCACATGCTGTGTGCACTAATGCCATATGCACCAGATCAATCACATGCTGTGTGCACTAATGCTATATGCACCAGATCTATCACATGCTGTGTACACTAATGCTATATGTACCAGATCAATCACATGCTGTGTGCACTAATGCTATATGCACCAGATCAATCACATGCTGTGTGCACTAATGCTATATGCACCAGATCAATCACATGCTGTGTGCACTAATGCCATATGCACCAGATCAATCACATGCTGTGTGCACTAATGCTATATGCACCAGATCAATCACATGCTGTGTGCACTAATGCTATATGTACCAGATCAATCACATGCTGTGTGCACTAATGCTATATGTACCAGATCTATCACATGCTATGTACACTAATGCTATATGCACCAGATCTATCACATGCTGTGTGCACTAATGCCATATGCACCAGATCAATCACATGCTGTGTGCACTAATGCTATATGCACCAGATCAATCACATGCTGTGTACACTAATGCTATATGCACCAGATCAATCACATGCTGTGTACACTAATGCTATATGCACCAGATTGATCACATGCTGTGTGCACTAATGCTATATGCACCAGATTGATCACATGCTGTGTGCACTAATGCTATATGTACCAGATTGATCACATGCTGTGTGCACTAATGCTATATGCACCAGATCAATCACATGCTGTGTACACTAATGCTATATGCACCAGATTGATCACATGCTGTGTGCACTAATGCTATATGCACCAGATCAATCACATGCTGTGTGCACTAATGCTATATGTACCAGATCAATCACATGCTGTGTGCACTAATGCTATATGCACCAGATCTATCACATGCTGTGTGCACTAATGCTATATGCACCAGATTGATCACATGCTGTGTACACTAATGCTATATGCACCAGATCTATCACATGCTGTGTGCACTAATGCTATATGCACCAGATCAGTCACATGCTGTGTGCACTAATGCTATATGCACCAGATCAATCACATGCTGTGTGCACTAATGCTATATGTACCAGATCAATCACATGCTGTGTGCACTAATGCTATATGCACCAGATTGATCACATGCTGTGTGCACTAATGCTATATGCACCAGATCTATCACATGCTGTGTACACTAATGCTATATGTACCAGATCAATCACATGCTGTGTGCACTAATGCTATATGCACCAGATCGATCACATGCTGTGTGCACTAATGCTATATGCACCAGATCAATCACATGCTGTGTGCACTAATGCTATATGCACCAGATCAATCACATGCTGTGTGCACTAATGCTATATGCACCAGATCAATCACATGCTGTGTGCACTAATGCTATATGCACCAGATCAATCACATGCTGTGTGCACTAATGCTATATGTACCAGATCTATCACATGCTGTGTGCACTAATGCTATATGCACCAGATCAATCACATGCTGTGTGCACTAATGCTATATGCACCAGATCAATCACATGCTGTGTGCACTAATGCTATATGCACCAGATCAGTCACATGCTGTGTACACTAATGCTATATGCACCAGATTGATCACATGCTGTGTGCACTAATGCTATATGCACCAGATTGATCACATGCTGTGTGCACTAATGCTATATGCACCAGATCTATCACATGCTGTGTGCACTAATGCTATATGTACCAGATCTATCACATGCTGTGTACACTAATGCTATATGTACCAGATCAATCACATGCTATGTGCACTAATGCTATATGCACCAGATTGATCACATGCTGTGTGCACTAATGCTATATGCACCAGATTGATCACATGCTGTGTGCACTAATGCTATATGCACCAGATTGATCACATGCTATGTACACTAATGCTATATGTACCAGATCAATCACATGCTATGTGCACTAATGCTATATGCACCAGATTGATCACATGCTGTGTGCACTAATGCTATATGCACCAGATCAATCACATGCTGTGTGCACTAATGCTATATGCACCAGATCAATCACATGCTGTGTGCACTAATGCTATATGTACCAGATCTATCACATGCTGTGTACACTAATGCTATATGTACCAGATCAATCACATGCTGTGTGCACTAATGCTATATGCACCAGATTGATCACATGCTGTGTGCACTAATGCTATATGCACCAGATCAATCACATGCTGTGTGCACTAATGCTATATGTACCAGATCTATCACATGCTGTGTACACTAATGCTATATGTACCAGATCAATCACATGCTGTGTGCACTAATGCTATATGCACCAGATCAATCACATGCTGTGTGCACTAATGCTATATGTACCAGATCTATCACATGCTGTGTGCACTAATGCTATATGCACCAGATCAATCACATGCTGTGTGCACTAATGCTATATGTACCAGATCTATCACATGCTGTGTGCACTAATGCTATATGCACCAGATCAATCACATGCTGTGTGCACTAATGCTATATGCACCAGATCTATCACATGCTGTGTGCACTAATGCTATATGCACCAGATCAATCACATGCTGTGTGCACTAATGCTATATGCACCAGATCTATCACATGCTGTGTGCACTAATGCTATATGCACCAGATCAATCACATGCTATGTGCACTAATGCTATATGCACCAGATTGATCACATGCTGTGTGCACTAATGCTATATGCACCAGATTGATCACATGCTGTGTGCACTAATGCTATATGTACCAGATCTATCACATGCTGTGTACACTAATGCTATATGTACCAGATCAATCACATGCTGTGTGCACTAATGCTATATGTACCAGATCTATCACATGCTGTGTGCACTAATGCTATATGCACCAGATTGATCACATGCTGTGTGCACTAATGCTATATGCACCAGATCAATCACATGCTATGTGCACTAATGCTATATGCACCAGATTGATCACATGCTGTGTGCACTAATGCTATATGCACCAGATTGATCACATGCTGTGTGCACTAATGCTATATGTACCAGATCTATCACATGCTGTGTACACTAATGCTATATGTACCAGATCAATCACATGCTGTGTACACTAATGCTATATGTACCAGATCAATCACATGCTATGTGCACTAATGCTATATGCACCAGATTGATCACATGCTGTGTGCACTAATGCTATATGCACCAGATCAATCACATGCTGTGTGCACTAATGCTATATGCACCAGATCAATCACATGCTGTGTGCACTAATGCTATATGTACCAGATCTATCACATGCTGTGTACACTAATGCTATATGTACCAGATCAATCACATGCTGTGTGCACTAATGCTATATGCACCAGATTGATCACATGCTGTGTGCACTAATGCTATATGCACCAGATCAATCACATGCTGTGTGCACTAATGCTATATGCACCAGATCAATCACATGCTGTGTGCACTAATGCTATATGCACCAGATCAATCACATGCTGTGTGCACTAATGCTATATGTACCAGATCGATCACATGCTGTGTGCACTAATGCTATATGCACCAGATCAATCACATGCTGTGTGCACTAATGCTATATGTACCAGATCGATCACATGCTGTGTGCACTAATGCTATATGCACCAGATCAATCACATGCTGTGTACACTAATGCTATATGTACCAGATCTATCACATGCTGTGTGCACTAATGCCATATGCACCAAATCAATCACATGCTGTGTGCACTAATGCTATATGCACCAGATCTATCACATGCTGTGTACACTAATGCTATATGCACCAGATCTATCACATGCTGTGTGCACTAATGCTATATGTACCAGATTGATGACATGCTGTGTGCACTAATGCTATATGTACCAGATCTATCACATGCTATGTACACTAATGCTATATGCACCAGATCAATCACATGCTGTGTGCACTAATGCTATATGTACCAGATCAATCACATGCTGTGTGCACTAATGCTATATGCACCAGATTGATCACATGCTATGTACACTAATGCTATATGCACCAGATCAATCACATGCTGTGTGCACTAATGCTATATGTACCAGATCAATCACATGCTGTGTGCACTAATGCTATATGCACCAGATTGATCACATGCTATGTACACTAATGCTATATGCACCAGATCAATCACATGCTGTGTGCACTAATGCTATATGTACCAGATCTATCACATGCTGTGTGCACTAATGCTATATGCACCAGATCAATCACATGCTGTGTGCACTAATGCTATATGCACCAGATCAATCACATGCTGTGTGCACTAATGCTATATGCACCAGATCAATCACATGCTGTGTGCACTAATGCTATATGCACCAGATCTATCACATGCTGTGTGCACTAATGCTATATGCACCAGATCAATCACATGCTGTGTGCACTAATGCTATATGCACCAGATCAATCACATGCTGTGTGCACTAATGCTATATGCACCAGATTGATCACATGCTGTGTGCACTAATGCTATATGCACCAGATTGATCACATGCTGTGTGCACTAATGCTATATGCACCAGATCAATCACATGCTGTGTGCACTAATGCTATATGTACCAGATCAGTCACATGCTATGTACACTAATGCTATATGTACCAGATTGATCACATGCTGTGTACACTAATGCTATATGTACCAGATTGATCACATGCTGTGTGCACTAATGCTATATGTACCAGATCAATCACATGCTATGTGCACTAATGCTATATGTACCAGATTGATCACATGCTGTGTGCACTAATGCTATATGCACCAGATCTATCACATGCTGTGTGCACTAATGCTATATGCACCAGATTGATCACATGCTGTGTGCACTAATGCTATATGTACCAGATCAATCACATGCTGTGTGCACTAATGCTATATGCACCAGATCTATCACATGCTGTGTGCACTAATGCTATATGCACCAGATTGATCACATGCTGTGTGCACTAATGCTATATGTACCAGATCAATCACATGCTGTGTGCACTAATGCTATATGCACCAGATCTATCACATGCTGTGTGCACTAATGCTATATGTACCAGATCTATCACATGCTGTGTGCACTAATGCTATATGCACCAGATCAATCACATGCTGTGTACACTAATGCTATATGCACCAGATCAATCACATGCTGTGTGCACTAATGCTATATGCACCAGATCAATCACATGCTGTGTGCACTAATGCTATATGCACCAGATCAATCACATGCTGTGTGCACTAATGCTATATGCACCAGATCAATCACATGCTGTGTGCACTAATGCTATATGCACCAGATCTATCACATGCTGTGTGCACTAATGCTATATGTACCAGATCTATCACATGCTGTGTGCACTAATGCTATATGCACCAGATCAATCACATGCTGTGTGCACTAATGCTATATGCACCAGATCAATCACATGCTGTGTGCACTAATGCTATATGCACCAGATCTATCACATGCTGTGTGCACTAATGCTATATGCACCAGATCTATCACATGCTGTGTGCACTAATGCTATATGCACCAGATCTATCACATGCTGTGTGCACTAATGCTATATGCACCAGATCTATCACATGCTGTGTGCACTAATGCTATATGCACCAGATCTATCACATGCTATGTGCACTAATGCTATATGCACCAGATTGATCACATGCTGTGTGCACTAATGCTATATGTACCAGATCTATCACATGCTGTGTGCACTAATGCTATATGCACCAGATCAATCACATGCTGTGTGCACTAATGCTATATGCACCAGATCAATCACATGCTATGTGCACTAATGCTATATGCACCAGATCAATCACATGCTGTGTGCACTAATGCTATATGCACCAGATCTATCACATGCTGTGTGCACTAATGCTATATGCACCAGATCAATCACATGCTGTGTGCACTAATGCTATATGCACCAGATTGATCACATGCTGTGTGCACTAATGCTATATGCACCAGATCTATCACATGCTGTGTGCACTAATGCTATATGCACCAGATCAATCACATGCTGTGTGCACTAATGCTATATGCACCAGATCTATCACATGCTGTGTGCACTAATGCTATATGCACCAGATTGATCACATGCTGTGTGCACTAATGCTATATGTACCAGATCTATCACATGCTGTGTGCACTAATGCTATATGCACCAGATCAATCACATGCTGTGTACACTAATGCTATATGCACCAGATCAATCACATGCTGTGTGCACTAATGCTATATGCACCAGATCTATCACATGCTGTGTGCACTAATGCTATATGCACCAGATCTATCACATGCTGTGTGCACTAATGCTATATGCACCAGATCTATCACATGCTGTGTGCACTAATGCTATATGCACCAGATTGATCACATGCTGTGTGCACTAATGCTATATGTACCAGATCAATCACATGCTGTGTGCACTAATGCTATATGCACCAGATCAATCACATGCTGTGTGCACTAATGCTATATGCACCAGATCAATCACATGCTGTGTGCACTAATGCTATATGCACCAGATCAATCACATGCTGTGTGCACTAATGCTATATGCACCAGATCTATCACATGCTGTGTGCACTAATGCTATATGCACCAGATCTATCACATGCTGTGTGCACTAATGCTATATGCACCAGATCGATCACATGCTGTGTGCACTAATGCTATATGCACCAGATCTATCACATGCTGTGTGCACTAATGCTATATGCACCAGATCTATCACATGCTGTGTGCACTAATGCTATATGCACCAGATCAATCACATGCTGTGTGCACTAATGCTATATGCACCAGATCAATCACATGCTGTGTGCACTAATGCTATATGCACCAGATCAATCACATGCTGTGTGCACTAATGCTATATGCACCAGATCTATCACATGCTGTGTGCACTAATGCTATATGCACCAGATTGATCACATGCTGTGTGCACTAATGCTATATGTACCAGATCAATCACATGCTATGTGCACTAATGCTATATGCACCAGATTGATCACATGCTGTGTGCACTAATGCTATATGCACCAGATCTATCACATGCTGTGTGCACTAATGCTATATGCACCAGATCAATCACATGCTGTGTGCACTAATGCTATATGCACCAGATTGATCACATGCTGTGTGCACTAATGCTATATGTACCAGATCTATCACATGCTGTGTACACTAATGCTATATGTACCAGATCAATCACATGCTATGTGCACTAATGCTATATGCACCAGATTGATCACATGCTGTGTGCACTAATGCTATATGCACCAGATCAATCACATGCTGTGTGCACTAATGCTATATGCACCAGATCAATCACATGCTGTGTGCACTAATGCTATATGCACCAGATTGATCACATGCTGTGTGCACTAATGCTATATGCACCAGATCAATCACATGCTGTGTGCACTAATGCTATATGCACCAGATCAATCACATGCTGTGTGCACTAATGCTATATGTACCAGATTGATCACATGCTGTGTGCACTAATGCTATATGCACCAGATCAATAACATGCTGTGTGCACTAATGCTATATGCACCAGATTGATCACATGCTGTGTGCACTAATGCTATATGTACCAGATCTATCACATGCTGTGTACACTAATGCTATATGTACCAGATCTATCACATGCTGTGTGCACTAATGCTATATGCACCAGATCTATCACATGCTGTGTGCACTAATGCTATATGCACCAGATCAATCACATGCTATGTACACTAATGCTATATGCACCAGATTGATCACATGCTGTGTGCACTAATGCTATATGCACCAGATCTATCACATGCTGTGTGCACTAATGCTATATGCACCAGATCAATCACATGCTGTGTGCACTAATGCTATATGCACCAGATCAATCACATGCTGTGTGCACTAATGCTATATGCACCAGATTGATCACATGCTGTGTGCACTAATGCTATATGCACCAGATCAATCACATGCTGTGTGCACTAATGCTATATGCACCAGATCAATCACATGCTGTGTGCACTAATGCTATATGCACCAGATCAATCACATGCTGTGTGCACTAATGCTATATGCACCAGATCTATCACATGCTGTGTGCACTAATGCTATATGCACCAGATTGATCACATGCTGTGTGCACTAATGCTATATGTACCAGATCTATCACATGCTGTGTGCACTAATGCTATATGCACCAGATCAATCACATGCTGTGTGCACTAATGCTATATGCACCAGATCTATCACATGCTGTGTGCACTAATGCTATATGCACCAGATTGATCACATGCTGTGTGCACTAATGCTATATGTACCAGATCAATCACATGCTATGTGCACTAATGCTATATGCACCAGATTGATCACATGCTGTGTGCACTAATGCTATATGCACCAGATCTATCACATGCTGTGTGCACTAATGCTATATGCACCAGATCAATCACATGCTGTGTGCACTAATGCTATATGCACCAGATTGATCACATGCTGTGTGCACTAATGCTATATGCACCAGATCTATCACATGCTGTGTGCACTAATGCTATATGTACCAGATCAATCACATGCTATGTGCACTAATGCTATATGCACCAGATTGATCACATGCTGTGTGCACTAATGCTATATGCACCAGATCTATCACATGCTGTGTGCACTAATGCTATATGCACCAGATCAATCACATGCTGTGTGCACTAATGCTATATGCACCAGATTGATCACATGCTGTGTGCACTAATGCTATATGTACCAGATCTATCACATGCTGTGTGCACTAATGCTATATGCACCAGATCAATCACATGCTATGTGCACTAATGCTATATGCACCAGATTGATCACATGCTGTGTGCACTAATGCTATATGCACCAGATCAATCACATGCTGTGTGCACTAATGCTATATGCACCAGATCAATCACATGCTGTGTGCACTAATGCTATATGCACCAGATCAATCACATGCTGTGTGCACTAATGCTATATGTACCAGATTGATCACATGCTGTGTGCACTAATGCTATATGCACCAGATCAATCACATGCTGTGTGCACTAATGCTATATGCACCAGATTGATCACATGCTGTGTGCACTAATGCTATATGTACCAGATCTATCACATGCTGTGTACACTAATGCTATATGTACCAGATCTATCACATGCTGTGTGCACTAATGCTATATGCACCAGATCTATCACATGCTGTGTGCACTAATGCTATATGCACCAGATCAATCACATGCTATGTACACTAATGCTATATGCACCAGATTGATCACATGCTGTGTGCACTAATGCTATATGCACCAGATCTATCACATGCTGTGTGCACTAATGCTATATGCACCAGATCAATCACATGCTGTGTGCACTAATGCTATATGCACCAGATCAATCACATGCTGTGTGCACTAATGCTATATGCACCAGATTGATCACATGCTGTGTGCACTAATGCTATATGCACCAGATCAATCACATGCTGTGTGCACTAATGCTATATGCACCAGATCAATCACATGCTGTGTGCACTAATGCTATATGCACCAGATCAATCACATGCTGTGTGCACTAATGCTATATGCACCAGATCTATCACATGCTGTGTGCACTAATGCTATATGCACCAGATTGATCACATGCTGTGTGCACTAATGCTATATGCACCAGATTAATCACATGCTGTGTGCACTAATGCTATATGTACCAGATCAATCACATGCTGTGTACACTAATGCTATATGCACCAGATCAATCACATGCTATGTACACTAATGCTATATGCACCAGATCAATCACATGCTGTGTGCACTAATGCTATATGCACCAGATCTATCACATGCTGTGTGCACTAATGCTATATGCACCAGATCAATCACATGCTATGTACACTAATGCTATATGCACCAGATCTATCACATGCTGTGTGCACTAATGCTATATGCACCAGATCAATCACATGCTGTGTGCACTAATGCTATATGCACCAGATCAATCACATGCTATGTACACTAATGCTATATGCACCAGATCAATCACATGCTGTGTGCACTAATGCTATATGTACCAGATCAATCACATGCTGTGTGCACTAATGCTATATGTACCAGATCAATCACATGCTATGTACACTAATGCTATATGCACCAGATCAATCACATGCTGTGTGCACTAATGCTATATGTACCAGATCAATCACATGCTGTGTGCACTAATGCTATATGTACCAGATCAATCACATGCTGTGTGCACTAATGCTATATGCACCAGATTGATCACATGCTGTGTGCACTAATGCTATATGCACCAGATTAATCACATGCTGTGTGCACTAATGCTATATGTACCAGATCAATCACATGCTGTGTACACTAATGCTATATGCACCAGATCAATCACATGCTATGTACACTAATGCTATATGCACCAGATCAATCACATGCTGTGTGCACTAATGCTATATGCACCAGATCTATCACATGCTGTGTGCACTAATGCTATATGCACCAGATCTATCACATGCTATGTACACTAATGCTATATGCACCAGATCTATCACATGCTGTGTGCACTAATGCTATATGCACCAGATCAATCACATGCTGTGTGCACTAATGCTATATGCACCAGATCAATCACATGCTGTGTACACTAATGCTATATGCACCAGATCAATCACATGCTGTGTGCACTAATGCTATATGTACCAGATCAATCACATGCTGTGTGCACTAATGCTATATGCACCAGATCAATCACATGCTGTGTGCACTAATGCTATATGCACCAGATCAATCACATGCTGTGTGCACTAATGCTATATGCACCAGATCAATCACATGCTGTGTGCACTAATGCTATATGCACCAGATTGATCACATGCTGTGTGCACTAATGCTATATGCACCAGATCAGTCACATGCTGTGTGCACTAATGCTATATGCACCAGATTGATCACATGCTGTGTGCACTAATGCTATATGCACCAGATCAATCACATGCTGTGTGCACTAATGCTATATGCACCAGATCAATCACATGCTGTGTGCACTAATGCTATATGCACCAGATCAATCACATGCTGTGTGCACTAATGCTATATGCACCAGATTGATCACATGCTGTGTGCACTAATGCTATATGCACCAGATCTATCACATGCTATGTACACTAATGCTATATGCACCAGATTGATCACATGCTATGTGCACTAATGCTATATGCACCAGATCAATCACATGCTATGTGCACTAATGCTATATGCACCAGATCAATCACATGCTGTGTGCACTAATGCTATATGCACCAGATCAATCACATGCTGTGTGCACTAATGCTATATGTACCAGATCTATCACATGCTGTGTACACTAATGCTATATGTACCAGATCTATCACATGCTGTGTGCACTAATGCTATATGCACCAGATCAATCACATGCTGTGTGCACTAATGCTATATGCACCAGATCTATCACATGCTGTGTGCACTAATGCTATATGCACCAGATCAATCACATGCTGTGTGCACTAATGCTATATGTACCAGATCTATCACATGCTGTGTACACTAATGCTATATGTACCAGATCTATCACATGCTGTGTGCACTAATGCTATATGCACCAGATCAATCACATGCTGTGTGCACTAATGCTATATGTACCAGATCTATCACATGCTATGTACACTAATGCTATATGCACCAGATTGATCACATGCTGTGTGCACTAATGCTATATGTACCAGATCTATCACATGCTGTGTACACTAATGCTATATGTACCAGATCAATCACATGCTATGTGCACTAATGCTATATGCACCAGATTGATCACATGCTGTGTGCACTAATGCTATATGCACCAGATCAATCACATGCTGTGTGCACTAATGCTATATGCACCAGATCAATCACATGCTGTGTGCACTAATGCTATATGCACCAGATTGATCACATGCTGTGTACACTAATGCTATATGCACCAGATCAATCACATGCTGTGTGCACTAATGCTATATGCACCAGATCTATCACATGCTGTGTACACTAATGCTATATGCACCAGATCAATCACATGCTGTGTGCACTAATGCTATATGCACCAGATCAATCACATGCTGTGTGCACTAATGCTATATGCACCAGATTAATCACATGCTGTGTGCACTAATGCTATATGCACCAGATCAATCACATGCTGTGTACACTAATGCTATATGCACCAGATCAATCACATGCTGTGTGCACTAATGCTATATGCACCAGATCTATCACATGCTGTGTGCACTAATGCTATATGCACCAGATCTATCACATGCTGTGTGCACTAATGCTATATGCACCAGATCTATCACATGCTGTGTGCACTAATGCTATATGCACCAGATTGATCACATGCTGTGTGCACTAATGCTATATGCACCAGATCAATCACATGCTGTGTGCACTAATGCTATATGTACCAGATCGATCACATGCTGTGTGCACTAATGCTATATGCACCAGATTGATCACATGCTGTGTGCACTAATGCTATATGCACCAGATCTATCACATGCTGTGTGCACTAATGCTATATGCACCAGATCAATCACATGCTATGTACACTAATGCTATATGCACCAGATCTATCACATGCTGTGTGCACTAATGCTATATGCACCAGATCAATCACATGCTGTGTGCACTAATGCTATATGTACCAGATCAATCACATGCTGTGTGCACTAATGCTATATGCACCAGATTGATCACATGCTGTGTGCACTAATGCTATATGCACCAGATCTATCACATGCTATGTACACTAATGCTATATGCACCAGATTGATCACATGCTATGTGCACTAATGCTATATGCACCAGATCAGTCACATGCTGTGTGCACTAATGCTATATGCACCAGATCAATCACATGCTGTGTACACTAATGCTATATGCACCAGATCAATCACATGCTGTGTGCACTAATGCTATATGCACCAGATCTATCACATGCTGTGTGCACTAATGCTATATGCACCAGATCTATCACATGCTGTGTGCACTAATGCTATATGCACCAGATCAATCACATGCTGTGTGCACTAATGCTATATGCACCAGATCAATCACATGCTATGTGCACTAATGCTATATGCACCAGATCTATCACATGCTGTGTGCACTAATGCTATATGTACCAGATCTATCACATGCTGTGTGCACTAATGCTATATGCACCAGATTAATCACATGCTGTGTGCACTAATGCTATATGCACCAGATCTATCACATGCTGTGTGCACTAATGCTATATGCACCAGATCGATCACATGCTGTGTGCACTAATGCTATATGCACCAGATTGATCACATGCTGTGTGCACTAATGCTATATGCACCAGATCAATCACATGTTGTGTGCACTAATGCTATATGCACCAGATTGATCACATGCTGTGTGCACTAATGCTATATGTACCAGATCAATCACATGCTGTGTACACTAATGCTATATGCACCAGATCAATCACATGCTGTGTGCACTAATGCTATATGCACCAGATTGATCACATGCTGTGTGCACTAATGCTATATGCACCAGATTGATCACATGCTGTGTGCACTAATGCTATATGCACCAGATCAATCACATGCTGTGTACACTAATGCTATATGCACCAGATTAATCACATGCTATGTGCACTAATGCTATATGCACCAGATTGATCACATGCTATGTGCACTAATGCTATATGCACCAGATTGATCACATGCTGTGTGCACTAATGCTATATGCACCAGATCAATCACATGCTGTGTGCACTAATGCTATATGTACCAGATCAATCACATGCTGTGTGCACTAATGCTATATGCACCAGATTGATCACATGCTGTGTACACTAATGCTATATGCACCAGATTGATCACATGCTGTGTGCACTAATGCTATATGCACCAGATCAATCACATGCTGTGTACACTAATGCTATATGCACCAGATCAATCACATGCTGTGTGCACTAATGCTATATGCACCAGATTGATCACATGCTGTGTACACTAATGCTATATGCACCAGATCAATCACATGCTATGTGCACTAATGCTATATGCACCAGATCTATCACATGCTGTGTGCACTAATGCTATATGCACCAGATCAATCACATGCTGTGTGCACTAATGCTATATGTACCAGATCAATCACATGCTGTGTGCACTAATGCTATATGCACCAGATCTATCACATGCTGTGTGCACTAATGCTATATGCACCAGATCTATCACATGCTGTGTGCACTAATGCTATATGCACCAGATTGATCACATGCTGTGTGCACTAATGCTATATGCACCAGATCTATCACATGCTGTGTGCACTAATGCTATATGCACCAGATCAATCACATGCTGTGTGCACTAATGCTATATGCACCAGATCGATCACATGCTGTGTGCACTAATGCTATATGCACCAGATCTATCACATGCTGTGTACACTAATGCTATATGCACCAGATCGATCACATGCTGTGTACACTAATGCTATATGCACCAGATCGATCACATGCTGTGTGCACTAATGCTATATGCACCAGATCGATCACATGCTGTGTGCACTAATGCTATATGCACCAGATCGATCACATGCTGTGTGCACTAATGCTATATGTACCAGATCGATCACATGCTATGTGCACTAATGCTATATGCACCAGATCAATCACATGCTGTGTGCACTAATGCTATATGCACCAGATCGATCACATGCTGTGTACACTAATGCTATATGTACCAGATCAATCACATGCTGTGTGCACTAATGCTATATGCACCAGATCTATCACATGCTGTGTACACTAATGCTATATGCACCAGATCAATCACATGCTGTGTACACTAATGCTATATGCACCAGATCAATCACATGCTGTGTACACTAATGCTATATGCACCAGATCAATCACATGCTGTGTACACTAATGCTATATGCACCAGATCAATCACATGCTGTGTACACTAATGCTATATGCACCAGATCAATCACATGCTGTGTACACTAATGCTATATGCACCAGATCAATCACATGCTGTGTACACTAATGCTATATGCACCAGATCAATCACATGCTGTGTACACTAATGCTATATGCACCAGATCAATCACATGCTGTGTACACTAATGCTATATGCACCAGATCAATCACATGCTGTGTGCACTAATGCTATATGCACCAGATCAATCACATGCTATGTGCACTAATGCTATATGCACCAGATCAATCACATGCTGTGTACACTAATGCTATATGTACCAGATCAATCACATGCTGTGTGCACTAATGCTATATGTACCAGATCGATCACATGCTGTGTGCACTAATGCTATATGTACCAGATCAATCACATGCTGTGTGCACTAATGCTATATGCACCAGATCAATCACATGCTGTGTACACTAATGCTATATGTACCAGATCAATCACATGCTGTGTGCACTAATGCTATATGTACCAGATCGATCACATGCTGTGTGCACTAATGCTATATGCACCAGATCAATCACATGCTGTGTGCACTAATGCTATATGCACCAGATCAATCACATGCTGTGTACACTAATGCTATATGCACCAGATCAATCACATGCTGTGTACACTAATGCTATATGCACCAGATCAATCACATGCTGTGTACACTAATGCTATATGCACCAGATCAATCACATGCTGTGTGCACTAATGCTATATGTACCAGATTGATCACATGCTGTGTGCACTAATGCTATATGCACCAGATCAATCACATGCTGTGTGCACTAATGCTATATGCACCAGATCAATCACATGCTATGTACACTAATGCTATATGCACCAGATCAATCACATGCTGTGTGCACTAATGCTATATGTACCAGATCAATCACATGCTGTGTACACTAATGCTATATGTACCAGATCAATCACATGCTGTGTGCACTAATGCTATATGTACCAGATTGATCACATGCTGTGTGCACTAATGCTATATGCACCAGATCAATCACATGCTGTGTGCACTAATGCTATATGCACCAGATCAATCACATGCTGTGTACACTAATGCTATATGCACCAGATCAATCACATGCTGTGTACACTAATGCTATATGCACCAGATCAATCACATGCTGTGTGCACTAATGCTATATGTACCAGATTGATCACATGCTGTGTGCACTAATGCTATATGCACCAGATCAATCACATGCTGTGTGCACTAATGCTATATGCACCAGATCAATCACATGCTGTGTGCACTAATGCTATATGCACCAGATTGATCACATGCTGTGTGCACTAATGCTATATGCACCAGATCAATCACATGCTGTGTGCACTAATGCTATATGCACCAGATCAATCACATGCTGTGTGCACTAATGCCATATGCACCAGATTGATCACATGCTATGTACACTAATGCTATATGCACCAGATCAGTCACATGCTGTGTGCACTAATGCTATATGCACCAGATCAATCACATGCTGTGTGCACTAATGCTATATGCACCAGATCAATCACATGCTGTGTACACTAATGCTATATGTACCAGATCAATCACATGCTGTGTGCACTAATGCTATATGCACCAGATCAGTCACATGCTGTGTGCACTAATGCTATATGCACCAGATCAATCACATGCTGTGTGCACTAATGCTATATGCACCAGATCAATCACATGCTGTGTGCACTAATGCTATATGTACCAGATCAATCACATGCTGTGTGCACTAATGCTATATGCACCAGATCAATCACATGCTGTGTGCACTAATGCTATATGCACCAGATCTATCACATGCTGTGTGCACTAATGCTATATGCACCAGATCTATCACATGCTGTGTGCACTAATGCTATATGCACCAGATCAATCACATGCTGTGTGCACTAATGCTATATGCACCAGATCGATCACATGCTGTGTGCACTAATGCTATATGCACCAGATCTATCACATGCTGTGTGCACTAATGCTATATGCACCAGATCAATCACATGCTGTGTGCACTAATGCTATATGCACCAGATCAATCACATGCTGTGTACACTAATGCTATATGCACCAGATCAATCACATGCTGTGTGCACTAATGCTATATGCACCAGATCAATCACATGCTGTGTGCACTAATGCTATATGCACCAGATCAATCACATGCTGTGTGCACTAATGCTATATGCACCAGATCAATCACATGCTGTGTGCACTAATGCTATATGCACCAGATCAATCACATGCTGTGTGCACTAATGCTATATGCACCAGATCAATCACATGCTGTGTGCACTAATGCTATATGCACCAGATCAATCACATGCTGTGTGCACTAATGCTATATGTACCAGATCTATCACATGCTGTGTGCACTAATGCTATATGCACCAGATTGATCACATGCTGTGTGCACTAATGCTATATGCACCAGATCTATCACATGCTATGTACACTAATGCTATATGCACCAGATTGATCACATGCTATGTGCACTAATGCTATATGCACCAGATCAATCACATGCTATGTGCACTAATGCTATATGCACCAGATCAATCACATGCTGTGTGCACTAATGCTATATGCACCAGATCTATCACATGCTGTGTGCACTAATGCTATATGCACCAGATCAATCACATGCTGTGTGCACTAATGCTATATGTACCAGATCAATCACATGCTGTGTGCACTAATGCTATATGTACCAGATCAATCACATGCTGTGTGCACTAATGCTATATGCACCAGATTGATCACATGCTGTGTGCACTAATGCTATATGCACCAGATCTATCACATGCTGTGTGCACTAATGCCATATGCACCAAATCGATCACATGCTGTCTGCACTAACGCTGTATGCGCCAAATCGATCATGTGCTGTAGTACACACACCCCGGTGCAGTCACAAGCATAGAGGCTAAAACCAATGCTGGTGCACGAGTGAATTTGTGCACACACACACCAATGTTCTCTTACAGTTAAAAAAAAACTAAATATGCACTTACCAAAACAGGAGCAATTCTGGAGCAAACCAACTGAACCATAGGGGGACAAACAAAATATCCCTTTATTTTATTTTAACGTCTTTAACCCTTTGAGTGCCAGGGGAGTGGCCAACACCTTGCGAAGCAATGCAATGTACACACCTCTGGCACTCAAAAGGTTAATGCCAGAGAGGCCTTTAACCCTTTGAGTGCCAGAGGACTACCCCACCTGTCACTCAAAGGGGTTAACACAACACACTGGAAACTTTTGTACCCTGCAAGAGATTAAAAGCCCCAATTAAAAAATTGGAATTTGGAGAATTTGCACTCAGCGGTGTAGTTGGTAAGTTACATAATTGCATTACTTTGTGCCTATGGCCCTTTACCCTCTCTGGGTTAACAGTCTAGAGTCAACATGTTAAAGTGCTTCTTACTCACCAATAATCACCAGTCACACGACACTCTATATATTACAGACCAATAATCACCAGTCACACAGCACTTTATACATTACTCACCAATAATCACCAGTCACACAGCACTTTATACATTACACACCAATAATCACCAGTCACATGACACTCTATACATTACAGACTAATAATCACCAGTCACACGACACTCTATATATTACAGACCAATAATCACCAGTCACACAGCACTTTATACATTACACACCAATAATCACCAGTCACACAGCACTTTATACATTACACACCAATAATCACCAGTCACATGACACTATACATTACACACCAATAATCACCAGTCACACGACACTCTATATATTACAGACCAATAATCACCAGTCACACGACACTCTATATATTACAGACCAATAATCACCAGTCACACAGCACTTTATACATTACAGACCAATAATCACCAGTCACACAGCACTTTATACATTACACACCAATAATCACCAGTCACACAGCACTTTATACATTACTCACCAATAATCACCAGTCACACATTACTTTATACATTACACACCAATAATCACCAGTCACACAGCACTTTATACATTACACACCAATAATCACCAGTCACACAGCACTTTATACATTACACACCAATAATTACCAGTCACACAACACTTTATACATTACACACCAATAATCACCAGTCACACGGCACTTTACACTTTACACACCAATAATCACCAGTCACACAGCACTTTATACGTTACACACCAATAATCACCAGTCACACTGCACTTTATACGTTACACACCAATAATCACCAGTCACACGGCACTTTATACGTTACACACCAATAATCACCAGTCACACAGCACTTTATACATTACAGACCAATAATCACCAGTCACACAGCACTTTATACATTACACACCAATAATCACCAGTCACACAGCACTTTATACATTACACACCAATAATCACCAGTCACATGACACTTTATACGTTACAGACCAATAATCACCAGTCACACTGCACTTTATACATTACAGATCAATAATCACCAGTCACACAGCACTTTATACATTAAACACCGATAATCACCAGTCACACAGCACTTTATACATTACAGATCAATAATCACAAGTCACGCTACACTTTATACATTACACATCAATAATCACCAGTCACACATCACTTTATATGTTACAGATCAATAATCACCAGTCACACAGCACTTTATACGTTACACACGTATAATCACGAATAATCACCGGTCACACAGCACTTTATACATTACACACCAATAATCACCAGTCACACAGCACTTTATACATTACACACCAATAATCACCAGTCACACACCACTTTATACATTACAAATGTGTGCCAGCTGGTCAGCTGAATTAGGCACAATTGCTAAACCTCTCATAAAATGGTGGACATTTTAGCCAAGTAAATAAATTAGTAAATATTCTCTAATTGAGAAAAAAACATGCACAATTCAGTAACATTTTGGTGTTAATCATTTTTCTATCAAAAATACACTATAACTAGTGATCTCGCACGATTCTTGCATTCTGCCCACAGTAACATAGTAGCATAGTAACACAGTAACATAGTAACACAGTAATATAGTAACACAGTAACATAGTTACACAGTAATATAGTAACATAGTAACACAGTGACATCGTAACACAGTAACACAGTAACATAGTAACACAGTAACATAGTAACGTAGTAACACTAACACAGTAATATAGTAACACAGTAACACAGTAACATACTAACAGTAACATAGTAACATAGTAACACAGTAACACCGTAACACAGTAACATAGTAACAGTAACACAGTAATATAGTAACACAGTAACAGTAACATTGTAACACAGTAATATAGTAACACAGTAACATAGTAATGCAGTAACATAGTAACACAGTAACATACGAACATAGTAACACAATAACATAGTAACATAGGAACACAGTTACACAGTAACACTGTAACACAGTAACATAGGAACAGAGTAACATTGTAACACTGTAACATAGTAACACAGTAATACAGTAACACAGTAACATAGGAACATAGTAACACAGTAACATAGTAACATATGAACACAGTTACACAGTAACACAGTAACATTGTAACATAGTAACATTGTAACACAGTAACAAAGTAACACCATAACATAGTAACACAGTAACACAGTAACAAAGTAATATAATAACACAGTAACACAGTAACATAACATAGTAACACAGTAACACAGCAACATAGTAACATAGTAACACATTAACAAAGTAACACAGTAACATAGGAACATAGTTACACAGTAACACTGTAACACAGTAACATAGTAACACAGTAACACAGTAACATAGTAACACAGTAACATAGTAACACAGTAACACAGTAACACAGTAACACCGTAACATAGTAACATTGAAACACAGTAACATAGTAACACAGTAACATAGTAACACAGTAACACAGTATTACAGTAACAGTAACATAGTAACACAGTAACATAGTAATACAGGAACACAGTAACTCAGTGACATCGTAACACAGTAACATTGAAACATAGTAACACAGTAACACAGCAACATAGTAATATAGTAACACATTAACAAAAGTAAAACAGTAACATAATGACATAGTTACACAGTAACACTGTAACACAGTAACATGGTAACACAGTAACACAGTAACACAGTAACACAGTAACATAGTAACATTGTAACACAGTAACAAAGTAACACAGTAACATTGAAACACAGTAACATAGTAACACAGTAACATAGTAACACAGTAACAGTAACATAGTAACACAGTAACATAGTAACACAGTAACACAGTAACATAGTAACACAGTAACATAGTAACACAGTAACACAGTAACATAGTAATACAGGAACACAGTAACACAGTAACTCAGTGACATAGTAACACAGTAACATTGAAACAGAGTAACAGAGTAACACAGTAACATAGTAACACAGTAATACAGTAACAGTAACATAGTAACACAGTAACATAGTAACATAGTAACACAGTAACAGTAACATAGTAACACTAACATAGTAAAGCAGTAACACTGTAACACAGTAACACAGTAATACAGAAACATAGTAACATAGTAACACAGTAACATAGTAACTAAGTAACACAGTAACATAATAACACAGCAACACGTAACAGTAACACATTAACATACTAACATAGTAACATAGTAACACAGGAACACATAACATAGTAACACAGTAACATAGTAACACAGTAACACTGTAACATTGTAACACAATAACAAAGTAACACCGTAACACAGTAACAAAGTAATATAATAACACAGTAACACAGTAACATAACATAGTAACACAGTAACACAGCAACATAGTAACATAGTAACACATTAACAAAGTAACACAGTAACATAGTAACATAGGAACATAGTTACACAGTAACACAGTAACATAGTAACACAGTAACACAGTAACATAGTAACACAGTAACATAGTAACACAGTAACAAAGTAACACAGTAACATAGTAACACAGTAACATTGAAACACAGTAACATAGTAACACAGTAACATAGTAACACAGTAACACAGTAATACAGTAACAGTAACATAGTAACACAGTAACACAGTAACATAGTAATACAGGAACACAGTAACACAGTAACTCAGTGACATAGTAACACAGTAACATTGAAACACAGTAACATAGTAACACAGTAACAGTAACATAGTAACACAGTAACATAGTAACACAGTAACATAGTAATACAGGAACACAGTAACTCAGTGACATAGTAACACAGTAACATTGAAACACAGTAACATAGTAACATAGTAACATAGTAACACAGGAACACATAACATAGTAACACAGTAACATAGTAACACAGTAACACTGTAACATTGTAACACAATAACAAAGTAACACCGTAACACAGTAACAAAGTAATATAATAACACAGTAACACAGTAACATAACATAGTAACACAGTAACACAGCAACATAGTAACATAGTAACACATTAACAAAGTAACACAGTAACATAGTAACATAGGAACATAGTTACACAGTAACACAGTAACACAGTAACATAGTAACACAGTAACAAAGTAACACAGTAACATAGTAACACAGTAACATTGAAACACAGTAACATAGTAACACAGTAACACAGTAATACAGTAACAGTAACATAGTAACACAGTAACATAGTAATACAGGAACACAGTAACACAGTAACTCAGTGACATAGTAACACAGTAACATTGAAACACAGTAACATAGTAACACAGTAACAGTAACATAGTAACACAGTAACATAGTAACACAGTAACATAGTAATACAGGAACACAGTAACTCAGTGACATAGTAACACAGTAACATTGAAACACAGTAACATAGTAACACAGTAACATAGTAACACAGTAATACAGTAACAGTAACATAGTGACACAGTAACACAGTAACATAGTAACACAGTAACATAGTAACAGTAACACAGTAATATAGTAACACAGTAACAGTAACATTGTAACACAGTAATATAGTAACACAGTAACATAGTAATGCAGTAACATAGTAACACAGTAACATACGAACATAGTAACACAATAACATAGTAACATAGGAACACAGTTACACAGTGATACAGAAACATAGTAACATAGTAACACAGTAACATAGTAACTAAGTAACACAGTAACATAATAACACAGCAACACGTAACAGTAACACATTAACATACTAACATAGTAACATAGTAACACAGGAACACATAACATAGTAACACAGTAACATAGTAACACAGTAACACAGTAATACAGTAACATAGTAAGAATAACACAGTAGCACAGGAACATAGTAACACAGTAACGTACTAACATGGTAACACAGTAACACGGTAACATAGTAACACAGTAACATAGTAACACCGTAACATAGTAACAGTAACACAGTAACATGATAACATAGAAACAGAGTAAAACAGTTACACAGTAACATAGTAAAAAAGTTACATAGTAACACAGTAATACAGTAACATAGTAACACAGTAACACAGGAACACAATAACATAGTAACACAGTAACATAATAACACAGTAACGTGTAACATAGTAACACAGTAACATAGTAACAGAGTAACATAGTAACAGTAACACAGTAACATAGTAATAGAGTAACACAGTAACAGTTACACAGTAATGCACTAACATAGTAACACAGTAACATAGTAACACAGTAACACAGTAACATAATAACATAGAAACAGAGTAAAACAGTAACTCAGAAACACAGTAACACAGAAACACAGTAACACAGTAACAAAGTATTGTATTGTATTGTATATTTATATTTATATAGCGCCAACCGGTGTACTTGGCACTTTACAGATTACATTTAATATAGCAGGGGTGCAATAAGTGCGGTGATTAAGTGTTTATATAGGCAGTCATAAGGGGAACGACAGGTGAGTATACATTAGGATAAGAGGTCCCTGCCCCGTAGAGCTTACAATCTCAGTATAGGATGGGTGACATACAGATACAAGCTGGTACAGGAGGAAGTGCAGTGTTTGTCTTATGATAATATTGATAATGTTTCCATATTACGCTGTTGCTAGATATAGAAAGTGCTCTTTTAGCTTGGATTTAAAATTGTTGTGGGTTGAGGCTTGGCGAACGCTGGGTGGTAGGGAGTTCCAGAGGTAGGGGGCAGCATGTGCGAAAGCTTTCAATCGTGATACAGCGATAGTGGTTAAAGGGGCAGAGAATCGTCCACCATGCGTGCTGCGTAGTGGACATGCAGGAATATGGCAGGATATCAAAGATGAGATATAAGGTGGGGACAAGTGATGGAGAGCCTTGAAGGTGATGAGGAGGATTTTGAATGTGATACACTGTTTATGGGAAGCCATGACAGTGATTTTAGGAGTGGTGGGGTGAGTACTGTTCTGGAGAAGAGGAAGAGTATTCTGGTGGCTGAATTAAGAACTGATTGAAGAGGAGCGATATGGTTAGTAGGAAGACCAGTAAGTAAAGTGTTGCTGTAGTCCAGGTGAGAAAGGATAAGAGTATGCATGAGGGTTTCTGTTGTAGAGTGTAGGAAGAGACAGAGTTAAGGCAATCTGAGACCCACTGCTGTATTTCAGGTGATATTGAGGGTGGAGAGAGATATATTTGTGTATCGTCTGCATAGTAACACAGTAACATAATAACATAGTAACAAAGTAAAACAGTAAAAGTAACACCATAACACAGTAACATAGTAACACAGTAACAGTAACACAGTAATACAGGAACATAGTAACACAGTAACACAGTAACACAGTAATACAGGAACATAGTAACACAGTAACAGAGTAACAGTAACATATAGTAATACAGTACAGTAACATAGTAACACAGTAACATGATAACATAATAACAGAGTAAAACAGTAACACAGTAACATAGCAACACAGGAACACAATAACATAGTAAAACAGTAACACAATAACAAAATAACACAGTAACACGTAACATAGTAACACGGTAAAATAGTAACATAGTAACACAGTAACATAGTAATAGAGCAACACAGAAACAGTTGCACAGTAGTGCAGTAACATAATAACAGAGTAAAACAGTAACCCAGTAACACAGTTACATAATAACACAGTAACATAGTAACACAGTAACATAGTAACATGGTAACACAGTAAAATAGTAACATAGTAACACAGTAACATAGTAACACAGTAACACAGTAACATAGTAACACAGTAACATAGTAACATAGTAACACAGTAACATGGTAACACAGTAAAATAGTAACATAGTAACACAGTAACATAGTAACATAGTAACACAGTAACATAGTAACACAGTAACACAGTAACATAGTAACACAGTAACATAGTAACACAGTAACACAGTAACACAGTAACATAGTAACACAGTAACATAGTAACACAGTAACACAGTAACATAGTAACACAGTAACATAGTAACACAGTAACATAGTAACACAGTAACATAGTAAAATAGTAACATAGTAACACAGTAACATAGTAACACAGTAACATAGTAACATGGTAACACAGTAAAATAGTAACATAGTAACACAGTAACATAGTAACACAGTAACACAGTAACATAGTAACACAGTAACATAGTAACACAGTAACATAGTAACATGGTAACACAGTAAAATAGTAACATAGTAACACAGTAACATAGTAACACAGTAACATAGTAACATGGTAACACAGTAAAATAGTAACATAGTAACACAGTAACATAGTAACACAGTAACATAGTAACATGGTAACACAGTAACATAGTAACACAGTAACACAGTAACATAGTAACACAGTAACATAGTAACACAGTAACATAGTAACATGGTAACACAGTAAAATAGTAACATAGTAACACAGTAACATAGTAACATGGTAACACAGTAAAATAGTAACACAGTAACACAGTAACATAGTAACTCAGTAACATAGTAACAGTAACACAGTAACATAGTAACACAGTAAAATAGTAACACAGTAACATAGTAAAACTGTAACACAGTAACACTGTAACACAGTAACATAGAAACACAATAACATAGTAACATATTAACACTGTAACATAGTAATACAATAACACAGGAAAACAGCAACATAGTAACACAGTAAAATAGTAACACAGTAACATAGTAACATAGTAACACAGTAACATAGTAACACAGTAACATAGTAACATGGTAACACAGTAAAATAGTAACATAGTAACACAGTAACATAGTAACACAGTAACATAGTAACATGGTAACACAGTAACACAGTAACATAATAACAGAGTAAAACAGTAACCCAGTAACACAGTTACATAATAACACAGTAACATAGTAACACAGTAACATAGTAACATGGTAACACAGTAAAATAGTAACATAGTAACACAGTAACATAGTAACACAGTAACACAGTAACATAGTAACACAGTAACATAGTAACATAGTAACACAGTAACATGGTAACACAGTAAAATAGTAACATAGTAACACAGTAACATAGTAACATAGTAACACAGTAACATAGTAACACAGTAACACAGTAACATAGTAACACAGTAACATAGTAACACAGTAACACAGTAACACAGTAACATAGTAACACAGTAACATAGTAACACAGTAACACAGTAACATAGTAACACAGTAACATAGTAACACAGTAACATAGTAACACAGTAACATAGTAAAATAGTAACATAGTAACACAGTAACATAGTAACACAGTAACATAGTAACATGGTAACACAGTAAAATAGTAACATAGTAACACAGTAACATAGTAACACAGTAACACAGTAACATAGTAACACAGTAACATAGTAACACAGTAACATAGTAACATGGTAACACAGTAAAATAGTAACATAGTAACACAGTAACATAGTAACACAGTAACATAGTAACATGGTAACACAGTAAAATAGTAACATAGTAACACAGTAACATAGTAACACAGTAACATAGTAACATGGTAACACAGTAACATAGTAACACAGTAACACAGTAACATAGTAACACAGTAACATAGTAACACAGTAACATAGTAACATGGTAACACAGTAAAATAGTAACATAGTAACACAGTAACATAGTAACATGGTAACACAGTAAAATAGTAACACAGTAACACAGTAACATAGTAACTCAGTAACATAGTAACAGTAACACAGTAACATAGTAACACAGTAAAATAGTAACACAGTAACATAGTAAAACTGTAACACAGTAACACTGTAACACAGTAACATAGAAACACAATAACATAGTAACATATTAACACTGTAACATAGTAATACAATAACACAGGAAAACAGCAACATAGTAACACAGTAAAATAGTAACACAGTAACATAGTAACATAGTAACACAGTAACATAGTAACACAGTAACATAGTAACATGGTAACACAGTAAAATAGTAACATAGTAACACAGTAACATAGTAACACAGTAACATAGTAACATGGTAACACAGTAAAATAGTAACATAGTAACACAGTAACATAGTAACACAGTAACACAGTAACATAGTAACACAGTAACATAGTAACACAGTAACATAGTAACATGGTAATACAGTAAAATAGTAACATAGTAACACAGTAACATAGTAACACAGTAACATAGTAACATGGTAACACAGTAAAATAGTAACATAGTAACACAGTAACATAGTAACACAGTAACATAGTAACATGGTAACACAGTAACATAGTAACACAGTAACACAGTAACATAGTAACACAGTAACATAGTAACACAGTAACATAGTAACATGGTAACACAGTAAAATAGTAACATAGTAACACAGTAACATAGTAACATGGTAACACAGTAAAATAGTAACACAGTAACACAGTAACATAGTAACTCAGTAACATAGTAACAGTAACACAGTAACATAGTAACACAGTAAAATAGTAACACAGTAACATAGTAAAACTGTAACACAGTAACACTGTAACACAGTAACATAGAAACACAATAACATAGTAACATATTAACACTGTAACATAGTAATACAATAACACAGGAAAACAGCAACATAGTAACACAGTAAAATAGTAACACAGTAACATAGTAAAACTGTAACACAGTAACACTGTAACACAGTAACATAGAAACACAATAACATAGTAACATATTAACACTGTAACATAGTAATACAATAACACAGGAAAACAGCAACATAGTAACACAGTAACATAGTAGCACAGTAACATAGAAACAGTAACACAGTAACATAGTAACAGTAACACAGTAACAGAATAAGATAGTAACAGAGTAAAATAGTAACAGAGTAAAATAGTAACACAGTAACAAAGTAGCACAGTAACATAGTAACGCAGTAAGAGTAACACAGTAACAGTAACATAGTAATACAGTAAAATAGTAAAACAGTATCACAGTAACAGAATACGATAGTAACAGAGTAAAACAGTAACACAGTAACATAGTAACACAGTAACATAGTAACGCAGTAACATCGTAACACAGTAACAAAGTAATACCGTAACAAAGTAATACAGTAACAAAGTAATAAAGTAATATAGTTACACTGTAACATAGTAACATAGTAACAAAGTAATACAATAACATAGTAACACAGTAACACAGTAATATATATTACTATATATATATAGTAATATATATTAACACAGTAATATAGTAACACAATAACACAGTAACATAGTAACACAGTAACAGTAACATAGTAACACAGTAATATAGTAACAGAGAAACATAGTAACAGTAACACAGTAACATAGTAACAGAGTAACGTAACATAGTAACAGAGTAACACAGTAACAGTAACACAGTAACACAGTAACACAGTAACACAGTAACAGTAACACAGTAACAGAGTAACATAGTAACACAGTAACATAGTAACACAGTAACATAATAACATAGTAACAGAGTAAAACAGTAACCATAACACAGTGACACGGTAACACAGCAACAGAGTAACATAGTAACACAGTAACATAGTAACAGAGTAAAACAGTAACACAGTAACAAAGTAATACAGTAACACGGTAACAGTAACACAATAACAGAGTAACATAGTAACACAGTAACACAGTAACATAATAACATAGTAACAGAGTAAAACAGTAACAGAGTAACACGGTAACAGTAACATAGTAATGCAGTAACACAGTAACATGGTAACAGTAACACAGTAACACGGTAACAGTAACATAGTAACACAGGCACAGAGTAACATAGTAACACAGTAACATAATAACATAGTAACAGAGTAAAATAGTAACTCAGTGACACCATAATAGTAACACAGTAACAGTAACTCAGTGACAGGGTAACAGTAACACAGTAACATAGTAACACAGTAACAGTAACACAGTAACATAGCTGATGAGGCTGAAAAAAGACATTTGTCCATCAAGTCCAGCCCATGCCAAATCACTCCTGTTGAAGGAAAAAAAAAAAAAAAGCCATTTCCAATTTAGCCACAAGTGGGTAAAAAATTCCTTCCCGACTCCAAATGGCAGTCAGACAGATCAATGGATCTACATCCTATCTGAACTGAAATCAATATACAACCATTTTTATCTGAAGTATAGTCATACATTTAGATTATGTATGAAAGTGACGTAGAACCGCTCTGTTTTTATTGCATTTTCTGTCCGGTCTGTGTTGATGTCAATGTTTTACAATGATAACACCACTTTACGTGGAGGTGACATTCCTACTTTTTATTTAGCTTACTGCATAATTTATCTGTGTAAGATGTTCTAACCTCGTTACGGCTCATTTGGAGCTGGATTCAAATCCCGTATGTATTTAGCCACACCCCTAATCATGTCATGCTCCACCCCCAACCCCATTCACTGTTCTCTGATACTGAATATTCCCTTAGCCCAGAGGTAGGCAACCATTGACTCTCCAGCTGTTGGGGAATACAAAACCCATCGTCCCAATGGAATGGTGGGAGAGATGTGGCAGGGTCAGGTTTGCCCAGTTTGTCTCTTTCGGTATAAGGTAGCTGCCAAGGGGGCTGGGTATGGGTTGCAACAATGCCTGAAAGTTCCCTCCTTACCCCAGGTGTCAGGCAGCTGGGCCCAGGTTATGACCCATGCTGTGGCTATTGAGGCCTGGGGTACCTCCTTGGGCTTTGGGGGCAAGGGAGTATGCTTCCAAGGCTCCCTCTAAATCATGGGCATTTGAAATCAGCCTATGGGCCAAATGCAGCCCACCTGACACCAGGGTATGGCCCACCTGAGATTTAAAATATATATATTTGTTTACCTAATTACCTAGCACACATGAACTAGTAGGCCAGTAAGACCTAACTACCGCCTGCCTGTACTGTACAGTTCAAGAATAGATCTCTGTTATATATCAGTATTGTCATTGACTTGATCAACAAATAAGTCCAGATTGTTTAATAGCTGATAGGCTATAATTCCCCATCATTATCAATAAAATAAATAATGCTGCCCTTACACTCATGGGTTTCTGATCATGAACAAACATGGACGCCCCTGTTCTAAATAATTCACACCCCTAAATAAAAGAGTGACCTCTTGATAATAAGGGAAGAAGGAGAGTAGGGTGTAACAGGACTAATATAAACTGGTAACTAGCTAGCTAAACTAGTATATAAACTGGGCATAATCACAATATATAAGCCACAAAATATACCGGATAAAGTTCTATATAAACTGGGCATTACAGCAATATATAAACTGGTAAATGGACAAGACAAATTAATATATAAACTGGGCATCACAGCATTATGTAATTCAGTACATTTACCAGGCAAATCAGTATATAAACTGGATGTAACAGCAATATATAAAACTGTAAATGTACTAGATTAATAAGTATATAAACTGGACATTAAAACAGTATGTCAACCTGTTAATATACCAGGCAAATCAGTATATAAACTGGATGTAACAGCAATATATAAAACTGTAAATGTACTAGACAGTATATAAACTGGACATTAAAACAGTATGTAAACCTATAACTATACTAGACAAATAAGTATATAAACTGGACATCACATCAGTATGTAAACCTGTTACTATACCAGACAAGTTAGTATATAAACTGGGCATCACATCAGTATGTAAACCTGTTACTATACCAGACAAGTTAATATATAAACTGGGCATCAAATCAGTATGTAAACCTGTTAATATACCAGACAAGTTAGTATATAAACTGGGCATCACATCAGTATGTAAACCTGTTACTATACCAGACAAGTTAGTATATAAACTGGGCATCACATCAGTATGTAAACCTGTTACTATATCAGACAAGTTAGTATATAAACTGGGCATCAAATCAGTATGTAAACCTGTTACTATACCAGACAAGTTAGTATATAAACTGGGCATCACATCAGTATGTAAACCTGTTACTATACCAGACAAGTTAGTATATAAACTGGACATCACATCAGTATGTAAACCTGTTACTATACCAGACAAGTTAGTATATAAACTGGACATCACATCAGTATGTAAACCTGTTAATATACCAGACAAGTTAGTATATAAACTGGGCATTAAAGCAATATGAAAACCAGTAACAGGAGCAGGCTGGCCTGGAAGGAGTAATTGCCCCACCCCCACCCCGCAGGCCGGTCATACATCTAGGCCAGTGGGCATCTTCAAGGGGTACCCCTCTGGTAAAGAAACCCCCCATTTGCAAGCTGTAAGTAGTTAGAAAAAGAGTGAGGTTAGTAAATGAGTAAAGCAGTAGAGATTCAGCTCATAGAAGAAAGCATTAAAGGGATAGTAATACTTAATTATTACTAATCCCTATATTAAAGTCATATTAAAAAGAAATGTATTGCCCCCAGTGTCATCTCTCAGACCTTTATGATTTGAGAGATAATCGCTCCTAAAGTTGCCCTCTCCCTCCCCCTTCCCCAAAATCAGCGTTGTAGCTGACTGAAGGGAAATCCGTTCTTATGATCATCAGGCGGCTCTGCAGCAGAGCAGCGATTGTGTTACTAAAAAAAAAATCTTTCACTAAAACGGTCTTCTACATGTGCTTGCAAACCAATCACAAACCAAGCTCACATAGAAGACCATTTTAGTGAAAAATTTTTTTTTAGTAACGCAATCGCGGCTCTGCTGCAGAGCCGTCTGATGATCGTAAGACCGGATTTCCCTTCAGTCAGCAACAACGCTGACTTCGGGGAAGGGGAAGGGAGAGGGCAACTTTAGGAGCGATTATCTCTCAAACCATAAAGCTTTGAGAGACGACACTGTGGGCAATATATTTATTCTTAATATGACTTTAATTTAGGGATTAAAAATAATTAATTATTACTATCCCTTTAAAGTTAGGACTTGCCTACAATGGGGCACCTTAGTGTGGTGGCCATATTATAGAAGTAAAACCTTGTCTTGGTGATATGCAGGCAACATGCCATAGAGTAAAGGTTTAAGAATGATAAAATATGGATTTGCACCAATACTTTGTGTATTTCCTTTTAGCTAATTTGTTCAAAATTGGTTGCACTCCAGCAATTTTAAATGTGTTTTTTTTTCAGTCAAAACCTGGACTGAAGCTGTAAGTAGTATTTAATGAAAATCCTCTCATCCAGTTAAAGATAATATCCAACTGTAGCTACAACTCTGATCTTGTTACTCTTGGTTTAACCCTTTCATTGCATGTTTGCCTGTAGTACACTGAGGCGAGACTCGATATAAAATGAGTCTTTACACCGAGTCTCGTCTCGGTGAACTACATTCGTATTCTCTTCCATTTCATCTGACACTTTGAATCTAAGGAGGCTGAGATGCAAATCGAGTCAGTCAGCCCATATCTGTGCTCTTATCTGTAATGAAAGGAAACCAATTAAACCTTTGATTGCCAGAGTAGCATGCAACACCTGGCAAAGCAAGGGGTTGCATACCTCTCTTGAACTGAAAGGGTTAAACCATCAGAGCTGTAGGTGCAGTCAGATCCAGGCTGTCTCTCTGATCTCTTCTCCCTTTAATGCAAACAACCAGATTAAAACATTAGAACTGAAGGTGCTCAGACGTTATCTGAATAAGAGGTGTTCTCCAATACTGACCCTACTCTATGGAGGCAATAGGAAGGGTAGGGGCCCTGCCTGTTACACCTGTCCTGGGCCCCCTGAAGAGAGATTGCTGTAATGCAGAATACCTGAGGTGAGTAATAAGGGTAACGCAGGGTTTGCCCCAAATGCCAGGGTGAATGCCCGAAATTCCAGAGTGTAGACAGGCAAGTGTAATCTACTGTCTCAAGGCTGGGCAACATGAGGCCTTCCAGCTGCTTCCAGACTAAACTGCTGGCCAGAGGTAATGGGAGTTTTAGTCTGGGAGCAGCTGGAGGGCATCATATTGTCCAGCCTTGTACTAACGATCTGATCTGCACCAACTGACTGCTTCATAGTCTCTAAACTGGAGGAGGAGGGTGACGTCCTGCTTGTATTGTGTGTGTTGTAGCAGTTACATCTTTATTATTGTTCCATATTAAAGGTTCCGTGTTATTGGAATGACACAGGGTTAGAGCAAGTTGGGACATATTGCCTACTATCTACATTCTGGAGAACTTTAACCCTTTGAGTGCCAGAGCTCTTAAAGTCAGTCCTTTTGAAATGCTTACTGGTAACAAATCCTGTTATTGTGGCTGAAACTCCCACCGTACCACCAGATCCATTATTTTACTTGTAGTGGCTGGAGAGCCACATTGCAGATCCTGGATGTCATGGGAACCTGCTAACCCAGGAACACCAAGGAACTGTGGACATTTCTGTCATGCCTTAAACAACCCCTGTCTAGGCGTACAGATTGCCAGCCCAGTGTCGCAAGCTATGTAGAACTTTGGGACGTTATATTGGTGGACAGCTGTGCCAAAAGGACTAAAAATCATAGCCTGCTTTCAGGGGACTGGGCCGTTAGGGGTTAAGTATTTGAGTTTGGCCAAGGATGCTGCAAATGTATATTGCAGTCCCTCAAGCCTTTTGTTTCATTGTTCACCCTCACCCAAGCTCTGTGTGTATTGTAGACACTCCAGTCATTGCAGGTCTGTGAACTGTACTGAGACCCCCTGTGGTGTGCTACCCTAATCACGTCTGGCCCTTTGTATTGTGTTGTACCATTTGTTGCTAGCCTTTTGTGTAGTAGTGCAATCATGTCTGTGTTATTGTAATTGCTTGGACCATTTGCTGTTGGTCCTTTGGCCTGTATGTTGTGATTATATTATCCTTGTGACTCACCTATTGTATCCTGCCTGCCCATGTATTTCAATGTAGGTTTTGTGTATAAATATGTGTGGTTTGTTCCAATAAAGACACAGCATAGATCACCTGCCATGAGCGACACCGGAAGAGTCTACAGATTGCCCTGAACAAGGCCCTGCGGATATCGTCTGGAGCTCCAAGCTTTGTAAGGACAGCTGACATTCACAGGGAGCTGGACATCGAGATGTTGGACGAACACCTAGCGAAGCTGAGTAGGAACTTCTGCCAAGGGCTGGCGCATCACAGCGAAGACCCTGTGAAACCAACCCAACTGTGACAAGTCAACACAGACCAAGAAGAATCCAAACCTGCAACTTAAAACCCAACCCGAGAAGATGGAGTAGTGAGGCTCAAGCCTCAGTATCCAAAAATCACCGCTGATGGATAAAATCTATCAGCAAGAAGAAGACGAGGAAGACAATAAAGTCAGTTGTTATTCTAACCCCAAGACACTGGTGTTGTCTGGTGCTTGCGGTAAAGCTTGTGTATGCAGAGTGTGTGCTGGTTACCCTGATACTAGTTTTGCCTGGTGATTGGGGTATATTGCGGTATGCTGTTGGATGTCCATCTGGCTCATAGCGGAAGAAGTGACCATTGACGGGGACACCAAGGCTGGGTGTCCGCTGATACCGTCACACTGGATGACTGCTCTAAATAATGGCTTAGACCCAAGTTATAATTATGCCCCTTATATACGTACCTGGGATTGGAAATTATCAGCGTTTGACCCAGATCTCAGGGGGAAAGCCCAACATGTCCGGGTGAGTCCACTGTTACCTACTGTCTGTTTCATTTCAGGTTATAAGATCTGCAGTGTCACTACTGTATAAATACAAAGAGTGACTGCAACATGAATGTACAGAGATTACAACCAGGGATTTTATTGCAAAAAGTAAAACCTTATGGGAGGAGAACACACAGTGACAGACCAACTGTCTGCAAACACCTGAAGCATTTTGGACCTTAATCATAAGTGTCCATTTCAATTGTAAGCTCCGTGGTACCCCTTGTGTTGCACCATTTCCACTCTAAGCTCTGTGGTATCACTAGTGCAGCACCATTTCCACTCTAAGCTCTGTGGTATCACTAGTGTTCCACTATTTAAACTCTAAGCTCTCTGGTATCACTAGTGTAGCACCATTTCCCCTCTAAGCTCTGTGGTATCACTAGTGTAGCACCATTTCCCCTCTAAGCTCTGTGGTATCACTAGTGTAGCACCATTTCCCCTCTAAGCTCTGTGGTATCACTAGTGTAGCACCATTTCCACTCTAAGCTCTGTGATATCACTAGTGTAGCACCATTTCTACTCTAAGCTCTGTGGTATCGCTAGTGTAGTACCATTTCCACTCTAAGCTCTGTGGTATCACTAGTGTAGCACCATTTCCCCTCTAAGCTCTGTGGTATCACTAGTGTAGCACCATTTCCCCTCTAAGCTCTGTGGTATCACTAGTGTAGCACCATTTCCACTCTAAGCTCTGTGATATCACTAGTGTAGTACCATTTCCACTCTAAGCTCTGTGGTATCACTAGTGTAGCACCATTTCCCCTCTAAGCTCTGTGGTATCACTAGTGTAGCACCATTTCCCCTCAAAGCTCTGTGGTATCACTAGTGTAGCACCATTTCTACTCTAAGCTCTGTGGTATCGCTAGTGTAGTACCATTTCCACTCTAAGCTCTGTGGTATCACTAGTGTAGCACTATTTAAACTCTAAGCTCTGTGGTATCACTAGTGTAGCACCATTTCCACTCTAAGCTCTGTGGTATCACTAGTGTAGCACCATTTCCCCTCTAAGCTCTGTGGTATCACTAGTGTAGCACCATTTCCACTCTAAGCTCTGTGATATCACTAGTGTAGCACCATTTCCACTCTAAGCTCTGTGGTATCACTAGTGTAGCACCATTTCCACTCTAAGCTCTGTGGTATCACTAGTGTAGCACCATTTCCCCTCTAAGCTCTGTGATATCACTAGTGTAGCACCATTTCCACTCTAAGCTCTGTGGTATCACTAGTGTAGCACCATTTCCACTCTAAGCTCTGTGGTATCACTAGTGTAGCACCATTTCCACTCTAAGCTCTGTGATATCACTAGTGTAGCACCATTTCCACTCTAAGCTCTGTGGTATCACTAGTGTAGCACCATTTCCACTCTAAGCTCTGTGGTATCACTAGTGTAGCACCATTTCCACTCTAAGCTCTGTGATATCACTAGTGTAGCACCATTTCCACTCTAAGCTCTGTGGTATCACTAGTGTAGCACCATTTCCACTCTAAGCTCTGTGATATCGCTAGTGTAGCACCATTTCCCCTCTAAGCTCTGTGATATCACTAGTGTAGCACCATTTCCACTCTAAGCTTTGTGGTATCACTAGTGTAGCACCATTTCCCCTCTAAGATCTGTGATATCACTAGTGTAGCACCATTTCCCCTCTAAGCTCTGTGGTATCACTAGTGTAGCACCATTTCTACTCTAAGCTCTGTGGTATCACTAGTGTAGCACCATTTCCACTCTAAGCTCTGTGATATCACTAGTGTAGCACCATTTCCACTCTAAGCTCTGTGATATCACTAGTGTAGCACCATTTCCACTCTAAGCTCTGTGATATCACTAGTGTAGCACCATTTCCACTCTAAGCTCTGTGATATCACTAATGTAGCACCATTTCCCCTCTAAGCTCTGTGGTATCACTAGTGTAGCACCATTTCCACTCTAAGCTCTGTGGTATCACTAGTGTAGCACCATTTCCACTCTAAGCTCTGTGGTATCACTAGTGTAGCACCATTTCCACTCTAAGCTCTATGGTATCACTAGTGTAGCACCATTTCCACTCTAAGCTCTATGGTATCACTAGTGTAGCACCATTTCCCCTCTAAGCTCTGTGGTATCACTAGTGTAGCACCATTTCCACTCTAAGCTCTGTGATATCACTAGTGTAGCACCATTTCCACTCTAAGCTCTGTGGTATCACTAGTGTAGCACCATTTCCCCTCTAAGCTCTGTGATATCACTAGTGTAGCACCATTTCCCCTCTAAGCTCTGTGATATCACTAGTGTAGCACCATTTCTACTCTAAGCTCTGTGATATCACTAGTGTAGCACCATTTCCACTCTAAGCTCTGTGATATCACTAGTGTAGCACCATTTCCACTCTAAGCTCTGTGGTATCACTAGTGTAGCACCATTTCCCCTCTAAGCTCTGTGATATCACTAGTGTAGCACCATTTCCACTCTAAGCTCTGTGATATCACTAGTGTAGCACCATTTCTACTCTAAGCTCTGTGATATCACTAGTGTAGCACCATTTCCACTCTAAGCTTTGTGGTATCACTAGTGTAGCACCATTTCCCCTCTAAGCTCTGTGATATCACTAGTGTAGCACCATTTCCCCTCTAAGCTCTGTGGTATCACTAGTGTAGCACCATTTCCCCTCTAAGCTCTGTGGTATCACTAGTGTAGCACCATTTCTACTCTAAGCTTTGTGGTATCACTAGTGTAGCACCATTTCCACTCTAAGCTCTGTGATATCACTAGTGTAGCACCATTTCTACTCTAAGCTCTGTGATATCACTAGTGTAGCACCATTTCCCCTCTAAGCTCTGTGATATCACTAGTGTAGCACCATTTCCCCTCTAAGCTCTGTGATATCACTAGTGTAGCACCATTTCCCCTCTAAGCTCTGTGGTATCACTAGTGTAGCACCATTTCTACTCTAAGCTCTGTGGTATCACTAGTGTAGCACCATTTCCACTCTAAGCTCTGTGATATCGCTAGTGTAGCACCATTTCCCCTCTAAGCTCTGTGATATCACTAGTGTAGCACCATTTCCCCTCTAAGCTTTGTGGTATCACTAGTGTAGCACCATTTCCCCTCTAAGCTCTGTGATATCACTAGTGTAGCACCATTTCCCCTCTAAGCTCTGTGGTATCACTAGTGTAGCACCATTTCTACTCTAAGCTCTGTGGTATCACTAGTGTAGCACCATTTCCACTCTAAGCTCTGTGATATCACTAATGTAGCACCATTTCCCATCTAAGCTCTGTGGTATCACTAGTGTAGCACCATTTCCACTCTAAGCTCTGTGGTATCACTAGTGTAGCACCATTTCCACTCTAAGCTCTGTGATATCACTAGTGTAGCACCATTTCCACTCTAAGCTCTGTGGTATCACTAGTGTAGCACCATTTCCACTCTAAGCTCTGTGGTATCACTAGTGTAGCACCATTTCCACTCTAAGCTCTGTGGTATCACTAGTGTAGCACCATTTCCACTCTAAGCTCTGTGATATCACTAGTGTAGCACCATTTCCACTCTAAGCTCTGTGGTATCACTAGTGTAGCACCATTTCCACTCTAAGCTCTGTGGTATCACTAGTGTAGCACCATTTCCACTCTAAGCTCTGTGATATCGCTAGTGTAGCACCATTTCCCCTCTAAGCTCTGTGATATCACTAGTGTAGCACCATTTCCACTCTAAGCTTTGTGGTATCACTAGTGTAGCACCATTTCCCCTCTAAGCTCTGTGATATCACTAGTGTAGCACCATTTCCCCTCTAAGCTCTGTGGTATCACTAGTGTAGCACCATTTCTACTCTAAGCTCTGTGGTATCACTAGTGTAGCACCATTTCCACTCTAAGCTCTGTGATATCACTAGTGTAGCACCATTTCCACTCTAAGCTCTGTGATATCACTAGTGTAGCACCATTTCCACTCTAAGCTCTGTGATATCACTAGTGTAGCACCATTTCCACTCTAAGCTCTGTGATATCACTAATGTAGCACCATTTCCCCTCTAAGCTCTGTGGTATCACTAGTGTAGCACCATTTCCACTCTAAGCTCTGTGGTATCACTAGTGTAGCACCATTTCCACTCTAAGCTCTATGGTATCACTAGTGTAGCACCATTTCCACTCTAAGCTCTGTGGTATCACTAGTGTAGCACCATTTCCACTCTAAGCTCTATGGTATCACTAGTGTAGCACCATTTCCCCTCTAAGCTCTGTGGTATCACTAGTGTAGCACCATTTTCACTCTAAGCTCTGTGATATCACTAGTGTAGCACCATTTCCACTCTAAGCTCTGTGGTATCACTAGTGTAGCACCATTTCCCCTCTAAGCTCTGTGATATCACTAGTGTAGCACCATTTCCCCTCTAAGCTCTGTGATATCACTAGTGTAGCACCATTTCCCCTCTAAGCTCTGTGATATCACTAGTGTAGCACCATTTCCACTCTAAGCTCTGTGATATCACTAGTGTAGCACCATTTCTACTCTAAGCTCTGTGATATCACTAGTGTAGCACCATTTCCACTCTAAGCTTTGTGGTATCACTAGTGTAGCACCATTTCCACTCTAAGCTTTGTGGTATCACTAGTGTAGCACCATTTCCACTCTAAGCTCTGTGATATCACTAGTGTAGCACCATTTCTACTCTAAGCTCTGTGATATCACTAGTGTAGCACCATTTCCACTCTAAGCTTTGTGGTATCACTAGTGTAGCACCATTTCTACTCTAAGCTCTGTGATATCACTAGTGTAGCACCATTTCCCCTCTAAGCTCTGTGGTATCACTAGTGTAGCACCATTTCCCCTCTAAGCTCTGTGGTATCACTAGTGTAGCACCATTTCTACTCTAAGCTTTGTGGTATCACTAGTGTAGCACCATTTCCACTCTAAGCTCTGTGATATCACTAGTGTAGCACCATTTCTACTCTAAGCTCTGTGATATCACTAGTGTAGCACCATTTCCCCTCTAAGCTCTGTGGTATCACTAGTGTAGCACCATTTCCCCTCTAAGCTCTGTGATATCACTAGTGTAGCACCATTTCCCCTCTAAGCTCTGTGATATCACTAGTGTAGCACCATTTCCCCTCTAAGCTCTGTGGTATCACTAGTGTAGCACCATTTCTACTCTAAGCTCTGTGGTATCACTAGTGTAGCACCATTTCCACTCTAAGCTCTGTGATATCGCTAGTGTAGCACCATTTCCCCTCTAAGCTCTGTGATATCACTAGTGTAGCACCATTTCCCCTCTAAGCTTTGTGGTATCACTAGTGTAGCACCATTTCCCCTCTAAGCTCTGTGATATCACTAGTGTAGCACCATTTCCCCTCTAAGCTCTGTGGTATCACTAGTGTAGCACCATTTCCACTCTAAGCTCTGTGATATCACTAATGTAGCACCATTTCCCCTCTAAGCTCTGTGGTATCACTAGTGTAGCACCATTTCCACTCTAAGCTCTGTGGTATCACTAGTGTAGCACCATTTCCACTCTAAGCTCTGTGATATCACTAGTGTAGCACCATTTCCACTCTAAGCTCTGTGGTATCACTAGTGTAGCACCATTTCCCCTCTAAGCTCTGTGATATCACTAGTGTAGCACCATTTCCCCTCTAGGCTCTGTGGTATCACTAGTGTAGCACCATTTCCACTCTAAGCTCTGTGATATCACTAGTGTAGCACCATTTCGACTCTATGCTCTGTGGTATCACTAGTGTAGCACCATTTCCCCTCTAAGCTCTGTGGTATCACTAGTGTAGCACCATTTTCACTCTAAGCTCTGTGGTATCACTAATGTAGCACCATTTCCCCTCTAAGCTCTGTGCTATCTTTTATTAATTAGACTTGTGCATGGCAAAAATTTTCGGTAAAATTCGATTTCAGACTAATTTTTTTTTTCCCATTCGGAGGATCCAAATTTCGGATCGGACCTGTTCGACTCGCACAAAATTAGGCAAAAGTCCAAATTATTCAAACAAATTTTTTAAAAAATGTAAAATATTCAATAAAAAATTAAAATTAAACAAATAAAAAACAAAAAATACATTAACCCCTTAACGACCGGCCGATCGGCGCGGCGCAATCAGTTACGGACCACGGAGCATTTTTTTTTTCATTTCCGCTTCCGGACTCCCCGAACGGTGTGCAGCCGCGAGGGGAGCCCAGAATTCCATTACGGTCATAGTACATCATGGGTCGTTCAGTAAGATTTACCCATGATGTACTATGACCGTCAAGGGTCGTTAAGGGGTTAAACTAAATTAATAATAATATTAAATCTCTAATGAGACAGGAAGGGGTATTTTATAAACCCCTACACACTTATATATGTATATGTCACATCAAATTAAAGCCTTTTCTGCCCTTTAAAAAATGGTATATAATACATGTTTGTGCAATAAATGAGAGATAGGAATTATGGTTGAACACACACATAGCAAAAATGGCAAAATTGCTTGTGTCCTTATGTGGGTAATATCTGCACTTTGCATGAACTGTAAAGCGCCTGTTTTACCAGACCTATTTTTAGCAGCATGTAGCAACATTGTAATAGTTTTAGGCGGGAAAGCATTGTCCGAATTTCCAAAATTGACACCGAAATTTCGGACTAGGTCCGTTTCGGATTCTGATTTTTTTTGTGGGCGGGCCTTGGGTTTCAGAAGGTCCAAATGATGCTGAATATGTCTTATTCATCCAAATTCTGAAATTAGTCGAACACAAGTCTAATATTAATAACAATGCTAAAATTAACAAACTGGGTGGGCTACAGTGATTGTAGAAATGGGCCACTTGATTGAGGTTGCCTCCCCGCCAAGCCAAAGGTTACCAGACCTCACAGTGTCCAGTAATTATACCAGACACATTAGTATATGAACTGGGCGTTACAGTAACATATAAACCAGTAATTATACCAGACACATTAGTATATGGACTGGGCATTACAGTAACATATACACCAGTAAATATACCAGACACATTAGTATATGGACTGGGCGTTACAGTAACATATAAACCAGTAAATATACCAGACACATTAGTATATGAACTGGGCGTTACAGTAACATATAAACCAGTAATTATACCAGACACATTAGTGTATGAACTGGGCGTTACAGTAACATATACACCAGTAAATATACCAGACACATTAGTATATGAACTGGGCATTACAGTAATATATAAACCAGTAAATATACCAGACACATTAGTATATGAACTGGGCGTTACAGTAACATATACACCAGTAAATATACCAGACACATTAGTATATGAACTGGGCGTTACAGTAACATATAAACCAGTAATTATACCAGACACATTAGTATATGTACTGGGCATTACAGTAACATATAAACCAGTAAATATACCAGACACATTAGTATATGGACTGGGCGTTACAGTAACATATAAACCAGTAATTATACCAGACACATTAGTATATGAACTGGGCGTTACAGTAACATATACACCAGTAAATATACCAGACACATTAGTATATGGACTGGGCGTTACAGTAACATATACACCAGTAAATATACCAGACACATTAGTATATGAACTGGGCATTACAGTAATATATAAACCAGTACATATACCAGACACATTAGTATATGGACTGGGCATTAAACTGGATAAATATCTGTATAGCATACATAAAATAAGTATGTGTTCCAAGTTAATGATGTATTGTAACTATTGGAATTTAGAAACAAAGAAAATAAGGTGAGTTTAACTATTTGAATAGAATTTATCTTAAAGGGATAGTAATGTTTCACAATAAAAGCAGCTCCAATTAATCTTCATAGTATTTGGGCCATGGAGAGTGTTATTTCAATTCTGTCAGAGTTGTAGTTCAAGAGTAATTGAATGATAAAGTATCCCCCTCATCCCTTTTACTGATTTAACACTGATCCCGTCAGAGCAGCAAGACTGTCCGGATGGATCACAGAGAGGGACAATCTTCAGTGAACATAAGGAAAAACCTGTCACGGGGGTTAGGGTTTTCCTTATGATCACAGTAAGAAGATTGTCCCTTGCTGTGATCTGTCCGGTCAAGAGACCAGATTCCACATCTGAGGTGAGCAGTGTTACACTAGGTAAAAGGGGCGAGAGGGGGATACTTTATCATTCAATTACTCTTGTACTACAACTCTGACAGTATTGAACTAACACTCCCCATGGCCCAAATACTATGAAGATGAATTGGAGCTGCTGCTTTTTTGAAACGTTACTATCCATTTAACAACAAACTTTGGTTATATAAATTCCGTTTTTATTTATTTATTTTTTTTACTGGTAATCTAATCCACCCCAATTTGACATTTCAAATGAAAACTAACTTTTAATGCTATATTTAAAGGGAAACAGTCAATTCTGTTTCTTAGTATGGGATCTGTAATATGTCGTAAAGAATCATCAAACATTTAAAAATATCTTAAATAAGTATTACTTTCACTATAAATACCCATCTGTAATTATCGTTATTTTCACTTCGTCATCTTGTGACTTAAAGGCATAATAACGCTTAATATATATTTGAGTATAAATTGTGTTATCCTCCTGAGTACAGCAAGAGTACTACCACTGCTAAGAGGTGTTTTATTCAAAAGTTATTTCAGCTCCAACCTGAATATTTTAGGTGCAATATCTCAATGGACTGAAATGTTACAATGGCGCTGTTGCTACATCATCCTATGGAGATTTATGGTCAACTGACCAGAGCTGTCTATAGGATGGTGTAGCAACAGCACCACTGTACAATTTCAGGCCACTGTGATACTGCACCTAAAAAATCAAGTCTGAGTTGAATTAACTTTTGAATAAAACACATCTCAGTAGTGGGAGTTCCCTTATTTTACTCAAGAGGATAAACCCAATAGTAAATATTTTTTACATATTAAATTTTACTATCCCCTTAACCCCTTAATAACCGGCCAACACGACACGCAGCTGGCCGATAAGGACCACGGAGCATTTTCTTTTTCTTCTTTTTTGCTCCAATCAATTCTGGGGTTGCCAAACAGCGTGCAGCTGCGCAGTGACCCCGGAATTCCATGACATGCCAGGACTGTCTCCGGTCCTTAAAGGGATAGTAATGTTTCATAATAAAAGCAGCTCTAATTAATCATCATAGTATTTGGATCTTGGAGAGTGTTATTTCAATTCTGTCAGAGTTGTAGTTCAAGAGTAATTCAATGACAAAGTATCCCCCTCCCGTCCCTTTTACTGATGTAACACTGCTCAGCCAGAGCAGAAGGGAGGTGCCCAGGTAGACTGCAGAGAGGGACAATCTTCAATTAAGATCAGGGAAAAACCTGAAAAACTTGTCAAGGGGGGCAGGGCTTTCATTGTTCTCATAGGAAGAAGATTGTCCCCTGCTGTTATCTGTCTGGTCTATGGACTGGATTCCACATCTGAGAAGAGATGGCTTACACTAGGTAAAAGGGGCGGGAGGGGAAACTTTGCTTGTGAATATCTCTCAAACCATAAAGGTTTGAGAGATAAGACATATCGTTTTTCATGTTTTTTTAATGCCTACAAAATAAAATACAGTTAAAACGAAGTATTACTATCCCTTTAAGTGAGTATCCTTTTGAAAGGTCTCACGCTTTACCATTTAACTCTTTCACCATGTCGCCTGGATAAAAATAGCGACGTGACAATCTCGCAGTGCATAACAGAGCAAGATTGTCATGTCGCATAATCAATGTTCATGTTTAATAGTTATACAGCCAGTGATTCTCTTCAATCACCTTCCATTTCAGCTTTAATGGTTTGGCTAATTTTTTTGTTACCTTTGTGACGGGGCAGCCTCCTTCCGCAGCTTTATGAAGAGGCTATTATAACAAACCCCTACACAATCAGTATGTGAGCCGATCCTGCCTCTCCCCTTCTTTGCGTGCAGAATTACAGGGAGAAGCGGGGCACATAGAGAAGGGGAGAGGCAGGATCGGCTCACATACTGATTGTGTAGGGGTTTCTTATAATAGCCTCTTCATAAAGCCGCAGAAGGAGGCTGCCCCGTCACAAAGGTAACAAAAACAGAGACAAACCGTTAAAGCTGAAACGGAAGGTGATTGAAGAGAATCACCAGCTGTATAACTATTAAACGCGACCATTAACTAGGCGACTGTCACCGGCTGTATAACTATTAAACGTGACCATTAACTAGGCGACTGTCACGGAGTGACTAGGAAAATAACGACACTTGACAAGTACAGATAAAATTAAAATAAACTTTATTATAAACACAATAGTAGCAGCAATGAATAATACACTTTCACGAGGCCAGGGAAGAACAGTGCACACACTTTATTCACCCTTCACTAGGCAAGTGATAGACCCAGGTCTGTACCGTAACGCTAGAGTACCCAGGCAACAGGAGGAAGTAACTCCAGAACACTGGAGCAACACAGTAGCGACTCTAACTCCACCACCTTTTAGAGGCCAGGTGTGAGGACAGTGCAAGACACTTCCTCAACCTTTCACTAGGCAGGTGTAGCTGGTATCCGAATGGCCCTTGGTATCCTTCACAGACTAGATGGGAGGACAGTGCACGGCACTTTCTCAGTAACACCAGGCAGGTGAATAATAGCACAACTATACCAGAGGCAAGGCAAAATGGCACCTAGAAGGCTAGGTGAGGCAACACCCAAACCGGATAGACCACAGGAGGTCAGTGACATGGACTGACCGACAAGCACTGCTACAGGTGTAGCAAGCGCTGTAAAAGGTAGGCCCAGGCAGCAAGGATCTCAGTAGCCAAGGCTGGGTAGCCGAGGCTGGTAATAGTAACTGGAGCGCAACCAAGGGAGAGTAGTCAGAGGAAGCCAGGAGTCAGAACCGGATCGGGTAGTCAGACGTAGCCAGTAGTCAGAGCCGGATCAGGTAGTCAGACGTAGCCAGTAGTCAGAACCGGATCAGGTAGTCAGACGTAGCCAGGAGTCAGAACCGGAACAGGTAGTCAGACGTAGCCAGTAGTCAGAACCGGATCAGGTAGTCAGACTTAGCCAGTAGTCAGAACCGGATCGGGTAGTCAGACGTAGCCAGTAATCAGAGCCGGATCAGGTAGTCAGACGTAGCCAGTAGTCAGAGCCGGATCAGGTAGTCAGACGTAGCCAGTAGTCAGAACCGGATCAGGTAGTCAGATGTAGCCAGGAGTCAGAACCGGAACAGGTAGTCAGACGTAGCCAGTAGTCAGAACCGGATCAGGTAGTCAGACGTAGCCAGTAGTCAGAGCCGGATCAGGTAGTCAGACGTAGCCAGTAGTCAGAGCCGGATTAGGTAGTCAGACGTAGCCAGTAGTCAGAACCGGAACAGGTAGTCAGACGTAGCCAGTAGTCAGAACCGGAACAGGTAGTCAGACGTAGCCAGGAGTCAGAACTGGAATGCGTAGTCAGACGTAGCAGGAGTTATACACAGGAACATAAATGGACCAACACAGCACTAGGCTCAGGTACACCATGAAAGGGCACTGGTAACTGGAAATGCTGAGGCTTATAAGTCCTAGCAGATGGGCGGAGAGATGACATCACTAAACCAGTGACCTATAAGAACAGCGACTTGCATGGAGTGACAGCCAGGAAGTAACAAGGTCTCTGTTACAGCAATAAAACACTGGAGGCAATCACGGGCACCGTGATAGCGACGTGACAATCTTGCGCTGTCATGCACAGCAAGATTGGCACGTCGCAATTTTTATCCAGGTGACATGGTAAAAGAGTTAAATGGTCGCACGCTCTTCTGCATTCGACCATTCAAAAGTGAACCCCTTAAGTGCAGGGCCAGGTGTGACAGTCCTGGCGTGTCAAGGGTCATTAAGTGATTAAGCTAAACCATCTCATATATTACTTTATATTCTGCAGTAATTTTTGTAGTCAATGATCACTAAACTTCTTGCTCTATGGACGTACCTGAGAACTCCTACAGATATGCCCCGTCGCCTCCGGATTTTAGTGTTAATTACAGAGTCTCCAGGGACAGAGGCTCTGCCCACTTGTCCTCCTTCCTACCCTGTTCTGCCCACTTCCCGTCTACTTCCCGGCCCAATTCCTGTGAAGCCCCGCCCACCTGATTAAACCACACCCACTTTATGATGCAAATCATAAGCCTGGCCCCAACACATGAACCCTCTCCGGGAACTCCACAAGAGGAAGTATGGTATGACTATGGTGTTTAACCCTTTAAGTGCCAAATGGTGTGCAACTCGTTGCATCTCAATGTGTTGCATACCCCTTCGGAACACAAAGGGTGAAGAGAGAGGTCTCTAAGGAACTGCAAAGCATAGCATTAGGAAGCTCTCTGGCAGAGGCATCCACAGACATTTTTCCAGGGAGAAGCAAAGCCATAACAAGACCCCCCAACCTGCCAGCATCTGTTTATATCGAGGGTTAAGTGTAGCCCCCCCCCTTTACCCACACTCTGGATGCCCAGGCTCTCTGACATTTAAGGGGTTAAGAATGGCTGCACGACATCAAGATGAGAATTCACTGAGAGACAGAAGTTTTTTGAGCATTTTATGGGACTCGGTCTGGGGGATCGATCAATTATATTAACCCTTTGAGTGTCAGAGGAGTACAGAACACCTCTGGTACTGAAAGGGTTAACTCCTTCAATACTGGAGACATTTCTATCATCCAGCAGGTGAAACGCTGTACTGGAGCGTACTTTACTGTACTGTACAGATTTATTGCAGTGGGAATAAAATCTAACAAGGTGCCCGTTTCCTTTTAACTTGCAAATAACTCAATATGGCTGATTGAATCAAACCAACAAGGAGCAATAGAACTGTATTATTTAAATACTGTATTGGAACATTCCTTTTAGTGAATATTATTTTCCCTGGCTCCGGATGTCTGATTAATGGTAATAACCGAACTGACATAAATGTTAATCAGCAGAAAAGAAAACTGTTAACGATCAGAAATCAGAGGGTTGTGCAGGTATAATTGACAAGTTACAAGAGGCAGCATTTTTTTAAATGGAAAGGAAAGCCTCTCACATCATCACAAGAGGAGATGACAGGTCGGCTAATGTGAAGAATTTATTGCACAGTAGACAGATGTTGTGTGTTTTACCCCAGGGTGCAATGGAAACGAGGGAGCTATTGCAGAAAGAGGCTTTGTCTGATCACAACGCATCGCAAAATTGTTATGTACATTTCCTGATGTCAAGGAAAATGAGAGAGGTTATTAATCATTACTGATGAAAGGTTCGATTTTAACCTCGTGCACAAAAATGTTGGGAGCAAGTTCCCGTTGATTTAAATGAGTCTTTTAAATCCTTGAATGTTAGAGTGGTCTTCAAGAAATTGCTTAGTTCATAATGTTCTATGGTCGGAATGTAAGAATCCAGCAGCACTGCACTCAGGGTAATGTACTAAAGAGTATGATGACTTTAAAGGGAGTTTAATGTTTCATAATAAAAGCAGCTCTAAATAATCATCATAGTATTTGGGCCATGGAGAGTGTTATTTCAATACTGTCAGAGTGTTAATACAAGAGTAATTGAATGATAAAGTATCCCCCTCCCGCCCCTTTTACTGAAATAACACTGTTCACCTCAGAGCAGCAAGACTGTCCAGATGGTTTGCAGAGAGGGACAAACTTCAAATAAGATAAGGGAAAAAGCTGAAAAACCTGTCAAGAGGGGACTGGCTTTTCATTGTTCTCACAGTAAGAAGACTGTTCCTTGCTGTTATCTGTCTGGTCTATGGACTGGATTCCACATCTGAGAAGAGATGGCTTACACTAGGTAAAAGGGGCGGGAGGGGAAACTTTATCATTCAATTACTCTTGAACTACAACTCTCACAGCATTGAAATATCTATGGCTCAGATACTATGAAGATTCATTGGAACAGCTGTTTTTGTGACATATTTCCAGTAATACCTGGAATTAAAGCGGAACTATCACCCACCCAAATTATAGTTACCTGCAAATAATTATACACATAATGATAAGCATATCCATACTAGTATTATCCAGAATAAGTCCAGCGTTACTGAGATGGTCAGGCAGGCATCAGCGCAAACATTTTACCAAAGAGACATCTGTGCTCCTGCACTGTCCACCCAGTCTCCTCTAGGAGGCGCTGCATTGTACCTTAAGGTACAGGAAGGGACTGACGGCGCAGGAGCACAGATGCCTCTTCAGCAAGATGCCAGGCCCACCCGGCATCCCGCTTTCCTGTTAGATGGGAACCTGATGAAGTTCTTCGTATCTGGAGACGACCCTGAAGCTGTTCCAGATCTCTCTCTCCGCTCACTATTGTTTTTGTGCTGTGGGTCTGTGTTCTGTCATTTCAGGAAAGAGAGAGATGTGATGTCCGTTGCATGGCATATTGAGGCCAGGAGGATGTGGCGCTGGTGAAGTGTAAAGTGTTACCACGCGGTGTCTCTCCTTCAGTCTGGCGAGAGTTACCACGCTGTAAAGAGCTCTCTGGATTCCCTCTGCAAGTGAGCCAGATGATCCGCTGGCAAGAGACCAAGACTCACGGGGGAACTGCCGGACATTCTCTACTCCCTTACCTTCATTTTTTGGAAGCAAAATAAACGGAGTCGGCCTGTTGCCACTCTATTAACAGAACACAGTGTGTGGACGCCTTCCTTAACACAGAGACCTTTGGGACACAACAGATGTGTCTTTGTATGTGTGTCTGTGAGTTTGCATCTCCTCGTGTGCATGTGTATAAGTGTGTGTGTAACGGGGTTCAACCACCCCGGGATGATCTCGGACCTGATACCGGGCTAGTAGCCTTCCGCAGCCGCCTGAGATCAGCAGAACCCTCGGTCGCCTCCACAGCTTCTCCACCAGGGATGGGGGTCACCAGAAGACCCTTGATACCACCCCTCAAGAAATGGACAGGACACGCTTCTTGGTTAACCAAGAACAACACTTTATTCACGTAAAAATCAGCACTTTTATGCTCAGTTAAACATGTTATGATAATTCAATCACATCAAGTTTACAAAGGGCTGGATTCACTGACAATGACATAACGATAACCTTATTAACACATACAAAAGGGAGGTTCATGGGAACTTGGGAACACAATGGCTTTTTGGGACATACAATGGGCCTGGGTGATTAACTGGGACAATGGGTAGTAAACTTGGGGACACCAGAGTCTGAGCTCCACTTCTGGGTCTCGGCCAATGGGAGACCGCACTACGGAGTCCTTGCAGCCAATCCCTGGGCCGCCGACCTTTTCCCATGTTAAGTCAATGGTGTCCCTTTAACTCAGTCCTAGGGTCGACGGCCAATCAGGGAGCGAGCGACGGCCCCGTTCTAAGTCAATGGGAAAATCCTCTTTTGGGCTCGATGTTTGACAGCCAGTGAGAACGTGGCCAACCATTCGCCATGTTAACTTTATGGCGTCCCTTTAAACCCCAGTCCACCAATCAAAGGGCGGCCGACCATTTGCCATGTTAACCTTATGGCGTCCCTTTAACTCCATTTCCACCAATGGGACGATGGCCGGCCGCATAAAGTCCCATTATACAGTGTCTGTCCCTTGCCCCCGTGAATCCCACTCCTCCATGAACAGGTTTCCCTGGCAGTTCCCAGGGCACAACTCCAGTAACGGGTCCCTACCCGTTACAGTGTGTCTGTGAGTGTTTGTGTTGCTCTGTTTTTGTGCACATATGTCTTTGATTATGTGTGTCTTTTGCATGTCTGTGTGTAAGTCTTTGATTATGTCTTTGTATTTGTGTGTGTCGAGGTATGTGCATGTGTAGATATGTGTATGTCTTTTATTATGCATTTGTGTCTTAGTATTGCGTGTCTATGAGAATGTATTTGTGTGTGTGTCTGTATGTGTATGTATGTGTGTGTGTCTGTATGTGTATGTATGTATGTATGCATGTGTGTATGTCTTTGCATATAAATGTGTATGCTTTTTTTGTATCTTCTTGTGTGTCTCTGTGCATGTGTATTTGTGTCTTTGAATGTGCATATATGTCTGTGTGTGTCTTTGTATGCTTCTTTGTGTGTCTATGTGTGCGTGTCTTTGTATATGCATGTGTATGTATGTTTCTGTGTGTAAGTCTTTCATTATGTGTGTCTTTGTGTGTCTTATTATGTACATGTGTCTATATGCATGCATTTGTGTGTGTCTTTGTATGTGCATGTGCAAGTATGTGTCTGTGACTGTATATGCATGTGAATGAATGCTTTTTGTATGTTCATATGTGTGTCTCTGTATGTGTCTGTTTGTCTTATTATGTGCGTATCTTTGAACCTGTGCATGTGTGTTTTTGAACATGCTGGTGTATATACTTGTGTGTGTGTGCGTGCATGTGTGTGCATGAGAGAGAAAGTCTGCACATGTATTCTTGCATTTTATTCACGCTAATGAAGATACAACAATGAATTACCCAACTGAAAAGACAGGAAGGAGGTTAGGTCCTACAGGTGCACTAGTTCATGTGCGTTAGGAAGGCTGTTAGGTCCTACAGGTGCACTAGTTCATGTGCATTAGGAAGGAGGTTAGGTCCTACAGGTGCACTAGTTCATGTGCATTAGGAAGGAGGTTAGGCCCTACAGGTGCACTAGTTCATATGCGTTAGGAAGGAGGTTAGGCCCTACATGTGCACTAGTTCATGTGCATTAGGAAGGAGGATAGGCCCTACAGGTGCACTAGTTCATGTGCATCAGAAAGGAGGTTAGGCAGAACAGGTACATTAAGAAGGAGGTTAGGCCCTACAGGTGCACTAGTTCATATGCATTAGGAAGGCTGTTAGGCCCTACAGGTGCACTAGTTCATGTGCATTAGGAAGGAGGTTAGGCCCTACAGGTGCAGTTTTTCATTAGGAAGGAGGTTAGGCCCTACAGGTGCAGTTTTTCATTAGGAAGGAGGTTAGGCCCTACAGGTGCACTAGTTCATGTGCATTAGGAAGGAGGTTAGGCCCTACATGTGCACTAGTTCATGTGCATTAGGAAGGAGGATAGGCCCTACAGGTGCACTAGTTCATGTGCATTAGGAATGAGGTTAGGCCCTACAGGTGCACTAGTTCATGTGCATTAGGAAGGAGGTTAGGCCCTACAGGTGCACTAGTTCATATGCATTAGGAAGGAGGTTAGGCCCTACAGGTGCACTAGTTCATATGCATTAGGAAGGAGGTTAGGCCCTACAGGTGCACTAGTTCATGTGCATTAGAAAGGAGGTTAGGCCCTACAGGTGCACTAATTAATATGCATTAGGAAGGCTGTTAGGCCCTACAGGTGCACTTGTTCATTAGGAAGGAGGTTAGGCCCTACAGGTGCACTAGTTCATTAGGAAAGAGGTTAGGCCCTACAGGTGCACTAGTTCATGTGCATTAGGAAGGAGGTTAGGCGCTACAGGTGCACTAGTTCATATGCATTAGGAAGGAGGTTAGGCCCTACAGGTGCACTAGTTCATGTGCATTATGAAGGAGGTTAGGCCCTACAGGTGCACTAGTTCATATGCATTAGGAAGGAGGTTAGGCGCTACAGGTGCACTAGTTCATGTGCATTAGGAAGGAGGTTAGGCCCTACAGGTGCACTAGTTCATGTGCATTAGGAAGGAGGTTAGTCCCTACAGGTGCACTAGTTCATGTGCGTTAGGAAGGCTGTTAGGCCCTACAGGTGCACTAGTTCATGTGCATTAGGAAGGAGGTTAGGCCCTACAGGTGCACTAGTTCATGTGCATTAGGAAGGAGGTTAGGCCCTACAGGTGCACTAGTTCATGTGCGTTAGGAAGGAGGTTAGGCCCTACAGGTGCACTAGTTCATGTGCGTTAGGAAGGAGGTTAGGCCCTACAGGTGCACTAGTTCATGTGCATTAGGAAGGAGGTTAGGCCCTACAGGTGCACTAGTTCATGTGCATTAGGAAGGAGGTTAGGCCCTACAGGTGCACTAGTTCATATGCATTAGGAAGGAGGTTAGGCCCTACAGGTGCACTAGTTCATGTGCATTAGGAAGGAGGTTAGGCCCTATAGGTGCACTAGTTCATATGCATTAGGAAGGAGGTTAGGCGCTACAGGTGCACTAGTTCATGTGCATTAGGAAGGAGGTTAGGCCCTACAGGTGCACTAGTTCATGTGCATTAGGAAGGAGGTTAGGCCCTACAGGTGCACTAGTTCATGTGCTTTAGGAAGGAGGTTAGACCCTACAGGTGCACTAGTTCATGTGCATTAGGAAGGAGGTTAGGCCCTACAGGTGCACTAGTTCATGTGCGTTAGGAAGGAGGTTAGGCCCTACAGGTGCACTAGTTCATGTGCATTAGGAAGGAGGTTAGGCGCTACAGGTGCTCTAGTTCATGTGCATTAGGAAGGAGGTTAGGTCCTACAGGTGCACTAGTTCATGTGCATTAGGAAGGAGGTTAGCCCCTACAGGTGCACTAGTTCATGTGCATTAGGAAGGAGGTTAGGCGCTACAGGTGCACTAGTTCATGTGCATTAGGAAGGAGGTTAGGTCCTACAGGTGCACTAGTTCATGTGCATTAGGAAGGAGGTTAGGCGCTACAGGTGCTCTAGTTCATGTGCATTAGGAAGGAGGTTAGGCGCTACAGGTGCTCTAGTTCATGTGCATTAGGAAGGAGGTTAGGCCCTACAGGTGCACTAGTTCATGTGCATTAGGAAGGAGGTTAGGTCCTACAGGTGCACTAGTTCATGTGCATTAGGAAGGCTGTTAGGCCCTACAGGTGCACTAGTTCATTAGGAAGGAGGTTAGGCCCTACAGGTGCACTAGTCCATGTGCATTAGGAAGGAGGTTAGGCCCTACAGGTGCACTAGTTCATGTGCATTAGGAAGGCTGTTAGGCCCTACAGGTGCACTAGTCCATGTGCATTAGGAAGGAGGTTAGGCCCTATAGGTGCACTAGTTCATGTGCATTAGGATGGAGGTTAGGCCCTACAGGTGCACTAGTTCATGTGCTTTAGGAAGGAGGTTAGGCCCTACAGGTGCACTAGTTCATGTGCATTAGGAAGGAGGTTAGGCCCTACAGGTGCACTAGTTCATGTGCGTTAGGAAGGAGGTTAGGCCCTACAGGTGCACTAGTTCATGTGCATTAGGAAGGAGGTTAGGCGCTACAGGTGCTCTAGTTCATGTGCATTAGGAAGGAGGTTAGGTCCTACAGGTGCACTAGTTCATGTGCATTAGGAAGGAGGTTAGGCCCTACAGGTGCACTAGTTCATGTGCATTAGGAAGGAGGTTAGGCGCTACAGGTGCACTAGTTCATGTGCATTAGGAAGGAGGTTAGGTCCTACAGGTGCACTAGTTCATGTGCATTAGGAAGGAGGTTAGGCGCTACAGGTGCTCTAGTTCATGTGCATTAGGAAGGAGGTTAGGCGCTACAGGTGCTCTAGTTCATGTGCATTAGGAAGGAGGTTAGGCCCTACAGGTGCACTAGTTCATGTGCATTAGGAAGGAGGTTAGGTCCTACAGGTGCACTAGTTCATGTGCATTAGGAAGGCTGTTAGGCCCTACAGGTGCACTAGTTCATTAGGAAGGAGGTTAGGCCCTACAGGTGCACTAGTCCATGTGCATTAGGAAGGAGGTTAGGCCCTACAGGTGCACTAGTTCATGTGCATTAGGAAGGCTGTTAGGCCCTACAGGTGCACTAGTTCATATGCATTAGGAAGGAGGTTAGGCGCTACAGGTGCTCTAGTTCATGTGCATTAGGAAGGAGGTTAGGCCCTACAGGTGCACTAGTTCATGTGCATTAGGAAGGAGGTTAGGTCCTACAGGTGCACTAGTTCATGTGCATTAGGAAGGCTGTTAGGCCCTACAGGTGCACTAGTTCATTAGGAAGGAGGTTAGGCCCTACAGGTGCACTAGTCCATGTGCATTAGCAAGGAGGTTAGGCCCTACAGGTGCACTAGTTCATGTGCATTAGGAAGGCTGTTAGGGCCTACAGGTGCACTAGTCCATGTGCATTAGGAAGGAGGTTAGGCCCTACAGGTGCACTAGTCCATGTGCATTAGGAAGGAGGTTAGGCCTTACAGGTGCACTAGTTCATGTGCATTAGGAAGGCTGTTAGGCCCTACAGGTGCACTAGTTCATGTGCATTAGGAAGGAGGTTAGGCCCTACAGGTGCACTAGTCCATGTGCATTAGGAAGGAGGTTAGGCCTTACAGGTGCACTAGTTCATGTGCATTAGGAAGGCTGTTAGGCCCTACAGGTGCACTAGTTCATGTGCATTAGGAAGGAGGTGAGGCGCTACAGGTGCTCTAGTTCATGTGCATTAGGAAGGAGGTTAGGCCCTACAGGTGCACTAGTTCATGTGCATTAGGAAGGAGGTTAGGTCCTACAGGTGCACTAGTTCATGTGCATTAGGAAGGCTGTTAGGCCCTACAGGTGCACTAGTTCATTAGGAAGGAGGTTAGGCCCTACAGATGCACTAGTCCATGTGCATTAGGAAGGAGGTTAGGCCCTACAGGTGCACTAGTTCATGTGCATTAGGAAGGCTGTTAGGGCCTACAGGTGCACTAGTCCATGTGCATTAGGAAGGAGGTTAGGCCCTACAGGTGCACTAGTTCATGTGCATTAGGAAGGCTGTTAGGCCCTACAGGTGCACTAGTCCATGTGCATTAGGAAGGAGGTTAGGCCCTACAGGTGCACTAGTTCATGTGCATTAGGAAGGCTGTTAGGCCCTACAGGTGCACTAGTCCATGTGCATTAGGAAGGAGGTTAGGCCCTACAGGTGCACTAGTTCATGTGCATTAGGAAGGCTGTTAGGCCCTACAGGTGCACTAGTTCATGTACATTAGGAAGGCTGTTAGGCCCTACAGGTGCACTAGTTCATGTACATTGGCTAATCAGGTAAAAATATCTTGTTACAAATCTCAGGCAGCGCACAAGCAGGAGGCAGATAAGGCTGCAATGTGCTTGTGGACCACATATTGGATGCACATGTCATAAGTGACTACCGAGCGGGTATAATGATGTCTCCAGCAGTGTGCAGGGTTATTTTATTGGTGAAAATATAAATCAGGAGTGCAGGAGACTCTAGTAATGAGACCCCTGAGACAGTTTGAGTTGCTCTTGTGCATTGACTGCTCGGAGGTCTCTCATGGCTAATGGCCTTTCCATTGTATCTCAGTGTGTAATCCCTGTGCCTCGCTAAGTGGTCTGTAACTGAACACTAAAGGAAAGAGCTGAGTGTGATGGGCTGAGCGATTCCAAAAGGCCCCTTCTTAGTTACTGCAGATGGGGACTACCAGCCGGGTCCTTAGACTGTAATGGCCTCCTGTGATCTTCACGCTGTCTGTCCCTGATGACTGACTGACCTTATGGATACGCAGGAAAACACAGGCACACGTGCACAAGGGAAGAAGTGGGGCAATTCCTGGGTAACCCTAGAGCACAAATAAACATTGCTATTGATTTAAATGGGGCTTTGAATGCATTGGATTCTAGGGACACAGCAACCAAGGGGTTAACCATTTGAATGCCAGCGTACCCTTCTGGCACTCAAAGGGTTACAAGACCAAAGTAATCCGGTGGAAATGTTAGGAGTATTATTTCTCTACTAGGGTAATGTTGCTCCACATTTATCTTTGTGAATATGGCAAAACTGGGATATATTCACTACCCTTTCAGTGCCAGAGGGATGCACAATGCATTGCCTTGCATACCCCTCTGGTACTGAAATGGTTAAGCTAAAAAAGGGCAATTCTGGAGCAAATCAACTGCATCTAAGGTGACAAACGTTGTTCACGTACTAAATGACGCGAATGCAGTTCTTAACCCCTCGAAAGCCAGGGAGGTCGCTAACACATTGCAGAGAAACTATTCGGAGACCTCTGGAGCATTTAACAAGTTAAAAATGCAATCCATTGCACACTCCTCTGGCACTCAAAGGGTTAACCCTTCACAATGCTTTGCATACCTGTCTGGAATTCAAAGGGTTAAACAGGTGCCCAAATTGTTGTCTAACAGCAAAACATAAAAACTCCATAGGATAGAAGTACCTGCAAATTGAAAATCAAGAAATTATCTCAACACTGCCATCTGGTGGACATATGAAATATATGCAGTGTATATTTATTTATGTAAAGGAATCGGTTTATCTCATTTGAAATATCGGGTATGTCTGACTGACATCTATAAAATGTGTTACTTACCTTATGCTAGATCTCTAAAATGTAATCTTAGAGTTGCATATTAATGTATGTGGAGACTGCCCCGTATATTGTGTTTGTGTTGTTTAGAATGGAAAAACAAACACTAAAGAATTCAAGCAGTTCACCTGTCTCAGTACCAGAGGGGTGTGCAAATCATTACAAAGCCTTGTGTACCCTTCTGCAAAAAAAACAAACAAAAAAAAAAAAAAACAGTTTGAGCTGTACTAACGTTTGAATGATTAATCTCCCAGCAGAGGGAGCCCCTTGGTTTACTCAGTGGCAGGGGAGGGCTGGCCTGGGAGGCAATTGCCCCCTGGGCCGGTCATAGGGCTGGGCTGGTGGGCCGCTGCCTCACTCAGTCTCCTTCTTGCTGCTGTAAATGGAGCTACATTAGTGATACCACAGAGCTTAGAATTGAAATGGAGCTGCACTAGTGATATCACAAAGCTTACAACTTAAACCAAGCTGCACTATTGATACCACTGAGGTAGTGGTACCTCTAGTAGCATAAACCATTGCCATTGTAAGCTCTATGGTATCACTAGTGTAACTTTACATTTTTAAGCTCTGTGGTATCACTAGTCTACCTTCCATTCAATTGTAAGCTCTATGTTATCTCTAGTGTAACTCCATTTGAACTGTATGCTCTGTATTATCACTAGTGTAGTCCCATTCCAGTTGTAAGCTCTGTTGTATCATTTGTCTTACTTCACAGCATTAATAACAAGTTTAAAATGAACAAAAGGGGATGGGCTGGGACAGTGGGCTGGAACGATAGTTGAAATGGACCACTTAATTGTATTTGCCCCCCAGGCCACAAGTTGCCAGCCCTCCCCTGCTCAGTGGTAGTGAGGTGGAGATGCCTCCGCAGTTTGGGTGAGCACATATCCCTTTAAATCAGGGACTCTTATATAAAACACACGCTGCAGGGTGATTACCGTGTCATCGGGCTGGAATAGGGGTGAGGCAAGGAGGCAACAGTAACCCACGCTGCTCAAACAGGTGGGTTGTCAGCTCCAAATTGCCTCCACATTGCCCCCATCATCTCCACATTGCCCCATCATCTCCAACTTGCCCCCATCAGCTCCAGCTTGCCCTCGCATTTCCCCCATCAGCTCCAACTTGCCCCCATGAGCTCCAACTTGCTCCCAGATTGCCCCCATCAGCTCCAACTTGCCCTCACATTGCCCCCATCATCTCCACACTGCCCCCATCATCTTCACATTGCCCCCCCCCGTATCCATTTCCTACCTCCCTGGTGGTCCAGTGGCAGGAAAAGTCTATGCATCCTTCTGCTTTTGCTCCCGCGTGGTCTTCTCTTCAATAATGCAGAGTGCTGGGAGATGATGTCATGATGATGTAATCTCCCAGCACTCTGCATTACTAAAGAGCCGACGAGGGAGCAACAGCATACAGGTCTGTGCTGAAGAAGGCACAGATCTTACTATGCGGCTGGTTACTGCTACCACTGTGCGCAGCGCGAGCGCTGTGAATACAAATATTTTTTTAAAAAAATTGATTTCAGTGACAGGTGCCCCTCTCTGGGGTACACCTGTAGACAGATGCCTACTCTGCCTTATGTCAAATCTGGCCCTGGGCGGCAGATAGTCATGCGGGGAGCTGTCATGGGGCTGTGGAACTAGGTGGGAGGCACAAGGCTTGGGGGTCAGTATATATGGGGATCTGCAACTTCCATGGGTCAGTGGAATCAGACTGGGTGGGGTGTCAGGGTGTGTGAGATCTGTAATTACCAGTGGGCAGAAGAACAAGGCTTTGGATCATGAGACTCTCCCAGAAAACTCACCTCTCCAGGGAAGCCCATCAGTGACCCCATAACCGTAATGAGTAATGTCAGACCACCAGCCTGTCCAGCCTCTACTCACCCTCATTCCCTTCTACACTCACTGTCCCACCCACATCCCATCCCGACCTCAGAGTTCACATAGTCTTTTCTCCCAAACAGACCCACCCTTCCCTGCACCACTGCACTCAGTAGCACTTCTCTCTCCTCCCACTGACCGGCAGTTCATGTGACAGGGGGCACTTACACCCCATAGCACTTACTCCTTCTGTGTCCCACCTACCTCCCTCTACACTGTAAACACCCACCAGCAGGGGGCCCGCTGATCCTTTGGTTTTCTATGTTCCATTTGTACTGTTTAATATCTCTGTATGTCTTTTCTCTATTGTACAATAGAGGATAATAATAATAAGAATGGGGCTCAGTGGATATATGGCTATATGTGACTATTCGTGGGCAGAAGGACAAAGGTGGTGGGTCGGACAGTTTATACCAGTGGGAAGAGGAACAAGGCTGGGGGTCAGAGTATGTGGGATCAGTGACTAGCAGTGAGCAGAGGAACAAGGCTGAGGTCAGAGTATGTGGGGTCAGTGACTAGCAGTGGGAAGAGGAACAAGGCTGGGAGTCAGAGTATGTGGGATCAGTGACTAGCAGTGAGCAGAGGAACAAGGATGGGGGTCAGAGTATGTGGGATCAGGGGATAGCAGTGAGCAAAGGAACAAGGCTGGTGGTCAGACAGTGTATGTGTGGGTCTGTGACTTCCAGTGGGCAGTGGAACAAAGCTGGGGGTCAGAGTATGTGGGATCAGTGACTACTAGGGGGCAGTGGATCCAGGCTGGGTCGGTCAGATTGCCAGTGGGCAGTGGAACAAACATCAGTGGTCAGACAGTGTTTGTGGGGATTTGCAACTACCAGTGGGCAGTGGATACAGGCTGGAGGGGTCAGTGCATGTGGGGTTTTTGACTACCTTTGGGCAGAGAAATAAGGCTGGATATGAGACTAACAGGGGGCAATGGAACCAGGTTGGGGGGTTTAGTTTACCAGAGGGCCGAGGAACATAGCTGGAGTTACACTAGTGATACCACAGAGCTGACAATTGAAACACAGCTGTATTGTTGATACAATTCATATGGAGCTACACTAGTGATACCACTGAGCTTACAAATGAAATGGAGCTACACTCCTTGTATAATTCCATTTCAATTGTAACCTCTATGATATAACTAGTAGTGTAGTGCCATTTAAATTGTAAGCTCTGTTTACCACTGGTGTCACACCCTTTCAGTTGTAAACTCTGTGATATAACTGGTGTAGAGCCATTTTAATTATAAGCTCTGTGATATCACTATTGTAGCTCAATTATAATTTTGAATTCTATGGTACCACTAGTGTAGCTCCATTTGAGTTGTAAGCTCTGTGGTATCACTAGTGTATCTCCGTATCAAATGTAAGCTCTGTGGTGCCACTACTGTAGCACTTGTAAACTGTTTATTACTAGTGTAACACCTTTTGAATTGTAAGCTCTGTGGTATCACTAGTGTAGCTCCACATCAACTCTAAGCTCTGTGGTATCTCTGCCATATCTCCATTTCCATTGTAAGCTCTGTGGTATCACTAGTGTTGCTCCATTTCAATTGTAATCTCTGTGGTATCACTAGTGTAGCTCCACTTCAACTCTAAGCTCTGTGGTATCTCTTCTGTATCTCCATTTCAATTGTAAGCTCTGTGGTATCGCTAGTGTAGCATCATTTCCATTGTAAGCTCTGTGGTATCACTAGTGTAGCTCCATTTCAATTGTAAGCTCTCTGGTATCACTAGTGTTGCTCCATTTCAATTGTAAGCTCTGTGGTATCACTAGTGTAGCTCCACTTCAACTCTAAGCTCTGTGGTATCACTAGTGTAGGTCTATTTCAATTGTAAGCTCTGTGGTATCACTGCTGTAGTTCCATTTCAAATGTAAGCTCTATGGTATCACTTGTGTAGCTCCATTTCCATTGTAAGCTCTGTGGTATCATTAGTGTAGCTCCACTTCAAGTCTAATCTCTGTGGCATTGCTTGCCTTAATTTACATTATTAATGCCAGTTATGAAATTAACAAAAAGTGGTGGACAAGGACTGTTGACTGGAGAGATAGTAGAAGTGGGACACTTGAATGTATTTGCCCCAGTCCAAAAGTTGCCAGTCCCACCACCCCCTCACCTACGCTGAAAACTAAAGTGTTCATCACAGATTTAAAGGGATATTTGGTCCCCTTAGGTGAAGTTGGTTGCCTCCAGAATGACTCCTCTTTTCTTTGTGTTAATGCTCCGTGTGTTGGCGGTGCAATGTACACACACCGGTCCACCCCAGATCCTTATCTTATCACGTAGCCCTGCAGGACAATAGGCCATTTTATTGCTGCTCACAGCCTGAGTCATTCAGTGTGTAAAGAGAATTGAATTCCTCTGTAACATCCAACATAATGTTAATTAAATGTCTTTAATCCCTTGGTTGTTAGCGAGGTCTCCAGCTCATTGCAAAGCAGATCTTTCTAACATCCCTGGTGTTAAAATAATTTTATATCAGTCACAGTGCTACAACCAGCGTATTTCAAAACAATTAGTCCCTTTTATGCTCAAAAGTCTCAAAAGTTTTGGCACTTTTTCCCTCAGTAGCTCTGTTCTGAACACTGGCGCTGCCTTCGTTTAGTGCTGGCTAATAAAAGTTCTGTGATTCCATTAAAGCGGATGTATCACCTCATAAAAAGGTGTCACCATCCACTTTGTTAATTAAAGTTATTCTAGAAAAGCTGTGTTTTGCAATGCGTCTTGTACCTCTCTGGCACTCAAAGGGTTAAAAAATATAACTACTTATAAAGATATTCCCTCTTCTGTGCTGTGCACTTCCGTATTATGTGCGCAGCACAGCTCCACAGCACGTCCTAGTTCTCCTCCCACCTTCCTCCCAGCTGCCCCAGGGACCGCGTTCACTCTTCCCTTCTGTGTGCTGTGATCGGCTCCTAACGTTACAGTAAGCTGGGATTTGCATTATACTGAGGTTGCAACCACAGCAATACTACGACTGCAACCTCAGTATAATGCTAATCACAGCTTGCTGTAATGCTAGGAGCCGATCACAGCACACAGAAGGGAAGCGCGAACGCGCATCCTGAGGCAGCTGGGAAGGAGGTGGGAGGAGAAATAGGACGTGCTGAAGAGCTTTGCCGGTCAGCATAATGGAAGACGCTGATTCTTCGGCAAAGCTCTTCTGCAATTGAAGAGGGAATATCTTTATAAGTACTTAGATTTTTTTTTTTTTTTAAACTCAGCTTTCCTCTAATAACTTTTATTAACAAAGCGGATGGTAACACCTTTCTATAAAGTGATACATCCCCTTTAAATAGCTAAACTCTGCATTTTTCATATTACAAACAATCTATTTGTGCCTTGTTAAAAATAACATGTTTTATATGGATACATATGTAAATGTTTCCTTAAAGTGGAACTATCACCGCAAATAAAGTCTCCCCCCTCCCCAACATTTAGCTATTTAGCAATAATTACCTGCTTCTGCCGAGACTGACGGCCAGGCAACGGTGCAGACATCTATACTTACAGACGCCTGCGCTGTCAGTCTCCTCTAGGAGGCACTGCATGGAACCTTTAGGTACCAGAAGGGACTGACGGTGCAGGCATGCAGATGCCTCTAAAGCTCTGTTGCCTGGCCGTCAGTTTCGGTAGAAGTAGGATTGCTCAGTAACGGGGTGATTATGCTGGATAATAGTACTATTGTTAAGCTTATCGCTAGATGGCTAATTGTTGGGGGTGACTTTATTTGGGGTGCTAGTTCCCCTTTAATCTGAGAGAATTTAAGATAACTACATATACAGAATGTGAGAGGCTTCTGAGGATGAACAAACAGCACAATGGTCTGTTCTCCAGGTATTTACCGCCCAGAAGCATCACATTATGGCGCCATTACAGAGGAGAAATTTCCACGTACATATTAGACTAATCCCACCCAAAAGGGCAGTCCAGTTCCAAAATGACAGGCAAGTCCCATCTGAACAGGAACACCAGCTAACCCCAGTACGTTTCGGCCTTGTTGGGCCTCATCAGTGAGGTGCATCTGGATTCCCTAGGCACTGAGAGCAAGGGGACTGCATCTGGAGTACCATTCACTCTTAGGGAAGAGAGAATTTTTTACGGTTGGAGAGATAATCGCTCCTAAAGTTCCCCCCTCCCTCTCATTTCCCCAAAGTCAGCATTCTAGCTGACTGCAGGGAAGCCTGTCGTACGACCGTCAGGCGGCTCTGCAGCAGAGCTGAGATCGCGTTAATAAAAAAGAAAACATTCACTGAAATGATCTTCTACTTGTGCTTGGTTTGCTCTTGGTTTGCAAGCACACGTAGAAGACTGTTCTAGTGAAAGACTGTTTTTTTTATTAACGCGATCACTGCTCTGCTGCAGAGCCGCCTGATGATTGTAAGACCAGATTTCCCTTCAGTCAGCTACAACGCTGACTTCAGGGAAAGGGGACAGAGGGGGGAACTTTAGGAGCGATTATCTCTCAAACCGTAAAGGTTTGAGAGATGACACTGGGGGCAATACATTTATTTTTAACATGACTGCAATATATGGATTAGTAATTTTTAAGTATTACTATTCCTTTAAATTCTCTCTTCCCTAAGAGTGACTGTCCCAAGGAGATTACAGTCTAGTGGGATAATGGGAGACCTACCCCAAGGAGATTACAGTCTAGTGGTATAATGGGAGACCTGCCCCGAGGAGCTTACAGTCTAGTGGTATAATGGGAGACCTGTCCCAAGGAGATTACAGTCTAGTGGTATAATGGGAGATCTGTCCCAAGGAGATTACAGTCTAGTGATATAATGGGAGACCTGTCCCAAGGAGATTACAGTCTAGTGGTATAATGGGAGATCTGTCCCAAGGAGATTACAGTCTAGTGATATAATGGGAGACCTGCCCCAAGGAGATTACAGTCTAGTGGTATAATGGGAGATCTGTCCCAAGGAGATTACAGTCTAGTGGTATAATGGGAGACCTGTCCCAAGGAGATTACAGTCTAGTGGTATAATGGGAGACCTGCCCCAAGGAGATTACAGTCTAGCGATATAATGGGAGATCTGCCCCAAGGAGATTACAGTCTAGTGGTATAATGGGAGATCTGTCCCAAGGAGATTACAATCTAGTGGTATAATGGGAGACCTGTCCCAAGGAGATTACAGTCTAGTGGTATAATGGGAGACCTGCTCCAAGGAGATTACAGTCTAGTGGTATAATGGGAGACCTGTCCCAAGGAGATTACAGTCTAGCGATATAATGGGAGACCTGTCCCAAGGAGATTACAGTCTAGTGGTATAATGGGAGACCTGTCCCAAGGAGATTACAGTCTAGTGGTATAATGGGAGACCTGCCCCAAGGAGATTACAGTCTAGCGGTATAATGGGAGACCTGTCACAAGGAGATTACAGTCTAGCGATATAATGGGAGATCTGTCCCAAGGAGATTACAGTCTAGTGGTATAATGGGAGACCTGTCCCAAGGAGATTACAGTCTAGTGGTATAATGGGAGACCTGCCCCAAGGAGATTACAGTCTAGCGATATAATGGGAGATCTGCCCCAAGGAGATTACAGTCTAGTGGTATAATGGGAGACCTGCCCCAAGGAGATTACAGTCTAGCGATATAATGGGAGATCTGTCCCAAGGAGATTACAGTCTAGTGATATAATGGGAGACCTGTCCCAAGGAGATTACAGTCTAGTGGTATAATGGGAGACCTGTCACAAGGAGATTACAGTCTAGCGATATAATGGGAGATCTGTCCCAAGGAGATTACAGTCTAGTGGTATAATGGGAGACCTGTCCCAAGGAGATTACAGTCTAGTGGTATAATGGGAGACCTGTCCCAAGGAGATTACAGTCTAGTGGTATAATGGGAGACCTGCCCCAAGGAGATTACAGTCTAGTGGTATAATGGGAGACCTGTCCCAAGGAGCTTACAGTCTAGTGGTATAATGGGAGATCTGTCCCAAGGAGATTACAGTCTAGTGGTATAATGGGAGACCTGCCCCAAGGAGATTACAGTCTAGTGGTATAATGGGAGACCTGCCCCAAGGAGATTACAGTCTAGTGGTATAATGGGAGACCTGTCCCAAGGAGATTACAGTCTAGTGGTATAATGGGAGACCTGCCCCAAGGAGATTACAGTCTAGTGGTATAATGGGAGACCTGTCCCAAGGAGATTACAGTCTAGTGGTATAATGGGAGACCTGTCCCAAGGAGATTACAGTCTAGTGGTATAATGGGAGACCTGTCCCAAGGAGATTACAGTCTAGTGGTATAATGGGAGACCTGCCCCAAGGAGATTACAGTCTAGTGGTATAATGGGAGACCTGTCCCAAGGAGCTTACAGTCTAGTGGTATAATGGGAGATCTGTCCCAAGGAGATTACAGTCTAGTGGTATAATGGGAGACCTGCCCCAAGGAGATTACAATCTAGTGGTATAATGGGAGACCTGCCCCAAGGAGATTACAGTCTAGTGGTATAATGGGAGACCTGTCCCAAGGAGATTACAGTCTAGTGGTATAATGGGAGACCTGCCCCAAGGAGATTACAGTCTAGCGATATAATGGGAGATCTGTCCCAAGGAGATTACAGTCTAGTGGTATAATGGGAGACCTGCCCCAAGGAGATTACAGTCTAGTGGTATAATGGGAGATCTGTCCCAAGGAGATTACAGTCTAGTGGTATAATGGGAGACCTGCCCCAAGGAGATTACAGTCTAGTGGTATAATGGGAGACCTGCCCCAAGGAGATTACAGTCTAGTGGTATAATGGGAGACCTGTCCCAAGGAGATTACAGTCTAGTGGTATAATGGGAGACCTGCCCCAAGGAGATTACAGTCTAGTGGTATAATGGGAGACCTGCCCCAAGGAGATTACAGTCCAGTGGTATAATGGGAGACCTGCCCCAAGGAGATTACAGTCTAGTGGTATAATGGGAGACCTGCCCCAAGGAGATTACAGTCTAGTGGTATAATGGGAGACCTGCCCCAAGGAGATTACAGTCTAGTGGTATAATGTGAGACCTGCCCCAAGGAGATTACAGTCTAGTGGTATAATGGGAGACCTGCCCCAAGGAGATTACAGTCTAGTGATATAATGGGAGACCTGCCCCAAGGAGATTACAGTCTAGTGGTATAATGGGAGACCTGCCCCAAGGAGATTACAGTCTAGTGGTATAATGGGAGACCTGTCCCAAGGAGATTACAGTCTAGTGGTATAATGGGAGACCTGTCCCAAGGAGATTACAGTCTAGTGGTATAATGGGAGATCTGTCCCAAGGAGATTACAGTCTAGTGGTATAATGGGAGACCTGCCCCAAGGAGATTACAGTCTAGTGGTATAATGGGAGACCTGCCCCAAGGAGCTTACAGTCTAGTGGTATAATGGGAGACCTGCCCCAAGGAGATTACAGTCTAGTGGTATAATGGGAGACCTACCCCAAGGAGATTACAGTCTAGTGGTATAATGGGAGACCTGCCCCAAGGAGATTACAGTCTAGTGGTATAATGTGAGACCTGCCCCAAGGAGATTACAGTCTAGTGGTATAATGGGAGACCTGCCCCAAGGAGATTACAGTCTAGTGATATAATGGGAGACCTGCCCCAAGGAGATTACAGTCTAGTGGTATAATGGGAGACCTGCCCCAAGGAGATTACAGTCTAGTGGTATAATGGGAGACCTGTCCCAAGGAGATTACAGTCTAGTGGTATAATGGGAGACCTGTCCCAAGGAGATTACAGTCTAGTGGTATAATGGGAGACCTGTCCCAAGGAGATTACAGTCTAGTGATATAATGGGAGACCTGCCCCAAGGAGATTACAGTCTAGTGGTATAATGGGAGACCTGCCCCAAGGAGATTACAGTCTAGTGGTATAATGGGAGACCTGCACCAAGGAGTTTACAGTCTAGTGGTATAATGGGAGACCTGTCCCGAGGAGATTACAGTCTAGTGGTATAATAGGAGACCTGCCCCAAGGAGATTACAGTCTAGTGGTATAATGGGAGACCTGTCCCAAGGAGATTACAGTCTAGTGGTATAATGGGAGACCTGTCCCAAGGAGATTACAGTCTAGTGATATAATGGGAGACCTGCCCCAAGGAGATTACAGTCTAGTGGTATAATGGGAGACCTGCCCCAAGGAGATTACAGTCTAGTGGTATAATGGGAGACCTGCACCAAGTAGCTTACAGTCTAGTGGTATAATGGGAGACCTGTCCCGAGGAGATTACAGTCTAGTGGTATAATAGGAGACCTGCCCCAAGGAGATTACAGTCTAGTGGTATAATGGGAGACCTGCCCCAAGGAGATTACAGTCTAGTGGTATAATGGGAGACCTGTCCCAAGGAGATTACAGTCTAGTGGTATAATGGGAGACCTGCCCCAAGGAGATTACAGTCTAGTGGTGTAATGGGAGACCTGCCCCAAGGAGATTACAGTCTAGTGGTATAATGGGAGATCTGCCCCAAGGAGATTACAGTCTAGTGGTATAATGGGAGACCTGCCCCAAGGAGATTACAGTCTAGTGGTATAATGGGAGACCTGTCCCAAGGAGATTACAGTCTAGTGGTATAATGGGAGACCTGCCCCAAGGAGATTACAGTCTAGTGGTATAATGGGAGACCTGCCCCAAGGAGATTACAGTCTAGTTGTATAATGGGAGACCTGCCCTTATATTATTCTTAGTCTACCCAAAAATCTATCCCAAGAGTCCTCACATTAATTTACTGTTTAGCCTCAGCCACCTCTGCTGGGAGGGAGTTCCATGTATCCATCACTCTTTCAGTAAAGTAGGATTTTTTATAATATTTACTGATATCCCCCCCCCCATTTTAGGTCATGTCCTCTTGATTTAGTAATCCTTTTATTATGTAAAATGAATTTTTCCTTAACTTTATTAAATCCCTTAGCATACTTAATGCTGTAGACATATCATTAAAGGGATAGTAATACTTCACTATTACTATCCCCCATGTTGTAGCCCTTAAAATTCTAAATTCAACGATACCAGCGGCATCTCTCAAACCTTTATGGTTTGAGAGATATCCGCTTTCAAAGTTTCCTCTTTTTGCCTTTCCCCTAACGCCAGCGTTCTAGCTGAGAGAAGGGGAATCGGGTCCCAGGACCAGTGGCGGCTCTGCAGCAGTGCAGAGATCTTGTTATAGAAACAGAAATCCGTCACTAAAATGGTCTTCCACGTGTGCTTTCAAACCAAGCACAAACCAAGCACAAAACAAGCACACGTAGAAGACCATTTTAGTGAAGGATTTCTCAGGACTCCTGAAGAGCCGCCTCTTGCTCACTGAGAGGATTGCCCGGCTCTCAGCTAGAACGTTGACGTCAGGGGAAAGGCAAAAAGAGGTAACTTTGAAAGCGGATATCTCTCAAACCATAAAGGTTTGAGAGATGCCGCTGGTATAGTTGATTTCAAAATGTTAAGGGCTACAACATGGGGAATAGTAATAATGAAATATTACTATCCCTTTAATTGCATACTAACGTCTCCCAATCCTCCCAGACTATCAGGGCAGCAAGCAGTTGGTGGCCCCATTATGGGTCTGAGACATGAAAGGTGCTGATAAAATGTGCACAGATTAACAAAGCTTAATGCAGAAAGCAAACAGACCGTATCAGCTGTAGAGTGCGTTCCTGTGAAGGTGAGAGAATGGAAACTCACACATTCCCTACCATCCCCTGTGTGAGCGCACTCGGCTGATTCACACAGCTGATTTCTCGCTGGGTGCACAAAGCAGCTGTCCAGGCGCCCCTCATGGTGAGGGATGGCTAAGCCATGAAGGGCACAATAACACACAGATACAATATAACACCGTAACAGACACATATATTATCTATTATCAGTGACCTGTATTTGAATAATTAAAGAGACAGTAAAACTTAAATATAAAAGCCATTAAAATAATTGGAAATGCCTCACAGCTATGGGAACTGAAGTCCCATAGCTTACCCTTTTGAGTGCCAAAGAGGTATCCAATGCATTGCGTTGCAATACGCTGGACACCTCTCTGGCACTCAAAGGGTTAAAATTCACCCTTTCCCTAACAGTTACCCCTGCAGGTCATGGAGATCTGCAGAGTTGGATGATGTCAGCTTCTCACTTGGTGCCTATAGGAGAGGAAGTAATACTGTTGTCCTTTCCGTAGACTGTGAATCCTCCATCATGGCTGCTATGGAGAGGATATGATGCTGATTTCTCTCCTATAACCCCCAAGTGAGTAGCTGACAGACACCTAATAATATTATATAACAACAACTCTCCCATTTAATACAGTAATAGCTCATGAACTGGATACATGGCATAGACATAAGTAAAACACATATATATTCCTTTCCGATTAGTAAACCATATTCCTATATATAAAACACTCCATGGCCAAAATTACTGGGCACATGCGCATATTGTCTCCTTAAAGGGATAGTAATACTTCGTTTTATCTTTATTTTATTTTGTAGGCATTAAAAAAACATGAAGAACGATATAAGTCTTATCTCTCAAACCTTTATGGTTTATGAGATATTCACAAGCAAAGTTTCCCCTCCCACCCCTTTTACCCAGTGTAAGCCATCTCTTCTCAGATGTGGAATCTAGTCCATAGACCAGACAGATAACAGCAGGGGACAATCTTCTTCCTATGAGAACAATGAAGGCCCTGCCCCTGACAAGTGTTTCAGGTTTTTCCCTTATCTTAATTGAAGATTGTCCCTCTCTGCAGTCTACCTGGGCACCTCCCTTCTGATCTGGCTGAGCAGTGTTACATCAGTAAAAAGGGCAGGAAGGGGATACGTTGTCATTGAATTACTCTTGAACTACAACTTTGACAGAATTGAAATAACACTCTCCAAAGTCCAAATACTAAGATGATTAATTAGAGCTGCTTTTATTATGAAACATTACTATCCCTTTAAATGGAGTTAATCATCAGTTACTCCATTAGGCCATCAAGTCTGATTTTAGTGGGTGACATAACTACCCATAATATACGCCCAGGGTCATACCTCCACAGGGTTGTCTCCCTAAGGAATGAATACACATTCAGCCTTACATTCTGAACCTTAAACATCCCAATAGAAACTGCAAGAACAAACCTCCTCACTATGACTGACATCAAACATAAAATAGGGAAGGGACAAAGTGTGTGATGCTTCCCCCAACTTCCTCCAATGTAATTTCCCATTAGACTCCACCCAACCCACAATCTGACCTTAACCCCCCAGACATGATTCCCTCTATTTGATTTCCTTACCTTACCACGGAATTCCATTTCTGTATGAAGATGATAGACTCCGCTGCCCTCCAGGGTACATACTAGAGCATAGGATAGCCTTAGTCCACACTAGAGCACACCCTGCTCTGCTCTAAGATGTGCAGGGCAATGGATTAATGTTACATTACGCTTGTCTGCTCCTTGTTAGTACACAGCATTAAACAAGGAACAAAAACCACAAAACATGCCCATACACTGCCCTCACCTTCACGTAACTGGAGGTAAGGAGAGAGTCTTTGAATGCAAGTTGCTTGGTATGAATGAGTTTCAAAATCGGGTGAATTTGTGAGTGTGTGTTACAGTAGCGTGTTTAAAATGTGGCTTGCATCAAAGTGGTATGTTTAAAATGTTACATTATTAAAACAGTGTCTAACATTATGTCACGTTTAAAAAAATCACCCTCCCACACACTAACCTAACAACTATACCCTTAACTACCGTAGCCTAATCCAGTCAACCCTCAAACCCAATCCTAACCTAACAACTGTACCTCCAAACTAACCTAATCTGATCTAGTCACCCCAAAACTTAATTTAACAACTGTACCCTGAACTACCGTAGCCTAATCCAATCACCCCCCCACACCCTAATCTAACCTAACAACTGTACCCTAATCTACCCTAACCTAATCCAGTCACACCCCCACACACCCTAACCTAACCTAACAAATATACCCTGAACTACCATAGCCTAATCCAATCACACCCCCACACACCCTAACCTAATCCAATCACTCCCCCACACACCCTAACCTAACCTAACAAATATACCCTGAACTACCATAGCCTAATCCAATGAACCCTCAAACCCTATCTTAACCTAACAACTGTACCTCCAAACTAATTGATCCAATCATCACAAAACCTAACCTTACCTAACAACTGTATCCCGAATTACCCTATCCTAATTAAATCAAACCCTAGCCTAACAACTGTACCCTGAACTACCCTAACCTAATCCAATAAACCCCCCAAACCCTAACCTGACACGTAATCATTTGACGCTTGGAGGCATAATGTTAGATTCTGTTTTAATATGGTGACATTTTAATGCAAGAAGCATTTTGATGCTCAACATGTACTTCTCGCCAGTATAATAGGATATTCTTGGTATATAGGCATTAGTCAGTTTATTTTAGAGCAGAATCGTATTAGTAAATCCCCTACTGGAAAAAAAAAGCTGTCACACACAAGTCAGAGGAGAAAGGCTGTGTATAGACATCACCTAATCCTCCATCTCATTAGTTTAGGTGATAAGACTATATGCAGATCATTACTACCCTTCTGCATGATCACCCTGTCATTAGCAGACTCATAGCGAACAGCCATCTGATCAGATAAGAAAAGCAGCACCCGCGAGGATAAACCAAGCACTTATTTATCGGGGGGATTGCCTTCCGAGCCTGGTGTACAAAATGGAGTAATTCTGGTGTCTGGGGCAACCTAACTGCCCTATAGGAGACAAATAGACATTTACATTGATTTAAATGGGTTTTTAACCACTTGGATGCTAGAGAGGTCTTCAACACATTTCAAAACCCCATTTAAATTAATAGAAATGTTGATATGTCCCATCTCCATACCTGGGTCAGTACCTCTTTGAGCCCCAAATCCCTTTCTACACTCTTACCCACCCTGGTGTCTCTGTGTTTATATCACCCTAGTGTCTCTGTGTTTATATCACCCTGGTGTCCCTGTGTTTAGGAGATCAGACTGTGTGGTGTGTATAGAAGTGTATCACCCTGGTGTCCCTGTGTTTAGGAGATCAGACTGTGTGGTGTGTATATATGTGTATCACCTTGGTGTCTCTGTGTTTAGAAGATCGGACTGTGTGGTGTGTATAGAAGTGTATCACCCTGGTGTCCCTGTGTTTAGGAGATCAGACTGTGTGGTGTGTGTAGAAGTGTATCACCCTGGTGTCCCTGTGTTTAGGAGATCAGACTGTGTGGTGTGTATATAAGTGTATCACCCTGGTGTCCCTGTGTTTAGGAGATCAGACTGTGTGGTGTGTATAGAAGTGTGTCACCCTTGTGTCCCTGTGTTTAGGAGATCAGACTGTGTGGTGTGTATAGAAGTGTATCACCCTGGTGTCCCTGTGTTTAGGAGATCAGACTGTGTGGTGTGTATATAAGTGTATCACCCTGGTGTCCCTGTGTTTAGGAGATCAGACTGTGTGGTGTGTGTATAGAAATGTATCACCCTGGTGTCCCTGTGTTTAGGAGATCAGACTGTGTGGTGTGTATAGAAGTGTATCACCCTGGTGTCCCTGTGTTTAGGAGATCAGACTGTGTGGTGTGTATATAAGTGTATCACCCTGGTGTCCCTGTGTTTAGGAGATCAGACTGTGTGGTGTGTATATAAGTTTATCACCCTGGTGTCCCTGTGTTTAGGAGATCAGACTGTGTGGTGTGTGTATAAGTGTATCACCCTGGTGTCCCTGTGTTTAGGAGATCAGACTGTGTGATGTGTATATAAGTGTATCACCCTGGTGTCCCTGTGTTTAGGAGATCAGACTGTGTGGTGTGTATATAAGTGTATCACCCTGGTGTCCCTGTGTTTAGGAGATCAGACTGTGTGGTGTGTATATAAGTGTATCACCCTGGTGTCCCTGTGTTTAGGAGATCAGACTGTGTGCTGTGTATAGAAGTGTATCACCCTAATGTCCCTGTGTTTAGGAGATCAGACTGTGTGCTGTGTATATAAGTGTATCACCCTGGTGTCCCTGTGTTTAGGAGATCAGACTGTGTGGTGTGTATAGAAGTGTATCACCCTGGTGTCCCTGTGTTTAGGAGATCAGACTGTGTGGTGTGTATAGAAGTGTATCAACCTGGTGTCCCTGTGTTTAGGAGATCAGACTGTGTGGTGTGTATAGAAGTGTATCACTCTGGTGTCCCTGTGTTTAGGAGATCAGACTGTGCGGTGTGTATATAAGTGTATCACCCTGGTGTCCCTGTGTTTAGGAGATCAGACTGTGTGGTGTGTATAGAAGTGTATCACCCTGGTGTCCCTGTGTTTAGGAGATCAGACTGTGTGCTGTGTATATAAGTGTATCACCCTGGTGTCCCTGTGTTTAGGAGATCAGACTGTGGTGTGTATATAAGTGTATCACCCTGGTGTCCCTGTGTTTAGGAGATCAGACTGTGGTGTGTATATAAGTGTATCACCCTGGTGTCCCTGTGTGTAGGAGATCAGACTGTGGTGTGTATATAAGTGTATCACCCTGGTGTCCCTGTGTTAGGGAGATCAGACTGTGCGGTGTGTATAGAATTGTATCACCCTGGTGTCCCTGTGTTTAGGAGCTCAGGTTGTGTGGTGTGTATATAGGTGTATCACCCTGGTGTCCCTGTGTTTAGGAGATCAGACTGTGTGGTGTGTATATAAGTGTATCACCCTGGTGTCCCTGTGTTAGGGAGATCAGACTGTGCGGTGTGTATAGAATTGTATCACCCTGGTGTCCCTGCGTTTAGGAGGTCAGGTTGTATGGTGTGTATATAGGTGTATCACCCTGGTGTCCTTCTGTTTAGGAGATCAGACTGTGTGGTGTGTGTATAAGTGTATCACCCTGATGTCACTGTGTTTAGGAGATCAGTCTGTGTGGTGTGTATATAAGTGTATCTCCCTTGTGTCCCTGTGTTTAGGAGATCAGACCGTGTGGTATATGTATATAAGTGAATCACCCTGGTGCCCATGTGTTTAGGAGATCAGACTGTGTGGTGTGTATATAAGTGTATCACCCTGGTGTTCCTGTGTTTAGGAGATCAGACTGTGTGGTGTGTATAGAAGTGTATCACCCTGGTGTCCCTGTGTTTAGGAGATCAGACTGTGTGGTGTGTATATAAGTGTATCACCCTGGTGTCCCTGTGTTTAGGAGATCAGACTGTGTGGTATGTATATAAGTGTATCACCCTGGTGTCCCTGTGTTTAGGAGATCAGACTGTGTGGTGTGTATATAAATGTATCACCCTGGTGTCCCTGTGTTTAGGAGATCAGACTGTGTGGTATGTAAATAAGTGTATCACCCTGGTATTCATGTGTTTAGGAGATCAGACTGTGTGGTGTGTATATAAGTGTATCACCCTGGTGTCCCTGTGTTTAGGAGATCAGACTGTGTGGTGTGTATAGAAGTGTATCACCCTGGTGTCCCTGTGTTTAGGAGATCAGACTGTGTGGTGTGTATAGAAGTGTATCACCCTGGTGTCCCTGTGTTTAGGAGATCAGACTGTGTGGTGTGTATAGAAGTGTATCACCCTGGTGTCCCTGTGTTTAGGAGATCAGACTGTGTGGTATGTAAATAAGTGTATCACCCTGGTATTCATGTGTTTAGGAGATCAGACTGTGTGGTGTGAATAGAAGTGTATCACCCTGGTGTCCCTGTGTTTAGGAGATCATACTGTGTGGTGTGTATAGAAGTGTATCACCCTGGTGTCCCTGTGTTTAGGAGATCAGACTGTGTGGTGTGTATATAAGTGTATCACCCTGGTGTCCGTGTAGGCTTAATTATATGTGTTTATTAATTTGACTGTGTAAATAAAATACTTTTGGTCTTGCTCTAAATCATTTATTCACACAAAGAAGTGTCAGTAGATCATAAAAAACCTAACAATTATCTGTAATGTCCTACCCACCAGCCACGCCTCCAACAAAACCACCTAAAACAGAAATGTCCCTCGTTGGCCATATGAAATGTCGAAAGGTATGCACTAAAAAGAGATGCATATTCCATAGTGTTTAAACTCTAGTTTTTTTACATTGAGAGTGTCCCCTAGTGGTCCGATTTCAATTAGCTATACTGTTGCATTCTATGAGAGAGGTGAGTCACTGATAAAGAATTCTCCACTGAATGTGATAGTAACTGCTGAGTCACTTTCTGTCTGTGCGAACTTCCAGAAGTAATAATGCAGTAACTCACTTCCTTTCAGTTTCAACCCTCAGGAAGTAATCATGATGTCACTCACTTAATGGCAGTTTCAACCCTCAGGAAGTAATCATGCTGTCACTCAACTTCCTGTCAGTCTGAACACTTGTAACTGTGGAGGTAAGTTGCCTGGTCATCGGAACTGCTCCATGGCTTCTGGTTCTGAATACTCAGGATCTAGCAGGAGCTGGTGCATTTAGCTGCAGAACCCAAGGTGTGGTTCCATGAAGCTATAAACCAGTAGACTGGTGAGGCAAGTGAATTTGCTCTTGCAGTGGTAGGGGTCGGAGCGCCAACCAAAATCCTCTCAAGAGACCCACTAATACAAAACTTGTATTAAGGTGTGGTACAGAACTCCCTTTATTGAGTAAATACACTATTTTATACACTTCCAGATACTCTTATCAAGACCACAATCCAAATGAGGGTTTGGAACAGCGTCGTCACAGCTGATTAATCAGGGGAACCTGTCAGGGACTGTTATTTAGTATCCACTCAGCATGCCTCTTTTCAAGCCATGTTCATGGTACTATCTAGGCCAATATCTTTCAAAAGGAATCACATCAGGAGTCAATCAACATTCCAGCCATTCCTTGTTGTCTTAGCATATGTTGGAGACATATCACACCCACAAGGAAACACAGAGAAATACACCAAATTGTAACACAAGGACACTTAACATAGGGGCCACATTAAGAGGGAGATAGAAGAAGGGAACAAAGTGCTGGGCTTAACCTTTATTAACTGGGCACTCTGGTTCCCTGCTTCCAACATAGTACATACACTTATGCTGAAACACAACACACACACACTAATAAATTACTCTACTACCACTGTGGATTACAAACAATGAGCCTGCCAGGGTGTAAGCATAACTGAGTCTTTCGCTGGAAAAGACGTAGTGCCTGTAATGTCCATGTGATTCCTCAGTGCTCGCATGTCACTGGGACACAAGTGGTTAACATCCAGTTTTTCCACAATAACATTTGCATAAAATAACTGAACGCGTTGTGAGTAACCATGCTTTACTCAGTGGGAAAAGCTATATAACAAATAGTTTTTCATAAATAAAAGTTTACTGGTCCTTTAAGAGAACTTAAAACACATAATGAAATAATAATAAAACCTGCTGTGTCGTTTTATTAACTGAAGATTACTATATTAAAGAAATAAAGGGACAGTTGAGTGATCATAGCTATTATGAGCGTTTAAGATCTGATCCTATGGAAACCATACAGACCTGTTTGTTATCAAAAGTCAAATTTGGGTTAGAAGAAAATTTAATTAATAAGAAGGAATTTAAGTATATGTTTGTCGAGAGACCAAAAACGCCTACGATTTATATTTTACCCAAAGTGCATAAATCCCTGGTCCATCCTCCAGGTAGACCAGTGATTTCTGGCATAGGTAGTTTATCGGAGAATGTAAGTCAATATTTGGATATCAGGTTAAAGCCGTTTATGATTTCTTTACCCTCCTATGTCCAGGATACAGGAGATGTCATTAGACGTTTGTCATATCTTCCAGTTGAAAGTCCCTAACTTTTAGTGACATTAGATGTGGAGTCATTATATACCTCAATCCAACATGAACATGGTTTATGTGCATGTGGGGAATTCCTGGATATGAGAGGTGTAGAGTTTGCGAGACAAAAACAAATTTATCCTGGAACTTCTATTTTTTATTTTTGAAAATATATTTATAGGCAAATTAGGGGTGTTGCCATGGGGGCCACGTGCACCCCAACCTACGCCTGTACGCACCTTTGCTGGTGGGATCAGCACAAGGTGTTTTGTGGGCGTGGGTTCGATTAGCACGTGGCCCTCTTGATATGCTACATCGACAATGTATTCATGATTTGGAATAGGTCTGTAGGAGAATTGGAAGAATTTGTGGATGATGTGCATAAAAATTCCCTGAATATTAAACTGACTAAAAATGTGAGTCAAGATAGGATTGATTTTCTTGATTTCATGATTTTTAAAGAAGATGGTCTTGTTAAGACAAAACTTTTAGAAAAGAAGCTGCGTGTAATACCATCTGACATTATGAGAGTTATCACCCTGTCTCTCAACGTAAGAGCATTCCTTGGGGCCAATATGTTAGACTGAGATGTAACTACTTTGACAAACATGATTTTATAATACAAGCAAAAGGTCTGACTATGAGATTTTTAGAACGTGGTTATCCGATGAAAATTTTGAGAAAAAGTTATAATAGAGCTCTAAAATTGGAGAGAGATGAGTTATTGTTTGATAGTAAAAAAACTAGAAATAAAAAAGCTAAGAAACAATTGGAGCAAGTTAGGTTTGTCTCAACATTTGGCAACCAGTGGAATGTTCTAAAATCAATATTGGTTAAACATTGGCATTTTTTGACAGCTAACAAAGATATTGGTACCTTGGTTAGATCTTACCCATCAATGGTGGCAAGAAGGGCCCCACTTTGAGAGATCATTTAATTAGGCTAACCATACCTCACCTTTAAAAAGAGACACATATGAAAAATGCATACTACAGGGTTGCTTTGATTTTGGTGCACTCCTGAAATATGCCTATTTCCTATGTGTCCCTTTTTAAAGGTGAGGTATGGTCAGCCTATTTAATGCAATCAGAATACCATTGAAATCCAAGAAAAACTTGTTTGGAGAGATCGAGAAGTAAGGGTAAGTTTAAATGTGGAGGATGTAGGGCATGCAAAATTATTTTGCAATCCAAAATATTTGTGAATTATAATTAGGGTTGCCACCCAGCTGGTATTTTACTGGCAGGCTGGTAAAAAATTGGCTTCTGTCCAAAGTTAAGTCTATGGAGGGAATGCCATGGCCGGTATTTTTTTGAAGAAAAGGTGGCAACCCTAATTATAATGGTTCAAAAACATATGATGTTCATGGATTTATGAACTGTAAATCTGTGGGGTTAGTTTATGAACTTTTGTGCCCCTGTAATTTATTATATGTTGGGAAGACGAAGAGAGAGCTGAGAAGGAGAATTCTTGAAAATGTGAGAGATATAGTCAATAAAAGAATGGATAGCCCTATATGTCGACATTTTTGGTTAAAACACAGAGGAAGAACTGATGACTTAGGGGTCATGGGCATTTATCAAATTCCAAACTCATTGAGAGGGGGAGATAAGGACAAAATACTGTTACAGAAGGAAGCAAGATGGAATTTTGAATTGAAGGCAATTAGTCCACTTGGCCTAAATGAGGAATTGAACTTTGGCATGTTTCTTTATTCTTTTTTTTATGAAAACACATATTTTACAGAACATTTCCTGCTGAATAAAACAAGGTCACTCCCATCGCTGTCAGATGTTTTATTCAAAATTTATAGCAGTTTAAATAATCAGGAATTGAATTTACTGTGTTTACTTCCTGATAGTTCTAACTGACAGGAAGTGAATATACTGTGTGTTTACTTCCTGATAGTTCTAACTGATAGGAAGTGAATTTACTGTGTCTACTTCCTGATAGTTCTAACTGACAGGAAGTGACAGGCAATTTCTATCACATTCTATGGAGAACTATATGTCTCTGACTTTTCTGACTTTCCTCTCCATTAGAATCTAACAGGAAAACTAATTAGAATTTGACCACTAGTGGGCACTGCTAATGTAAAAAAACATGGGTTTAAACTGTAATAACTCTGGAAATATAAATCTCTCAGCAGTGGGAGTACCCTTATTTTACTCAGCAGGAAAATCTTTACAATACATATTTTTTTCATAAAAAAGTTTACTGCTCTTTTAAGTCTCCTTCTGAGCTGTTCTCTAAAGAATACCTGTTGGGGTTTTGGATAACGTAAAATTCATGAAGGTATAAATTAATAGGGATGGTGACTATGCTGGGAAATATTACCCGAACAGAGAGTGTAGGTGAGGGTTAATAAGTAGAAAGGGTTAAATAGGATTTCCATTTAGGTTTTACATAGCCATGAAGTGGAAGTGACGACTCAACCTTGACAAAGTGAAAACGCGTTGGAGGATGGTTAGTGGAGAGTTGCTTGGCATATATATGGAACAAGTTGAAAAGCCCATGTACACGGGCCACAGTGCCACCCAGCAACGGCCTGGTGCAGTCATGCGCAGTGAAGACTGCCCGTGGCGCAGCTGATAATGGAGCGTCCCACTCCAAATTCAGACCGTAGTCCTCCCTGTGCACGAGGACTACGGACTGAATTCGGAACGGCCTTCTCTGTTATCAGCTGCGCCGCGGGCAGTCTCTACTGCACACGACTACAGCATGCGCAGCCAACTGTACTGTGCATGACGGCTTCTGACAAACTTTAGCGCATTATTATATAGGGATGAGGACTTTGGGATGAACAGGATATGTTTTGTGATTTATTTGAGGATCATTGAAGTGCTGCAAGGTAAGCCTATGTGTGCGAGTTGGAGAAGGGGTGTGAATAGGGTTGACACCTTTCCTTTAAAAAAAATACCGGCCATGGCATTCCCTCCATAGACTTAACATTGGACAGAAGCCAATTTTTTACCAGCCTGCCGGTAAAATAACGGCTGGGTGGCAACCCTAGGTGTGAAGATTCCGTGCAGAAAGGGTGATGACTACCCCGTGGTGTTCCAGGTGAGTGCAATAAATATTGGAGACACACGCTTAATACAGTGATTACTGCGGAGAACGATACAGTGTTAACTGGACGATACAATGTTAACCTGGCGAGATAAGTGTGCTGTAAGCATATTAACCCTTTGTCTGCTGAAGTCACCCTCTCCCACTGAAGAAACGCTACTAACCTCTTATATTTCACTGCTTGCTCATACATCTGCTTCAGTTGATTTTCATGTGTTGCCTCATCCTTGTTACTGCCATGATTTTTGATCTTTGGATGTTATCTTCTCTGGATGATATTTAGGATTGAGCCCTGAACTGATATTGTGTATATTGGACTGGATGCTATAGGATCGGATCAGAGTGGGCTTCATTTTTAGCTCTTTGTTTGGGGGGGGTGGAGGAATGGGACTGATTCAGTCGATGTCATATATATTTTGTATGATTCAATAAATATTTTTGTATTTTTTTAATATTATTTGGTATTGATTTTATTTGTTACTTTACATATGAGTGTCTCACTAACGTTCCGATCTTTGTCTTGGTTTAATATATCCTTTAAGAGGGGCTTTTAAAGAAACACAATTATGTGGGGTAATTCATAGGTGGTCACTGCCCAGTAGAGATTACAGTGTAAATGTAGGGCAGGTGACAGATACAGTGGGGTAGACTAGGTATGAATTCATTAGGATAGGAGGTCACCGATCAGTAGAGATTACAGTGTAAATGTAGGGCGGGTGACAGATACAGTGGGGTAGACTAGGTATGAATACATTAGGATAGGAGGTCACTGATCAGTAGAGATTACAGTGTAAATGTAGGGCGGGTGACAGATACTGTGGGGTAGACTAGGTATGAATACATTAGGATAGGAGGTCACCGATCAGTAGAGATTACAGTGTAAATGTAGATCGGGTGACAGATACAATGGGGTAGACTAGGTATGAATACATTAGGATAGAAGGTCACCGATCAGTAGAGATTACAGTGTAAATGTAGGGCGGGTGACAGATACAATGGGGTAGACTGGGCATGAATACATTAGGATAGGAGGTCACCGATCAGTAGAGATTACAGTGTAAATGTAGATCGGGTGACAGATACAATACGGTAGACTAGGTATGAATACATTAGGATAGAAGGTCACCGATCAGTAGAGATTACAGTGTAAATGTAGGGCGGGTGACAGATACAATGGGGTAGACTAGGCATGAATACATTAGGATAGGAGGTCACTGATCAGTAGAGATTACAGTGTAAATGTAGGGCGGGTGACAGATACAGTGGGGTAGACTAGGTATGAATACATTAGGATAGGAGGTCACTGATCAGTAGAGATTACAGTGTAAATGTAGATCGGGTGACAGATACAATGGGGTAGACTAGGTATGAATACATTAGGATAGGAGGTCACTGATCAGTAGAGATTACAGTGTAAATGTAGGGCGGGTGACAGATACAGTGCGGTAGACTAGGTATGAATACATTAGGATAGGTGGTCACCGATCAGTAGAGATTACAGTGTAAATGTAGGGCGGGTGACAGATACAGTGGGGTAGACTAGGAATGAACACATTAGGATAGGAGGTCACCGATCAGTAGAGATTACAGTGTAAATGTAGGGCGGGTGACAGATACAGTGGGGTAGACTAGGCATGAACACATTAGGATAGGAGGTCACCGATCAGTAGAGATTACAGTGTAAATGTAGGGCGGGTGACAGATACAGTGGGGTAGACTAGGCATGAACACATTAGGATAGGAGGTCACCGATCAGTAGAGATTACAGTGTAAATGTAGGGCGGGTGACAGATACAATGGGATAGACTAGGTATGAATACATTAGGATAGGAGGTCACCGATCAGTAGAGATTACAGTGTAAATGTAGGGCGGGTGACAGATACTGTGGGGTAGACTAGGTATGAATACATTAGGATAGGAGGTCACCGATCAGTAGAGATTACAGTGTAAATGTAGATCGGGTGACAGATACAATGGGGTAGACTAGGTATGAATACATTAGGATAGAAGGTCACCGATCAGTAGAGATTACAGTGTAAATGTAGGGCGGGTGACAGATACAATGGGGTAGACTGGGCATGAATACATTAGGATAGGAGGTCACCGATCAGTAGAGATTACAGTGTAAATGTAGATCGGGTGACAGATACAATACGGTAGACTAGGTATGAATACATTAGGATAGAAGGTCACCGATCAGTAGAGATTACAGTGTAAATGTAGGGCGGGTGACAGATACAATGGGGTAGACTAGGCATGAATACATTAGGATAGGAGGTCACTGATCAGTAGAGATTACAGTGTAAATGTAGGGTGGGTGACAGATACAGTGGGGTAGACTAGGTATGAATACATTAGGATAGGAGGTCACTGATCAGTAGAGATTACAGTGTAAATGTAGATCGGGTGACAGATACAATGGGGTAGACTAGGTATGAATACATTAGGATAGGAGGTCACTGATCAGTAGAGATTACAGTGTAAATGTAGGGCGGGTGACAGATACAGTGCGGTAGACTAGGTATGAATACATTAGGATAGGTGGTCACCGATCAGTAGAGATTACAGTGTAAATGTAGGGCAGGTGACAGATACAGTGGGGTAGACTAGGAATGAACACATTAGGATAGGAGGTCACCGATCAGTAGAGATTACAGTGTAAATGTAGGGCGGGTGACAGATACAGTGGGGTAGACTAGGTATGAATACATTAGGATAGGAGGTCACCGATCAGTAGAGCTTACAGTGTAATTGTAGGGCGGGTGACAGATACAGTGGGGTAGACTAGGTATGAATACATTAGGATAGGAGGTCACCGATCAGTAGAGATTACAGAGTAAATGTAGGGCGGGTGACAGATACAATGGGGTAGACTAGGTATGAATACATTAGGATAGGAGGTCACTGATCAGTAGAGATTACAGTGTAAATGTAGGGCGGGTGACAGATACAGTGCGGTAGACTAGGTATGAATACATTAGGATAGGTGGTCACCGATCAGTAGAGATTACAGTGTAAATGTAGGGCAGGTGACAGATACAGTGGGGTAGACTAGGAATGAACACATTAGGATAGGAGGTCACCGATCAGTAGAGATTACAGAGTAAATGTAGATCAGGTGACAGATACAATGGGGTAGACTAGGTATGAATACATTAGGATAGGAGGTCACTGATCAGTAGAGATTACAGTGTAAATGTAGGGCGGGTGACAGATACAGTGCGGTAGACTAGGTATGAATACATTAGGATAGGTGGTCACCGATCAGTAGAGATTACAGTGTAAATGTAGGGCAGGTGACAGATACAGTGGGGTAGACTAGGAATGAACACATTAGGATAGGAGGTCACCGATCAGTAGAGATTACAGTGTAAATGTAGGGCGGGTGACAGATACAGTGTGGTAGACTAGGCATGAACACATTAGGATAGGAGGTCACCGATCAGTAGAGATTACAGTGTAAATGTAGGGCGGGTGACAGATACAGTGGGGTAGACTAGGTATGAATACATTAGGATAGGAGGTCACCGATCAGTAGAGATTACAGTGTAAATGTAGGGCGGGTGACAGATACAGTGGGGTAGACTAGGTATGAATACATTTGGATAGGAGGTCACCGATCCGTAGAGATTACAGTGTAAATGTAGGGCGGGTGACAGATACAGTGGGGTAGACTAGGCATGAACACATTAGGATAGGAGGTCACCGATCAGTAGAGATTACAGTGTAAATGTAGGGCGGGTGACAGATACAGTGGGGTAGACTAGGTATGAATACATTAGGATAGGAGGTCACCGATCAGTAGAGCTTACAGTGTAATTTTAGGGCGGGTGACAGATACAGTGGGGTAGACTAGGTATGAATACATTAGGATAGGAGGTCACCGATCAGTAGAGATTACAGAGTAAATGTAGGGCGGGTGACAGATACAGTGGGGTAGACTAGGTATGAATACATTAGGATAGGAGGTCACCGATCAGTAGAGATTACAGTGTAAATGTAGGGCGGGTGATAGATACAATGGGGTAGACTAGGTATGAATACATTAGGATAGGAGGTCACCGATCAGTAGAGATTACAGTGTAAATGTAGGGCAGGTGATAGATACAATGGGGTAGACTAGGTATGAACACATTAGGATAGGAGGTCACCGATCAGTAGAGATTACAGTGTAAATGTAGGGCGGGTGATAGATACAATGGGGTAGACTAGGTATGAACACATTAGGATAGGAGGTCACCGATCAGTAGAGATTACAGTGTAAATGTAGGGCGGGTGATAGATACAATGGGGTAGACTAGGTATGAACACATTAGGATAGGAGGTCACCGATCAGTAGAGATTACAGTGTAAATGTAGGGCGGGTGATAGATACAATGGGGTAGACTAGGTATGAATACATTAGGATAGGAGGTCACCGATCAGTAGAGATTACAGTGTAAATGTACGGCGGGTGACAGATACAGTGGGGTAGACTAGGTATGAATACATTAGGATAGGAGGTCACCGATCAGTAGAGATTACAGTGTAAATGTAGGGCGGGTGACAGATACTGTGGGGTAGACTAGGTATGAATACATTAGGATAGGAGGTCACTGATCAGTAGAGATTACAGTGTAAATGTAGGGCGGGTGACAGATACTGTGGGGTAGTCTAGGTATGAATACATTAGGATAGGAGGTCACCGATCAGTAGAGATTACAGTGTAAATGTAGGGCGGGTGACAGATACAGTGGGGTAGACTAGGTATGAATACATTAGGATAGGAGGTCACTGATCAGTAGAGAGTACAGTGTAAATGTAGGGCGGGTGACAGATACAGTGGGGTAGACTAGGAATGAATACATTAGGATAGGAGGTCACTGATCAGTAGAGCTTACAGTGTAATTGTAGGGCGGGTGACAGATACAGTGGGGTAGACTAGGTATGAATACATTAGGATAGGAGGTCACTGATCAGTAGAGATTACAGTGTAAATGTAGGGCGGGTGACAGATACAGTGGGGTAGACTAGGCATGAACACATTAGGATAGGACGTCACCGATCAGTAGAGATTACAGTGTAAATGTAGGGCGGGTGACAGATACAATGGGGTAGACTAGGTATGAATAAATTAGGATAGGAGGTCACCGATCAGTAGAGATTACAGTGTAAATGTAGGGCGGGTGACAGATACAATGGGGTAGACTAGGTATGAATAAATTAGGATAGGAGGTCACCGATCAGTAGAGATTACAGTGTAAATGTAGGGCGGGTGACAGATACAGTGGGGTAGACTAGGCATGAGTACATTAGGATAGGAGGTCACTGATCAGTAGAGATTACTGTGTAAATGTAGGGCGGGTGACAGATACAGTGGGTAGACTAGGAATGAATACATTAGGATAGGAGGTCACCGATCAGTAGAGATTACAGTGTAAATGTAGGGCGGGTGACAGATACAATGGGGTAGACTAGGTATGAATACATTAGGATAGGAGGTCACCGATCAGTAGAGATTACAGTGTAAATGTAGGGCGGGTGATAGATACAATGGGGTAGACTAGGTATGAATACATTAGGATAGGAGGTCACCGATCAGTAGAGATTACAGTGTAAATGTAGGGCGAGTGACAGATACAGTGGGGTAGACTAGGTATGAATACATTAGGATAGGAGGTCACCGATCAGTAGAGATTACAGTGTAAATGTAGGGCGGGTGACAGATACAATGTGGTAGACTAGGTATGAATACATTAGGATAGGAGGTCACCGATCAGTAGAGATTACAGTGTAAATGTAGGGCGGGTGACAGATACTGTGGGGTAGACTAGGTATGAATACATTAGGATAGGAGGTCACCGATCAGTAGAGATTACAGTGTAAATGTAGGGCGGGTGACAGATACAGTGCGGTAGACTAGGTATGAATACATTAGGATAGAAGGTCACCGATCAGTAGAGATTACAGTGTAAATGTAGGGCGGGTGACAGATACAGTGGGGTAGACTAGGTATGAATACATTAGGATAGGAGGTCACCGATCAGTAGAGATTACAGTGTAAATGTAGGGCGAGTGACAGATACAGTGGGGTAGACTAGGTATGAATACATTAGGATAGGAGGTCACCGATCAGTAGAGATTACAGTATAAATGTAGGGCGGGTGACAGATACAGTGGGGTAGACTAGGTATGAATACATTAGGATAGGAGGTCACTGATCAGTAGAGAGTACAGTGTAAATGTAGGGCGGGTGACAGATACAGTGGGGTAGACTAGGTATGAATACATTAGGATAGGAGGTCACTGATCAGTAGAGAGTACAGTGTAAATGTAGGGCGGGTGACAGATACAGTGGGGTAGACTAGGTATGAATACATTAGGATAGGAGGTCACTGATCAGTAGAGATTACAGTGTAAATGTAGGGCGGGTGACAGATACAGTGGGGTAGACTAGGCATGAACACATTAGGATAGGACGTCACCGATCAGTAGAGATTACAGTGTAAATGTAGGGCGGGTGACAGATACAATGGGGTAGACTAGGTATGAATAAATTAGGATAGGAGGTCACCGATCAGTAGAGATTACAGTGTAAATGTAGGGCGGGTGACAGATACAGTGGGGTAGACTAGGCATGAGTACATTAGGATAGGAGGTCACTGATCAGTAGAGATTACTGTGTAAATGTAGGGCGGGTGACAGATACAGTGGGTAGACTAGGAATGAATACATTAGGATAGGAGGTCACCGATCAGTAGAGATTACAGTGTAAATGTAGGGCGGGTGACAGATACAATGGGGTAGACTAGGTATGAATACATTAGGATAGGAGGTCACCGATCAGTAGAGATTACAGTGTAAATGTAGGGCGGGTGATAGATACAATGGGGTAGACTAGGTATGAATACATTAGGATAGGAGGTCACCGATCAGTAGAGATTACAGTGTAAATGTAGGGCGAGTGACAGATACAGTGGGGTAGACTACGTATGAATACATTAGGATAGGAGGTCACCGATCAGTAGAGATTACAGTGTAAATGTAGGGCGGGTGACAGATACAATGTGGTAGACTAGGTATGAATACATTAGGATAGGAGGTCACCGATCAGTAGAGATTACAGTGTAAATGTATGGCGGGTGACAGATACTGTGGGGTAGACTAGGTATGAATACGTTAGGATAGGAGGTCACCGATCAGTAGAGATTACAGTGTAAATGTAGGGCGGGTGACAGATACAGTGCGGTAGACTAGGTATGAATACATTAGGATAGAAGGTCACCGATCAGTAGAGATTACAGTGTAAATGTAGGGCGGGTGACAGATACAGTGGGGTAGACTAGGTATGAATACATTAGGATAGGAGGTCACCGATCAGTAGAGATTACAGTGTAAATGTAGGGCGAGTGACAGATACAGTGGGGTAGACTAGGTATGAATACATTAGGATAGGAGGTCACCGATCAGTAGAGATTACAGTATAAATGTAGGGCGGGTGACAGATACAGTGGGGTAGACTAGGTATGAATACATTAGGATAGGAGGTCACCGATCAGTTGAGATTACAGTATAAATGTAGGGCGGGTGACAGATACAGTGGGGTAGACTAGGTATGAATACATTAGGATAGGAGGTCACCGATCAGTAGAGATTACAGTGTAAATGTAGGGCGGGTGACAGATACAATGCGGTAGACTAGGTATGAATACATTAGGATAGGAGGTCACCGATCAGTAGAGATTACAGTGTAAATGTAGGGCGGGTGACAGATACTGTGGGGTAGACTAGGTATGAATACATTAGGATAGGAGGTCACCGATCAGTAGAGATTACAGTGTAAATATAGGGCGGGTGACAGATACTGTGGGGTAGACTAGGTATGAATACATTAGGATAGGAGGTCACTGATCAGTAGAGATTACAGTGTAAATATAGGGCGGGTGACAGATACAGTGGGGTAGACTAGGCATGAATACATTAGGATAGGAGGTCACCGATCATTAGAGATTACAATGTAAATGTAGGGCGGGTGACAGATACTGTGGGGTAGACTAGGTATGAATACATTAGGATAGGAGGTCACCGATCAGTAGAGATTACAGTGTAAATGTAGGGCGGGTGACAGATACTGTGGGGTAGACTAGGTATGAATACATTAGGATAGGAGGTCACTGATCAGTAGAGATTACAGTGTAAATATAGGGCGGGTGACAGATACAGTGGGGTAGACTAGGTATGAATACATTAGGATAGGAGGTCACCGATCATTAGAGATTACAATGTAAATGTAGGGCGGGTGACAGATACAATGGGGTAGACTAGGTATGAATACATTAGGATAGGAGGTCACCGATCAGTAGAGATTACAATGTAAATGTAGGGCGGGTGACAGATACAATGGGGTAGACTGGGTATGAATACATTAGGATAGGAGGTCACTGATCAGTAGAGATTACAGTGTAAATGTAGGGCGGGTGACAGATACAATGGGGTAGACTAGGTATGAATACATTAGGATAGGAGGTCACCGATCAGTAGAGCTTACAATGTAAATGTAGGGCGGGTGACAGATACAGTGTGGTAGAGAAGGAAGTGCAGTTTATGACAGATCTGATAGTGTATATGAGATAAGGTTTATATATTACACTAGGTGCTACATTTAAATTGTGTTATTCTTAGTTTGTATTTGAATTAGCTCTTATCTCTCATTACAAAGAGCACACATACAATTAACCCAGTGGTGTCCATATAGGATGGCAATCATAGGCAATGTTCTGGGTACCCCTCTGACAAACAAAGTGTTAAAATGCAAGGTTAGATTTCAGGAATCTCACATAAAATATCCATATTTTACTAACTGGAAATACATGATATTTTATACTATTATAATAATTTTTAAGTGTTAGAGTAAGAGTAATGTTTCAAAATAAAAGCAGCTCCAATTAATCTTCATAGTATTTGGACTTTGGAGAGTGTTATTTCAATTCTGTCAGAGTTGTAGTACAAGAGTAATTGAATGATAAAGTATCCCCCTCTCGCCCCTTTTACCTAGTGTAAGCCTCCTCCCCTCAGATATGGAATCTGGTCTCTTGACCAGACAGATCACAGCAAGGGACAATCTTCTTAATGTGATTATAAGGAAAACTCTGCCCCTCTTGACAGGTTTTTCCTTATGATCACTGAAGTTTGCCCCTATCTGATATCCATCCGGACAGTCTTGCTGCTCTGAGGTGAGCAGTGTTACATCAGTAAAAGGGGCGGGAGGGGGGACACTTTATCATTCAATTACTCTTGTACTACAACTCTGACAGTATAGAAATAACACTCTCCGTGGCCTAAATACTATGAAGATGAATTGCAGCTGCTGTTTTTGTGAAACATTACTATCCCTTTAAAGCGTTAAAGGAACAGTAACGTCTTGCTTTTATACGAAAGACTTTGCTGTAATATAGGCACCTGATGTGTATGTAAAAATCCCCTTACCTGGACAGAACCTATGAAATCTGATCTATTTCCTCTTTCACCCTGACTCACTGCTGTTTCTTGGTCAATAGAGACTAATCTACAGACCAGGAAGTGAGGGGCAAAGAAAAATCCCTTGCACCTGCCTGACAAACCCAGACAAATCAATGCATCTTAACCCTTTAAGAACCAGAGAAGGTTGGAAACACATTGCTTCATAATGCTTTGTGAACCGCTCTTATACAACCCTTTGAATGCCGTGGGGGAGGGGGGGATCAAAAGCATTTTAAAGGAACACTTGTACAAAAAAAATGAGTTACATAATTTTAAATATCTTGTATTTACAGCAAGGATATATAAAATGTGGTTAGTTTATGTAACGGACCGCAGGCCGTTACTGTAACATTATACTCCCCTTGCCCTAATACTGTCCTCCTAAAAAGGACTGATATTCACAGGGAGTCCTTTGGACTTCTATTGACGGCGGGATTCCTATTGGCTCATGGGGTTTAAAGGGCTGCCATTGGGATAACATGGCAGAAAGTAGGCGCCTTTCCCATTGGCTGAGCAGGTCCCATTGAAATATAACGGGGATGTCAGCCGTCTCCTGATTGGTCGCTGACGCCAGGACATATTTAAAGGGACTCCCTTGGTGTAACATGGGGAAATGTCGGTGGCCACGGGATTGGCTGCCTGAAGCCAGTAGCTCGGCAGCCCATTGGCTGAAAAGATGAAGCGGCCAATTCAAAGGTGCCTCTAAGTCTGGGCTCTATTGTTCCCTGGACTCCCTGAACCCATTGTATGTGAATGTCAGCCCTTTGTTCCCTTTGATGTTCCCTTAATCTCATCAGGGTTTCCCATTGTATTCATGTTCAGTACTTTGTATGGTTATTTTGATGAAGTTACAATAACACTGTTAACCCTGCATAAAAGAGCTGAGTTCAGCCAGAAATAAAGAGTTACTGTTGGCACTTCAACCGTGTCCTGTACGTTATTTTGGGGAAGGGTCTTGTCTTGACCCCCTTTCTGAGGGATTCCTGGAGCATGTGAGAGGGAGCCAGCTGCTAAATTGTAACCGGCAATCAGCCTGACAGACCCGGCAGAACGAGCTACGTCCATCCGCAGACTTAGGATCTCGTTACAGTTTATATTAGAGCTAATCCTAAATTTGGATTTTAATACCTGTGAAGATAATCCTGTGTTATAAACTGACCAGAGGAGAGATGCACTAAGGTGTGATAAAGAGGTGATAAAGTGGAGATGACTTCTCCAGCAGTGGTGTAACAATAGGGGTGACACCTGCGACCGGGCCCATCAATCCAGGGGAAGGGCCTCCCCCGGTGTCCCCCCCCCCACACCTGGCACCCGCAACATGATGAGGTCTGTGCCTTCTTTGGCACAGACCTCTAGCATCTGAGCCCTCTTCGGCTCTTTAGTAATACAGAGCTCTGGGAGATGACATCATCTCTATGACATCATCTCTCAGCGCTCTGCATTACTGAAAAGAGGACCACGAGGGAGCTCCAGCTGCTGTGCAGAAGGAGGAACAGACCTCTCCTGCCATGCCGATGGACCACCAGGGAGGTAGGGAACGGCACTGGGGGGGGGGGCAATGTGGAGATGGGGGGCAATATGGAGATGATGGGGGGCAATGTGGAGATAGGGAAATGTGGAGGTGTCCAGTGAAGATGGCCAATGAGGGGGCCAATGTGGTTGGGGGGCAATGTGGCCGGAGGGGGCCCATGGCAATTCTTGCGCCTCTGTTCTCCAGTATTCTAAACTCTTCAATTCCTATGTTATTCTATGCAGCCAAAGCACTAAGATTTCTCCAGATTTAGAGATCTTAGTACATTGGCTCCATAGAACAACATAGGAACTGGAGAGTTTATCTCTCTGGAAAAGTTGTCTCCGCATTATCACCTCCTTATACACACCACCGCCTACCACCCCCAGACCAACAGGCTCTGTCAAAGGTTCAACTGTGCCTTGATGCAGATGATCCGGCCTTCACAGAGTCACACTGAGATTGGGAACGGTATCTTCCTCATCTACACTTTGCTTATTGAGAGGTGCCACAGGAGTCCACAGTCTCCCCCCCCCACATACTCTTGTTTGGCAGGTGAGTCTGGGGACCCCTGAGCATCCTCCGAGAATACTGGGAAAGAGAGTGTGAGGAGACCCCAGCAATCACCTATGTGGTGGAACTGCAGGACCATCTGGACAGTCTGATGGGGTTAGCTCATCAGAATCTGCAGGGTGTGCACACCCAGCAGAAAGCATATTATGACTGCCACACTAAGCCCAGGGAGTTTAGCATGGGTCAAAAAGTCTTAGGTCTCCGGCCCATATGACAGAATAAACTGCAGACAGCTTGAGAGGGACCATATCAGGTAGTAGTTAGGCAGGGAGGCACTACATACATGATAGCTAAGGGGTCACAGCAGCAGGACAGGAGGGTCTGTTATGTGAATGCCATGAAAGCATATCAGGAGAGACCCGGGGACATAATGGCCATCTATACCCCAGCTAGGCAGGACACAAAGAATAAGGAAATCCCAGACTTACTGGCTGAGAATCAGACCACCCAGCATATAGTCCCCATTCCCTTATGGCCCCACCTCACTCATGACCAGCAAGGTCAGCTCAGGACAGTTAATCAACGGTGGCCAACCCTGCTCTCGGCTCTTCTGGGGTGCGCGAGCCTGACCCATTACCGGGTTGAGACCCTGGGCCAAACCCCTCTCCAACAGCCTGTCTACTGTATGCCAGAGACTGTCAAGACCCAAATCCAGATCCTGGGGGTCATTAAGGGCCTCGTCTGTAGTTCTGGTTCCCCAAAAAAATGGTACCACCAGTTTCTCTATAAACTACCAGCGGCTCAACGAGAAGACCGTGACAGATGCTTATCCCATGTAGATGAGATCCTTGACAGGCTCGCTGGAGCTTACTTTGTCTTGACCCTCAAACTTAGTTGAGGGTATTGGCAAATTCCACTGGCCCCTGAGGTGATGGCCAGATCGGCTTTCATCATCCCATTCTGCTTGTACCAGTTTAAAGTCATGCAGTTCGGGATGAAGTACGCCCCGGCTACCTTCCAGAGCTTTGTGGACCCCGGCCGTCCTGGGTAGGATTCACAAAGAAGAGTTGACAATCCGCTCCAACAAATGCTAAATTGGGATGGGGGAGGTTCAATTTCTAGTCCACCAGGTGGTAGGTGTCAGCACCCAGAAACGGCCAAAGTAGCCGCTGTCCTTGACTGGCCACTTCCCCAAACTAAGAAACAGGTGATGGCTTTCCTGGGAACGGCGGGTTATTACAGGAAATCTGTCCCCTGGTACAGCGACCTGGCAAAGCCCTTAAAGGGCTTATTAAATATCCCACACCCGCCCCTTCTGGCCAGATCACTGCTACAGCCCTGTCTGGTCTGGACGCATGTGGCAAGGGACAATCTTCAGTAAGCAAAGGGAAATCCTTCCCACCTTTGTCAAGGGGCAAGGTTTTCCTTATACTTACTAACTGAAGTTTGTCCCACGCTGCGTCCATCCATCCCGGGACCAGAATGAAGAATCAGTGGGAGGCGGCCAGAAGGGGCAGGAGGGGGATCCTTCTATATTGAACAACTTGAGAACTACGTGAAAGTAAGGTACTTAATATAGCGCAAACTGTTCTATTTTCAATAAAGAAGACTTGCCGATATACTTAATTTAAAACATTTCTATCCCTTTAACAGACTTAACTAAAAAAAGCTCTGCCCTGCAAGTTAACCTGGAACCTGTAGTGTGACAGTGCTTTTGACTCCCCTAGGAGAGGCACTGGTGTCCACACAGATGCCTCCAACTTTGGACTCGGGGCTGTACTGAGTGTTGGTTTAGGCCACCAAGAGATTTCAGCCCTATTTGTATGGATGGGAGTTTATGGTCCTCACTGGCCACAACACACTGTTTTGGCTAAATAGGGTATCTGGGGACAAGGGGCACCTGTTGCGCTGGAGTTCAGCCCTCCAACCATTCAGTTTCACCATACGGTACAAGTCTGGCAGAAACAATCTCAATGCCGACAGCTTGTCCAGGCAGGAGGACGCATAGCCAAACCGGGAGACCCCTTTACCCAAGCCACTCTCCAGGTTCGCCAGCTGGCTTGGGGACTCGAAAGGAGGGGGGGTGATGTAACAGGACTACGCCCGTTACTGGGAACTCTTTCTGGACTCATGGGGCTTGACACTATTAGGCCCGTTAGTTTTTAAATCAAGCGGTGGTGGTTTTGACATCACAGTTTACAATTCTATAAACTGTGCTGTTAGCAACAAAAGCTGCGCAAAAATGTCCAACGGGTCAAAAATTTGCACCCATTGGACATCACATAAAAAAAGTAGACTTTGCTATCCTATTCCATGCGGTGGCTTCATTGAATGTTCAGGACTGCACAGACGAACCCTGCTAGAAGCTGATTGGCTAGGAGGTGCATTAGCACTTCCCAGCCAATTGGAGGCTGTCAATTTATTTTGAAGCCAGTCTTGGTTCAAAATCCCGGCAGTCTGAGGTGGCAAGGGTGGGGGGAGTTTGTGCATGTCAAAATACCTTCCGCCACCAGCAGAGACAGCAGCTGAGGCAAAGGGGGGTAAGCAAATATTTCTTTGCAATTTTAGAAACATTTTATTTTGCATTTACAGAGGACATTAAGATGCCACTCATAGTAACCCTTTGAGCGCTGGAGGGCTACCTTTATCATACCTTAGTGCATAACCCTCATTGCCCTCATCACTCCTATATACAAAGAGGGGTCACGTGGTCAGACACAGCTGCCTCCATATGAATAGGAAAGTCAGGTTTATAGTATATTTTGGGATTATGGAGTACATCATATTTAAAAGAATATGAAGCCTAATCATGTTTAGGCAATAATATCCTTTTAAAGGAATACACCCTCCAACAATAACCCTCCTTTCACGTACCTTACTTCGGCAGATTATCCTAATGGCCTTTATGAATTTATTCTGTGTGGATTGGTTCTCCAAAATGAGTATTTATTTAGTACTGGATAGCATGTCAACCGAGGCAGATATGATATATTGTAGCCGGACTCGAGGACTCCAAACTCTACCCACTGACATCTGGATTTTGGGTCCTGCAACAAAGGATCATGTCTGGAATATGGAGTGCAAAAGAACACAATCTAAAAGCACTATCTTATTATCGATTTTGACACACTTGGTCCGTATGTTCAAAGAAGTAGAATAATAGCTTTTATTGTTTGTGATGACTTTTCAAAGTACGGTGTCATTGGGATCAGTAATATTTTCTGTAGGTTGTGTTCAGAAATATGTAGTTTTGTAAGATTCCTGGCTGAAATTGTTGTCTGTAACGACAAAGATGCGGAGGGACTGCTGAAGTGCGCTGATTCAGAGACGTGTCAAGAATATAGGGATGGTCATTGTGCTTGTGTTCCTGATAACAATTATACATATACTGTATATATGTGTCTGTGTATACGTGATGATAATATATATTTACTCATTTCAATAGTTTGATATTTACATTAAATTTCACACAAAACCTGCCTGTTTCAATATGCAAGACAAATAAATCGATATTTCCTTAAATTATTATAGGTTTCTCACATTCAGAACTTCACATTTCCTCCACTTTTTGCTTAATGGTCGTATTCTGTCATTTGCACAACATTTTTTTGCCATTGTATATGACAAATTCTCTTTACCTCTATATGACGCTGGCAAATAGTTTAGCCACGCCATTGCCCCTCCCCTTTCTAAGGAGTTGTGTTATACACGATGGACATTACTAGTTTTTTGTTGTATATTCTATAGAAAATGTCTTTCATACATACATTTACTTATTTGGGTCGATCACATGACATTTCTTTGTCATTATCCCTTTGAACGTATGGCCCAAGGAATATAAGGGCACTCACCAGATCATCAGTATGAGCAAGCCTATTAATCTCCAGTCCTAATAGTCGAGTGCAGTCTGCCCCAAAAATAGTCCGGTGTTATATGCCAATATAGGATGTCCGTTTCCCTTCTACGATGACCAATCCTCCAAGTCTTATGTTATTCCTCCTGTGTGATCTATCGCCATAACAGAATAAAGGTGAACAATCCAAATGCACCATTAAGTTGGTTTAGCGTCCCTGCTACGGGAATTTAGACAGCTAGTGATGTCTGGGTAGTTTATTCAGACCCAGCTCGTATCGTGGATACCTTGCCACTTCCTCAGGAGATCGGAGATCATGTCAACCTCAGTGGACACGATATCTAGTATTGATTAACCCGTTAACGACCCATGATGTGCCATTACCATCATGGGTGCACTTCCCATAAGGACCCATGACGGTCCTGGCACGTCATGGGTTAAATGATAGCAGCGCACCTCTGTGCACCCTGCTATCATACTTTTCAGGCTGAAACTGAGCGCTCTGGGGCCGGAGCACTCAGCTTCAATCCTTGTCTGTTCTGCCGGTACATGTGATTGCTCCAGGAGCGATCACATGTACCGGCATTTTGACTAAATAAGGCTTTACACGCTGCCTTTGTGTCTGCTCTATGCTTCTCTCTTCCTTACTATTAAAGTAAGGGAGAGGTAAACAGAGAGCAGACACATAGTGAAGATAAATAATGCAGTAAATGGGGGTATTAACCCCTTCAGTGCTGGGGGCTGGCTAAAAGCAACTTTTTTTTTTTAATAAATTTAAAAATGTTTAAATAAAATATTTTCTTTTTCTATTTATAAAATCTAAGTTTAAACAATAAAAAATGGGAGTGTGATTTTTGTGGAGCCCTGTAATACAGTGATACACACCACCAAATCTTTAAAATGAAAAAGTGGGAAAAGAGGGACATGGGGATTTTCAGCCCGGGGGGACAGTGCCCACATAAAACTGGCCATTTTGTAGGTATAAATGACCTGTCATACCTTTCATGCAGTCTCCATAAACATGTAACCCATTGCGCCCAAATGATCCCAAGAGGAAAAATAAAAATGGTGTTTTTTTACATTTTTTTAAAAAAGTTTTCTTTAATTTTTATAAAATAAATGGTGGGTTATCCATACAAGTGTGGTACTAAAAGAAAGCCCTACTTGTGTTTGAAAAAAAGGTATATAATTTGTGTGGCTGAAATCAAAGTCTTAGAGGGAAAACACTGTTGAACAAAGACATAATCAAAAAGGTCAGAATTGCTCCAGTCCGTAAGTACAATCCACCCCAGATATTCCCGGTCCTTAAGGGGTTAAGGGAACAAATCCTCACAGAACTGATTGATAATGGCCACTAGATTTTCTGCCCCCAAGTCAGTGTAATTGGAGAGTTGTATTGTTTCTTTAAGATCTATCAAAGTATGGAAATGTTTATTTACGTGTCTGTTAATGTTCCGTTTCAGAGAGACAAATCATATTTCCATGTCAGTGTTCCTTTAAAGAAGCAGTATACATTATTTCCTGAAAAAGATAAAATGCTTTTTTTAATGAGCACAATAAATCTACTCCCACAGCTGGGAGAGTTCTCAATCAAAAATGATTACAGGCTGAATATTTTTTTTTTTGAGGAACATCACCTTCTATTGTCTAAAATGAAACTTGATGCATGTTATGGGAAAACATGACTCAGTGACTATGGCTCTCCACAGTGAGTGATAGGAAAAGCGCCACCTGGTGAGCACTACAGAAAATTGCAGTTTAAAAATGATATAAAAAGTTTGAGCTCTGATAACTTATGAATAAAAAATCTTCCAGCAGTAGTAGTAGCCATTGTTTTACTCCTGCTATCAAGATCCACCAGTTGCAATATAAGTTACTCCTGACATTAATCCTGAGATAACAATGGAGCCATACTGTAGCTCACGCTTTGACAGCATTGACCCAGGAACTAGATACCCTGACACATATGGCCCAAGACTTACAAGCGGCCTCTTCCCATCTGAACCGTCAGGTCCAGGAAAGTTGATCTACTTCTCTTTAAAGGGATAGTAATACTTCATTTTAACTTTATTTTATTTTGTAGGCATTAAAAAAACACGAAGAATGATATAAGTCTTATCTCTCAAACCTTTATGGTTTAAGAGATATTCACAAACAAAGTATCCCCCCCCCCTTTTACTGATGTAACACTGTTCAGCCAGATCAGAAGGGAGGTGCCCAGGTAGACTGCAGAGAGGGACAATCTTCAATTAAGATAATGGAAAAAGCTGAAAAACTTGTCAAGGGGGGCAGGGCTTTCATTGCTCTCATAGGAAGAAGATTGTCCCCTGCTGTTATCTGTCTGGTCTATGGACTGGATCCCACATCTGAGAAGAGATGGCTTACACTAGGAAAAAGGGGCGGGAGGGGGAAACTTTGCTTATGAATATCTCATAAACCATAAAGGTTTGAGAGATAAGACTTACATTGTTCTTCATATTTTTTTAATGCCAACAAAATAAAATAAAGATAAAACGAAGTATTACTATCCCTTTAATGGCCTCCTTGTCTTGCTGTGGCTCAATATGGGACCCAGCTGCTTTCATACTATAAAGAAGAACCCATACTAGAGCCTCAGTTTCCACTTCCAGGCAAGTTTTTGGAGATTGCTCTTGCTTTACAGCAATAGTTAATGCATGCCAGTTGCTGTTTGTGCTCAGGAATTGTACCAGTGCTTCAGACTCCATTAAGGTTTGTATCATCATCATCTTAATTAGTGGAGAACCTGTAGTTTTGGGCCAGTGGCGTAACAATAGGGGTCGTGCCTATGACCGGGCCCGTCATTCTCAGGGGCCCGGCCGCCCCCTGCGACCTCCTTACAACGCGCCCGCAGAACAGCTGATCTCCCGGCGGCCGGCGCTTTAATAATGCAGAGTGCTGGGAGATGACATAATCTCCCAGCGCTCTGCATTACTAACAACCACGCGGGAGTTTGTGTTCCAGAGGTCTGTGCCTCATTCGGCACACCGCTAGATCACCAGGGACTCGAGGTAGTAGGGGCAATGTGTAGATGGGGGCAATGTGGAGAATGAGGGGCATTGTGATGGGGGAATTTTTGAAGGGGTAATGTGGAGATTGAGGGGCAATGTGGAAGGGGCATTGTGGAGAATGAGGGGCAATGTGGAAGGGGCATTGTGGAATATGAGGGGCATTGTGATGGGGGCAATGTGGAGGGGGCATTGTGGAGATGAAGGGGCAATGTGGAGAATGAGGAGCAATGTGGAAGGGGCATTGTGGAGATTGAGGGGCAATGTAGAGGTGGCCAATGTGGTTGAGGGGGGCCAATGAGGTCAGAGGGGGGCCCATGGCAATTCTTGCACCAGGGCCCCGTGGCTTCTAGTTACGTCTCTGGTTTGGGCTCAGTGTTTGCTTGAAAGTCACAGCCCTCTTCTTGATAACCTATATATGTTTCTGGAGGCTATGAAAGTTGTGTATGATGACCCACCCCACCTCTCCATTGTGGAAACTGCACTACAATCCCTGTGTCAGGATAAATGCCATGCTGAAGAACCTGCAGCGGGATTCAGGGGACGGTCTGCGGACACACTCTGGAACGAATCAGCCCTATCAAAACTGTAACCAGTGTGGCTTTCAGACTGGCTTAAAAATGAATTGGCTTGTTTGGGCATCTCAGAAAGACTCAACAAACTTATCACCCTTTCCATTCTGATTGATCAATGTAACGGACCCCTCTGGGCCATTGCAAACATATAAGGACCCACAAGTGTTATGTTACTGTATTCCCTTCCTTTGTGTGTGTTAAGCCGGGCACTCATCTCATTGTAAGGCTCCATGTGTATGTGTTCACTGTGTTTTACATGTTCCCTGTTACAATGTTGATAGGTAATTCCATGTTTGACCAGTAGGTATCTCCCTGCACAGCGCATAGAGTTGAAGGTTTTCTGTACATTATGTTACTGGGCAGGTAGGCACTTTGCTGATTGGTCGCCTTGGCTGCCACTCGTTGGTCCTTTCCCTTTCACTGCTTGGGTTTACTCGACAAGTAGGAAGCCTGCTGATTGGTCACTTGGTCTGTTCAACAAGTAGGCAGCCTGCTGATTGATAACCTACTGTTCTATCGGGAAAGTGGAATGCTGATGTCTAATCATGTAATGTTGAAGTGTAACTTTGTAATGTTGATGTGTATTATGTGTTCGACAGGTAAGCGCTGCTCTCATTGGTTGTCTCTTGTCGAGCAGTGCCTCGACAAGCATGGCATTGCTCTGACAAATAGGCAGCTCTGTGATTGGTCATTGCCAGTCTCGGTCATTGCCAGTCTCAGTCTTGTCGCTGCAATACCCATTGGCTGGAGATTCACGCGGCAAGCTTAAACTCTGCTTTGTATTCCCTCTCACCCTCCTGCTCTCCAGGTCCGAAAGGTAGGCAGCCACCCGATTGGCCGCCGCATTTGCATATCTTGCTGCTCCATTTCCCATTGGCTGTGCAGCAAGATTAAAACTATACTTTTATGTTAGGAATCCCAGCCCTATAGATACTTCCTGTTTTCCTAAATAAAGTAGTTGGATCCCTGTTCATCCTGTCTTGTGTGTGTTATTCCAGGAATGGTCTAAAGCAGAGGTTCTCAAACCATGGCCTCAGTGGCCACTAACAGGCCGGGATTTGAGGATTTCCTTGTTAGAGCACAGGTGAGTTAATCAATGTGAATGAACCTCTGATCAGCACACTTGTGTACTAGCAGGGAAATTCCTAAATCCTGGCTTGTTAGTGGCCACTGAGGGCATGGGTTGAGAACTGTGATGGTACCAGTGGACACCCAGCCTTGGTGTCCCCGTCAATGGTCACTTCTTCCACTACGAGCCAGATGGACATCCAACAGCATACCACAATATAACCTAAACCAGCAAAACTAGTGTCAGGGTAACCAGGAGCACACTCTGAATACAGCAAGCTTACCCCGCCAGACAACACTAGTGTACGTAAGACAAGAACTCTCTTTATTGGAACAAACCACACATATTTATACTCAAACCTTACAATGAAATATATGGACCAAGCAGATACAATAGGGACATAATTCAATCACAATACAGTAGACAAAAGGTCAACGGCAGATGGTCTAACAAATACAATGACTCAGACATGATTACATTTCAGATACAAAAGGGTTGATGAACTCAGACAGTGGACACAAAGACTTGAGGGCTTGAATGAATTAACACACGGCAGGGGGTCTCAGTACAGTTCATAATACACTGGCTTGAGTGGCTACAATACACATTGAAAGTAACTTTAGGTAAACTCAAATAATTAACCCTTACTGTCCATTGCCTTGGAAGCAAGCCAGCAGTCCATGGTTGTCAGTCTCTTTGGGCCCAGAAATGTCCACAGTCTCTGGGGTTCTTGGGATAACAGTTCCTTGTTTAACAGTCTCAGGGAGAGGCCATACCCTGTTCCAGGGCTAGGTCCATAGTCTGTGGGCAGGAAGCTGGCCCTCAGGCCCCTCCAGGAGCCAGGGGCCCAGTGGTTCCTGTGACAAGAACCACTGATCTAAAGTGTCCCCTCTGACTTCCATTCACTGGATGTAGGAGCAGAACTGGCCAGGCTACCCATCTTGTAGCCGCATCTTGAGAGAGAAGCCCAGCAACGACGGCCAGGGACTGAGTGCATCACCTGGTTCCTGTTACAATATCATTTTACAGAAAGGAAGGATGAAACTTCTCGTCCAGTTGCCCCTACCTGGTGGACAGTATAACCTCCCAAGAATGTAATAACTCAGGTGCTGCTGTTCTCTCTCCTTCCGAGCAAGCGTTCAGGCCACAGTTCAGAGTGATAAACTTGGTCATCGATTTATATAGATTGGGTCAACATTTATGCAAAACGGATCACAGCATTAAACATCTCAGGATGACTATAATGATGCGGCATTTTAGGACACAGAGAAGCAGAAATATCAGGGAGTATAAACTAATAACCAGGTTTAACACTATGATCTGTGGCCTGAAGCGTGACAAGGAATTTATGTCACGTTATCCCTCACAATAAACCTATTTTAGGCACTTTTCAGTGCTAGCAATTATGTTGAGAACCCCTCTGGGACTTGGAGGTTAACCCATACATTCCATAGACTTATCCATCTTTGCTGGAGCTATTCATACATCAGATGGTAAATAAATCTGTCTACCACTCGATGAGATGCAGGGATCCGTCTCTGCTTGAGCCTTAGGAGTCAGCTATGTTGACTGACAAGGGAGAATGTTCATTTCAGTGAAATTTAAATATAAAAATCATTTGCATGAGTGTGAAACTTGCTATGTATTTTGAATTCAGTCTTTATTCTCAACATAAAAAAAACAAAAAGTAGGGGCACAAGCATGGCATTGCTCTGACAAATAGGCAGCTCTGTGATTGGTCATTGCCAGTCTCGGTCATTGCCAGTCTCAGTCTTGTCGCTGCAATACCCATTGGCTGGAGATTCACGCGGCAAGCTTAAACTCTGCTTTGTATTCCCTCTCACCCTCCTGCTCTCCAGGTCCGAAAGGTAGGCAGCCACCCGATTGGCCGCCGCATTTGCATATCTTGCTGCTCCATTTCCCATTGGCTGTGCAGCAAGATTAAAACTATACTTTTATGTTAGGAATCCCAGCCCTATAGATACTTCCTGTTTTCCTAAATAAAGTAGTTGGATCCCTGTTCATCCTGTCTTGTGTGTGTTATTCCAGGAATGGTCTAAAGCAGAGGTTCTCAAACCATGGCCTCAGTGGCCACTAACAGGCCGGGATTTGAGGATTTCCTTGTTAGAGCACAGGTGAGTTAATCAATGTGAATGAACCTCTGATCAGCACACTTGTGTACTAGCAGGGAAATTCCTAAATCCTGGCTTGTTAGTGGCCACTGAGGGCATGGGTTGAGAACTGTGATGGTACCAGTGGACACCCAGCCTTGGTGTCCCCGTCAATGGTCACTTCTTCCACTACGAGCCAGACGGACATCCAACAGCATACCACAATATAACCTAAACCAGCAAAACTAGTGTCAGGGTAACCAGGAGCACACTCTGAATACAGCAAGCTTACCCCGCCAGACAACACTAGTGTACGTAAGACAAGAACTCTCTTTATTGGAACAAACCACACATATTTATACTCAAACCTTACAATGAAATATATGGACCAAGCAGATACAATAGGGACATAATTCAATCACAATACAGTAGACAAAAGGTCAACGGCAGATGGTCTAACAAATACAATGACTCAGACATGATTACATTTCAGATACAAAAGGGTTGATGAACTCAGACAGTGGACACAAAGACTTGAGGGCTTGAATGAATTAACACACGGCAGGGGGTCTCAGTACAGTTCATAATACACTGGCTTGAGTGGCTACAATACACATTGAAAGTAACTTTAGGTAAACTCAAATAATTAACCCTTACTGTCCATTGCCTTGGAAGCAAGCCAGCAGTCCATGGTTGTCAGTCTCTTTGGGCCCAGAAATGTCCACAGTCTCTGGGGTTCTTGGGATAACAGTTCCTTGTTTAACAGTCTCAGGGAGAGGCCATACCCTGTTCCAGGGCTAGGTCCATAGTCTGTGGGCAGGAAGCTGGCCCTCAGGCCCCTCCAGGAGCCAGGGGCCCAGTGGTTCCTGTGACAAGAACCACTGATCTAAAGTGTCCCCTCTGACTTCCATTCACTGGATGTAGGAGCAGAACTGGCCAGGCTACCCATCTTGTAGCCGCATCTTGGAGAGAGAAGCCCAGCAACGACGGCCAGGGACTGAGTGCATCACCTGGTTCCTGTTACAATATCATTTTACAGAAAGGAAGGATGAAACTTCTCGTCCAGTTGCCCCTACCTGGTGGACAGTATAACCTCCCAAGAATGTAATAACTCAGGTGCTGCTGTTCTCTCTCCTTCCGAGCAAGCGTTCAGGCCACAGTTCAGAGTGATAAACTTGGTCATCGATTTATATAGATTGGGTCAACATTTATGCAAAACGGATCACAGCATTAAACATCTCAGGATGACTATAATGATGCGGCATTTTAGGACACAGAGAAGCAGAAATATCAGGGAGTATAAACTAATAACCAGGTTTAACACTATGATCTGTGGCCTGAAGCGTGACAAGGAATTTATGTCACGTTATCCCTCACAATAAACCTATTTTAGGCACTTTTCAGTGCTAGCAATTATGTTGAGAACCCCTCTGGGACTTGGAGGTTAACCCATACATTCCATAGACTTATCCATCTTTGCTGGAGCTATTCATACATCAGATGGTAAATAAATCTGTCTACCACTCGATGAGATGCAGGGATCCGTCTCTGCTTGAGCCTTAGGAGTCAGCTATGTTGACTGACAAGGGAGAATGTTCATTTCAGTGAAATTTAAATATAAAAATCATTTGCATGAGTGTGAAACTTGCTATGTATTTTGAATTCAGTCTTTATTCTCAACATAAAAAAAACAAAAAGTAGGGGCACATATAGTGCATTAAATCTTTACAATTCAGGTGATTCCACCCACTTCTAGAATACTTACTCGATATTTGTCCGTTAAAAACAGACAGCAATAGCCTGGGAAGGATTCAGACTGCCTTCACTCAGTCGTTAGCATCAGCATGAAGCTGCTCCCCACCAAACCGAGCGACCTCCAGGTGCCTCGAAATAACGACACAAAACACACAACAATGGGGGCAATGTCTTGCTCAGTAATAGATATTACATTAAAAAATCTATTCAGACTATAATGAGACTCACATTAAATAATCGTCCGGCTTTATTCTGATTTATATTTTTTGCTTCCTGATGAAAGAGCGTGGCTCAGAAACGCGTTGAACCATTGTAAATTGAACCATTGTTGGAGAGAATTGTATTTGGAATAAATAAATAAAGTTTTGATACTTTTTAAACACGGCTGGTGATTATTATCTGACAAATATCCTGATATACGGGAGATTCCACAACAGGACGGCTGTGTTCCTGCACACCTGTAGCCAGCTATATGGACTACAAAGCCGGCTGATTATTTAATGTGAGTCTTATTATAGTCTGAATAGATTTTTAACGTAATATCTATTACTGAGCAAGTCAACTGCCCCATTGTTGTGTGTTTTATTCTAAACACGCCTGAAGATGGCACCCCAAGTTTCTTGAAAGCTTGCATCCCAGAGCAGCTTAATCAGCCGACAAAGGTATCGCTTTTATTTTACCAATCTCCAAGATTTTTGCAAAATTAGAATTTTGAGGGGATTATAGTATCCTATGAATCAGGGAAGGTGATGAGAAGCAAACTGGATTCAGAACAATCACGGTCACTCTGAATATTCTGTGATGCCATTGGAACTCCCATCAGCCTTTGAGAATGTCATTCATGACATTTTCCAGGACCTGCAAGATCAATTTATGATAGTATTCCTGCACAACATCCTTATTTACTTTTCATCCCTTGAAAGGGATAGTATGTTTCACATTAAATGCAGCTCCAATTAATCTTCATAGTATTTGGGCCATGGAGAGTGTTATTTCAATTCTGTCAGAGTTGTAGTTCAAGAGTAATTGAATGACAAAGTATCCCCCTACCATCCCTTTTACTGATGTAACACTGCTCACCTCAGAGCAGCAAGACTGTCCGGATGGATTGCAGAGAGGGACAATCTTCAATTAGCATAAAGGACCTGTCAAGGGGGGGGTAGGGTTTTCGTTATGCTCATAGTAAGAAGATTGTCCCTTGCCGTGATCTGTCTGGTCAAGAGACCAGATTCCACATCTGAGGGGAGGCGGCTAACACTAGGTAAAAGGGGCGGGAGAGGGATCCTTTATCATTCAATTACTCTTGTACTACAACTCTGACGGTATTGAAATAACACTCTCTATGGCCCAGATACTATGATGATTAATTGGAGCTGTTGTTTTTGCAAAACATTACTATCCCTTGAAGGCCATCGTGTTCATGTAAGAAAGCTTCTTTCATGTTTATAAACTACCCAGCTCAATGCCAGAGTTGAAAAATGCCCATTTTAAACAATAGAATTCTTGGGCTTCATCATTTCTTCTCAAGGGAACAGGATAGATCCAGATAGAGTTACTGCTATTTTGGAGCGGCCCCAGTCCTGTGGTCTAAAAGGAGTACCAATGTTTATTGGCTTGACAAACGTTTATAGACACTTTGGGCTCGATCCAAATGTTGGCATCAAAAATGCTGGTAGGGCAAAATGGATACCAACCGAAAAAGAAAATGTCTTGGTCGGTATTCAAATGTCCTACCGGCATTAAGCACAATGGATGTTAAGCCACAAAAATGGTCTTGTGGCCAAACATCCATTTTGTGAGTTATGTTCCCAAACACCACTAAATAACGGCAGTATTGGGAACTTTACAGTAAAAAAGCTAACGATCGGTGCCTGACATACTGCCAAGCACCGATCATTAACTCATACATCTTACACTTACCTGTCATCCTTTTCCTTCTATCTTCTCTTCATTCTTCTATCTTCTCTTTCAGTCTTCTCTTCTTTCTTCTATCTTCTTTCTTCTTCACCATCTGTCTTCTTCCTGTAAAATAAAACAATATTATTACAAAGTATTAACAATTATATCATTTAACCCTTTGAGTGGCAGAGGGGTACGCAACACATTGCATTGCGTTGCATACTTCCACTGGCACTCAGAGGGTTACAATAGTATTGTGCCATGAATATTTCATAACATATTTGCCTCCATGTATTGCCAAAATATGTAAAAACGCCATAGAAATAATATACATATAAAGCATGCAGACATCCTATATAATAATTCGCTAGAATGTTTGTCAGAAGCCGTCGATGCGCAGCAGAGACTGCCCGAGTGCACAGAATGCTGGGAGCTTTCTCTGCTTTTGGGCAGTCTCTACAGTGCATGACTGCGTTGGCGGCAGGACGCAGAGCAGGACCACCCTCTTAACCCTTTGAGTGCCAGAGGGGTACGCAATGCATTGCAAAGGGTTAATGTCACCCGGAACTTGGTCCGTGTACACGGGCTTTGACACTAGTGTTATGCATAAATGCTAAGTAATTCTACTTAGCTTATATATCTATATATATCTTCATGTCTCCACCGCTTGATGCGGCCACGGAGGCGGTGGTGGCGAAGACACAGATGAGCCGCCGAATGCCCTCACTCCTGCACGGGCCGATGCCCATAGCACACTGAGGGAACTGGAAGTGAGTCTGCCTTTATATTTGGGCAGTCTCACTTCCATTTCCCTCACAGCCAATTCTGTGCATAAGAACATCCCAGCCAATGGCTGTGAGGAAAATGGAAGTGAGACTGCCCATATATAAAGGCAAGCTCACTTCCAATTCCTTCAGTGTGCTACGGGCATAAAGACCAGTCTCCAATAATGAGAAAACAGATGCCTTTTTTGTTGAAACACTGACTACCTACCCTCAGGAAACCATACTATCTGAGTATTTTCCTGGCTACCTAAGCTGATCTATTGGCCAAATTAAAGGGGCTATTTCAAGAATACTGACAATCAACCCACCAAAACATCATTGTTGCTCTGGAAAGGTCTCTACTTCCATAAGAATCAGATGTTCATGACCACCCCCTTCCATGATTTGCCCATTTTCAGGCCATCTTAGAATATCTAAGCTCTTAGACTTGATAAAGCATAGCGATTGATTGCCTCAATCGTTTTGCTGCATCAAGTACTATGTTGCCACATGCAGGACAAGATCTTCATCTCAATCCCTATGGATCTTTGATTTATCTTTCCATCTCCACACACCCATGTACTTCACCAAGCACCTACCATCACTCTCTGGGTTGCAAAAATATCCTTGAGGTGGTAGATAGCTTAACCAAGATGGATCATTTTACTTCTAGTAAACACCTTCTCTCTGCATATGAGACAGCTGCACTATTTATTCATGAAATCGTGAGATTTCATGACATTCCCTCCGAGATAACTAAAGGCCAAGGTAAACAAGTCACTTCAAAATTCTGGAAAATCTTCTGTGAATAAATCCAGATTCAGTACACTTACACTACAGATTTCCATACACAATCAAATGAAAAAACTGAGAGAGTCAAAAAAATGTTGTAACAGTATCTACATTGTTACACTTTCATACCTTCAATACAACTAGGCCCAGATACTTCTGGGAGCCGAATTTGCATATAACAATCATTACCACTCCTCTACAAGTCAGTCTCTATTCTACCTCAGCTATGGTCTATCTGCTCTGTTCCCCGATTTCAGACCCTGTTCCCTGTGCAGGACACCTGACACTTTAAGAATAACATTCAGCTTATGAATACATTAAGGAAAGCCCTGGATATATAGAAGATGTTAGTTGACTACAAACGCCAATCCACCCTGGATTACCAAGTAGGAGATAAAATCTTGCTGTCCACAAATAACCTCTGATAGTCTACACCCAACAAGAAGCTTGGGCCACAGTATATTGACCCTTTCCCAGTAGTGAAACAGATGTTGCTGGATGGATTATAAACTTGATCTACTCTCCAGCTACAAGATCCATCCTGTGTTCCAAGAGTCCCTTCTCATATCATTTGTGTAGAACCAGTTCTCATCTTGACTTTCTCCTCCGATGATCCAGGGAATATGAAGTTCAGGGAATACTGGACTCTCGATTGTGCTGAGGCAGATTAGAATATCTGATATACTGGAAAGGATATGGCACAGAAGAACGTTCTTGTGAACCTGCCTCAGCAGTCCACCATCCTACACTAGTGCCTTCAGCCTCAGAAACCTGTATCTGGTGACCCCAGGGAGGAGATTCACTAAGCGGTGATAAAGTGGAGATGACTTCTACAGTTTATCTCTTCTCCAATACCTGTGTTATTCTATGGAGCCTATTAACTAAGATTTCCAAGCTGAAGAAATCTTAGTGAGTAATCTCTATAAAATAAACATAGGAACTGGAGAAGTGATATCACTGGAGAAGTTATCTCCACTTTATCTCCTCTTTATCACTGGTTAATGAACCCCCCTGGAGTATGCTCTTGGGAGGGGGCAATGTCAGATGACCTCCATATTCTGTAGTCTCTGAAGAGCCTCTTGTTGTGTCCAGAGATGTACCTAAAGGATGGCTGGTGTAGGAAGGAAAGTAATATCATTCATGGTAACCACATGGTGATTGTGCACATAAAAAATCACCCTTACTTCCCGTGCTTCACTGTATGGTACAGAATTCTATGCAAAATAGGTACACACCTTTTGAGGTAAAAGTGGCACCAAACGTGCCGCTACTTAAACCCCTCACTTGTTCTCCCTTTATTCAGGTGCTAGTTGCATTTAGGGAAGGTATAAATCCCTCCACCCCCTTATCATAGCAAACCCCATCTTTCTCTACTCAATTCTGATTAAAACCCTGCCTACCCGATTAAACCCCACCTACTTTATGCCAAGATTTGCATCATTTAGACAACCATTTTCAGCTCTTCAGGGCGATCCAAAAAAGAAAATACTCAGGTGTGACTGCATGGCATGCCTTAAAGGGATAGTAATACTTTGTGTTATCTTTATTTTATTTTGTAGGCATTAAAAAAAACATGAAGAACAATATAAGTCTTATCTCTCAAACCTTTATGGTTTTGAGAGATATTCACAAGCAAAGTTTCCCCTCCCGCCCCTTTTATCTAGTGTAAGCCATCTCTTCTCAGATGTGGAATCCAGTCCATAGACCAGACAGATAACAGCAGGGACAATCTTCTTCCTATGAGAACAATGAAGGCCCTGATCCCCTTGACAAGTTTTTCAGGTTTTTCCTTATCTTAATTGAAGATTGTCCCTCTCTGCAGTCTACCTGGGCCCCTGCCTTCTGATCTGGCTGAGCAGTGTTACATCAGTAAAAAGGGTGGGAGGGGGATACTTTGTCATTGAATTACTCTTGAACTACAACTCTGACAGAACTGAAATAACACTCTACAAAGTACAAATACTATGATGATTAATTAGAGCTGCTTTTATTATGAAACATTACTATCCCTGTAATTAGCATAATCTATGTATCTCACTCCACAACTAGGTTTATAATAAAGTTGGTTATTATTGATTTTTTCAGGTACTCTGGTCCCTTAAACCTCTTGAATGCAAGAGAGAGATCCGAAGCATTGCAAAGCATACAAGGGATTAAACACATCTTCATTAACCCTTTGAGTGCCAGAGGGTTACGCAAAAGCATTGCTTTGCAATGTGTTGCGCATCCCTCTCACACTCAAAGGGTTAAAACCTAATTGGGGCTATATCTGACATAGTATATCATATGACAATATAAAATAAAGGCAGTAGCTGTTCCTGTAGCAACCGCCTGCAGATACGTTATATATACAATCTGATACTTTTAATAAACATTTCATGTGATACCAAAATGAATTGGGAATCATTCCCCATTTCAGCTGAAATCTCTTGGGAAAAAATAATTTCAGATCATTGGCTGCGCAATGCAATATGCTAAAACATTGTTTCACAGAATGTAGATTCTGAGAACTGGTAAATCACTAACGCTACTTCCTGTAAATGGTTAATAGGAGAGACAGATTTATGGGAGAATATCCTTGACCAATAAATGCTTATAACACAGGAAAATAACTGCAGTATAGGGTACAGTTTTATATTCCTATAGTGCTCATTGTTTTACTTGGGACATTTAACCACTTCAGTGCTAGAAAAATCTTTCAACTATTGTTAAAGTCCCCAAGAAATGCTTTACAGTAGTACTTACCTAGGTAGGAGTCCATCATACAGCAGTCAGGTGTATCTATATAATTACTGTGTGTAACAGAAGCACTTACCTAGGTAGGAGTCCATCATACAGCAGTCAGGTGTATCTATATAATTACTGTGTGTAACAGAAGGACTTACCTAGGTAGGAGTCCATCACACAGCAGTCAGGTGTATCTATATAATTACTGTGTGTAACAGAAGCACTTACCTAGGTAGAAGTCCATCATACAGCAGTCAGGTGTATCTATATAATTACTGTGTGTAACAGAAGTACTTACCTAGGTAGGAGTCCATCACACAGCAGTCAGGTGTATCTATATAATTACTGTGTGTAACAGAAGCACTTACCTAGGTAGGAGTCCATCATACAGCAGTCAGGTGTATCTATATAATTACTGTGTGTAACAGAAGTACTTACCTAGGTAGGAGTCCATCACACAGCAGTCAGTTGTATCTATATAATTACTGTGTGTAACAGAAGCGCTTACCTAGGTAGGAGTCCATCACACAGCAGTCAGGTGTATCTATATAATTACTGTGTGTAACAGAAGCGCTTACCTAGGTAGGAGTCCATCACACAGCAGTCAGTTGTATCTATATAATTACTGTGTGTAACAGAAGCGCTTACCTAGGTAGGAGTCCATCATACAGCAGTCAGGTGTATCTATATAATTACTGTGTGTAACAGAAGCGCTTACCTAGGTAGGAGTCCATCACACAGCAGTCAGGTGTATCTATATAATTACTGTGTGTAACAGAAGCACTTACCTAGGTAGGAGTCCATCATACAGCAGTCAGGTGTATCTATATAATTACTGTGTGTAACAGAAGCGCTTACCTAGGTAGGAGTCCATCACACAGCAGTCAGGTGTATCTATATAATTACTGTGTGTAACAGAAGGACTTACCTAGGTAGGAGTCCATCACACAGCAGTCAGTTGTATCTATATAATTACTGTGTGTAACAGAAGCACTTACCTAGGTAGGAGTCCATCACACAGCAGTCAGGTGTATCTATATAATTACTGTGTGTAACAGAAGCGCTTACCTAGGTAGGAGTCCATCACACAGCAGTCAGGTGTATCTATATAATTACTGTGTGTAACAGAAGCACTTACCTAGGTAGGAGTCCATCATACAGCAGTCAGGTGTATCTGTATAATTACTGTGTGTAACAGAAGCACTTACCTAGGTAGGAGTCCATCATACAGCAGTCAGGTCTATCTATATAATTACTGTGTGTAACAGAAGCACTTACCTAGGTAGGAGTCCATCACACAGCAGTCAGGCGTATCTATATAATTACTGTGTGTAACAGAAGCACTTACCTAGGTAGGAGTCCATCATACAGCAGTCAGGCGTATCTATATAATTACTGTGTGTAACAGAAGCACTTACCTAGGTAGGAGTCCATCATACAGCAGTCAGGTGTATCTATATAATTACCGTGTGTAACAGAAGCACTTACCTAGGTAGGAGTCCATCACACAGCAGTCAGGTGTATCTATATAATTACCGTGTGTAACAGAAGCGCTTACCTAGGTAGGAGTCCATCACACAGCAGTCAGGTGTATCTATATAATTACCGTGTGTAACAGAAGCACTTACCTAGGTAGGAGTCAATCACACAGCAGTCGGGTGTATCTATATAATTACTGTGTGTAACAGAAGCGCTTACCTAGGTAGGAGTCCATCACACAGCAGTCAGGTGTATGTATATAATTACTGTGTGTAACAGAAGCGCTTACCTAGGTAGGAGTCCATCACACAGCAGTCAGGTTATCTATATGATTACTGTGTGTAACAGAGGCACTTACCTAGGTAGGAGTCCATCATACAGCAGTCAGATGTATCTATATAATTACCGTGTGTAACAGAAGCACTTACCTAGGTAGGAGTCCATCATACAGCAGTCAGGTGTATCTATATCATTACTGTGTGTAACAGAAGCGCTTACCTAGGTAGGAGTCCATCACACAGCAGTCAGGTGTATCTATATAATTACTGTGTGTAACAGAAGCACTTACCTAGGTAGGAGTCCATCATACAGCAGTCAGGTGTATCTGTATAATTACTGTGTGTAACAGAAGCACTTACCTAGGTAGGAGTCCATCATACAGCAGTCAGGTCTATCTATATAATTACTGTGTGTAACAGAAGCACTTACCTAGGTAGGAGTCCATCACACAGCAGTCAGGCGTATCTATATAATTACTGTGTGTAACAGAAGCACTTACCTAGGTAGGAGTCCATCATACAGCAGTCAGGTGTATCTATATAATTACTGTGTGTAACAGAAGCACTTACCTAGGTAGGAGTCCATCATACAGCAGTCAGGTGTATCTATATAATTACCGTGTGTAACAGAAGCGCTTACCTAGGTAGGAGTCCATCACACAGCAGTCAGGTGTATCTATATAATTACTGTGTGTAACAGAAGCACTTACCTAGGTAGGAGTCAATCACACAGCAGTCGGGTGTATCTATATAATTACTGTGTGTAACAGAAGCGCTTACCTAGGTAGGAGTCCATCACACAGCAGTCAGGTGTATGTATATAATTACTGTGTGTAACAGAAGCGCTTACCTAGGTAGGAGTCCATCACACAGCAGTCAGGTTATCTATATGATTACTGTGTGTAACAGAAGCACTTACCTAGGTAGGAGTCCATCATACAGCAGTCAGATGTATCTATATAATTACCGTGTGTAACAGAAGCACTTACCTAGGTAGGGGTCCATCACACAGCAGTCAGGTGTATCTATATAATTACTGTGTGTAACAGAAGCACTTACCTAGTTAGGAGTCTATCACACAGCAGTCAGGTGTATCTATATAATTACCGTGTGTAACAGAAGCACTTACCTAGGTAGGAGTCCATCACACAGCAGTCAGGTGTATCTGTATAATTACTGTGTGTAACAGAAGCACTTACCTAGTTAGGAGTCTATCACACAGCAGTCAGGTGTATCTATATAATTACTGTGTGTAACAGAAGCACTTACCTAGGTAGGAGTCCATTATACAGCAGTCAGGCGTATCTATATAATTACTGTGTGTAACAGAAGCACTTACCTAGGTAGGAGTCCATCATACAGCAGTCAGGTGTATCTATATCATTACTGTGTGTAACAGAAGCACTTACCTAGGTAGGAGTCCATCATACAGCAGTCAGGTGTATCTATATCATTACTGTGTGTAACAGAAGCACTTACCTAGGTAGGAGTCCATCATACAGCAGTCAGGTGTATCTATATCATTACTGTGTGTAACAGAAGCACTTACCTAGGTAGGAGTCCATCACACAGTAGTCAGGTGTATCTATATAATTACTGTGTGTAACAGAAGCACTTACCTAGGTAGGAGTCCATCATACAGCAGTCAGGTGTATCTATATCATTACTGTGTGTAACAGAAGCACTTACCTAGGTAGGAGTCCATCATACAGCAGTCAGGTGTATCTATATCATTACTGTGTGTAACAGAAGCACTTACCTAGGTAGGAGTCCATCATACAGCAGTCAGGTGTATCTATATCATTACTGTGTGTAACAGAAGGACTTACCTAGGTAGGAGTCCATCATACAGCAGTCAGGCGTATGTATATAATTACTGTGTGTAACAGAAGCACTTACCTAGGTAGCAGTCCATCACACAGTAGTCAGGTGTATCTATATAATTACTGTGTGTAACAGAAGGACTTACCTAGGTAGGAGTCCATTATACAGCAGTCGGGTGTATCTATATCATTACTGTGTGTAACAGGAGCACTTACCTAGGTAGGAGTCCATCACACAGCAGTCAGGTGTATCTATATAATTACTGTGTGTAACAGAAGGACTTACCTAGGTAGGAGTCCATTATACAGCAGTCAGGTGTATCTATATCATTACTGTGTGTAACAGAAGCACTTACCTAGGTAGGAGTCCATCATACAGCAGTCAGGTGTATCTATATCATTACTGTGTGTAACAGAAGGACTTACCTAGGTAGGAGTCCATCATACAGCAGTCAGGCGTATGTATATAATTACTGTGTGTAACAGAAGCACTTACCTAGGTAGCAGTCCATCACACAGTAGTCAGGTGTATCTATATAATTACTGTGTGTAACAGAAGGACTTACCTAGGTAGGAGTCCATTATACAGCAGTCGGGTGTATCTATATCATTACTGTGTGTAACAGGAGCACTTACCTAGGTAGGAGTCCATCACACAGCAGTCGGGTGTATCTATATAATTACTGTGTGTAACAGGACTTACCTAGTTAGGTGTCCTTCGTGTAACAATCAGATATATTTCTATCTTATCCCTCACTCCTGCAGATTTATTTATTTATTTAGAAAATGTTTTACTAGGAAGAACACATTCAAATTTCTCTCATTTCAAGTATGTCTTAGAGAACTTTTACAGTAAAAAGTTACATATTTGCACAAAAATAGAAACATTATATATACACACAAACATACATAAAAAATGTTATATACAGTTACATATTGTTTTTAGATACAAAGAAGCCATTTTTTAGGTATTTTAGGTTATTCTAGGCTTTCAGAGCTCTGTAGCAGAAAGCAGACTGACCTACTTCTTTCTTGTATTGTGGGATACTGTTAGCAGTGAAGTGGAAATTATAGTTTATATGGAGAGCTAGAGAGATCATACTGCTCAGGTAGTGTGGAATAGTCAGTGAGTTGTTAGTAGTGGAGGTTATAGTTAGTATGGAGATCTGGAGTGATCATACTGCTCAGGTAGTGTGGAATAGTCAGTGAGTTGTTAGTAGTGGAGGTTATAGTTAGTATGGAGAGCTGGAGTGATCATACCGCTCAGGTAGTGTGGAAAAGTCAGTGAGTTGTTAGTAGTGGAGGTTATAGTTAGTATGGAGATCTGGAGTGATCATACTGCTCAGGTAGTGTGGAATAGTCAGTGAGTTGTTAGTAGTGGAGGTTATAGTTAGTATGGAGATCTGGAGTGATCATACTGCTCAGGTAGTGTGTAATAGTCAGTGAGTTGTTAGTAGTGGAGGTTATAGTTAGTATGGAGATTTGGAGTGATCATACTGCTCAGGTAGTGTGGAAAAGTCAGTGAGTTGTTAGTAGTGGAGTGGAGGTTATAGTTAGTATGGAGATCTGGAGTGATCATACTGCTCAGGTAGTGTGGAATAGTCAGTGAGTTGTTAGTAGTGGAGTGGAGGTTATAGTTAGTATGGAGATCTGGAGTGATCATACTGCTCAGGTAGTGTGGAATAGTCAGTGAGTTGTTAGTAGTGGAGGTTATAGTTAGTATGGAGATCTGGAGTGATCATACTGCTCAGGTAGTGTGGAAAAGTCAGTGAGTTGTTAGTAGTGGAGTGGAGGTTATAGTTAGTATGGAGATCTGGAGTGATCATACTGCTCAGGTAGTGTGGAATAGTCAGTGAGTTGTTAGTAGTGGAGTGGAGGTTATAGTTAGTATGGAGATCTGGAGTGATCATACTGCTCTGGTAGTGTGGAATAGTCAGTGAGTTGTTAGTAGTGGAGGTTATAGTTAGTATGGAGATCTGGAGTGATCATACTGCTCAGGTAGTGTGGAATAGTCAGTGAGTTGTTAGTAGTGGAGGTTATAGTTAGTATGGAGATCTGGAGTGATCATACTGCTCAGGTAGTGTGGAATAGTCAGTGATTTGTTAGTAGTGGAGTGGAGGTTATAGTTAGTATGGAGAGCTGGAGTGATCATACTGCTCAGGTAGTATGGAATAGTCAGTGAGTTGTTAGTAGTAGAGGTTATAGTTAGTATGGAGATCTGCAGTGATCATACTGCTCAGGTAGTGTGGAATAGTCAGTGAGTTGTTAGCAGTGGAGGTTATAGTTAGTATGGAGATCTGGAGTGATCATACTGCTCATGTAGTGTGGAATAGTCAGTGAGTTGTTAGCAGTGGAGTGGAGGTTATAGTTAGTATGGAGATCTGGAGTGATCATACTGCTCAGGTAGTATGGAATAGTCAGTGAGTTGTTAGTAGTGGAGGTTATAGTTAGTATGGAGATCTGGAGTGATCATACTGCTCAGGTAGTGTGGAATAGTCAGTGAGTTGTTAGTAGTGGAGCGGAGGTTATAGTTAGTATGGAGATCTGGAGTGATCATACTGCTCAGGTAGAGTGGAATAGTCAGTGAGTTGTTCACAATGGAGTGGAGGTTATAGTTAGTATGGAGAGCTGGAGTGATCATACTGCTCAGGTAGTGTGGAATAGTCAGTGAGTTGTTAGTAGTGGAGGTTATAGTTAGTATGGAGATCTGGAGTGATCATACTGCTCAGGTAGTGTGGAATAGTCAGTGAGTTGTTAGTAGTGGAGGTTATAGTTAGTATGGAGATCTGGAGTGATCATACTGCTCAGGTAGTGTGGAATAGTCAGTGAGTTGTTAGCAGTGGAGGTTATAGTTAGTATGGAGATCTGGAGTGATCATACTGCTCAAGTAGTGTGGAATAGTCAGTGAGTTGTTCACAATGGAGTGGAGGTTATAGTTAGTATGGACAGCTGGAGTGATCATACTGCTCAGGTAGTGTGGAATAGTCAGTGAGTTGTTAGCAATGGAGTGGAGGTTATCGTTAGTATGGAGATCTGGAGTGATCATACTGCTCAGGTAGTGTGGAATAGTAAGTGAGTTGTTAGTAGTGGAGCGGAGGTTATGTTAGTATGGAGATCTGGAGTGATCATACTGCTCAGGTAGTGTGGAATAGTCAGTGAGTTGTTAGTAGTGGAGGTTATAGTTAGTATGGGGATCTGGACTGATCATACTGTTCAGGTAGTGTGGAATAGTCAGTGAGTTGTTAGTACTGGAGGTTATAGTTAGTATGGAGATCTGGAATGATCATACTGCTCAGGTAATGTGGAATAGTCAGTGAGTTGTTAGCAGTGGAGTGGAGGTTATAGTTAGTATGGAGATCTGGAGTGATCATACTGCTCAGGTAGTGTGGTATAGTCAGTGAGTTGTTAGCAGTGAAGTGGAGGTTATTCTTAGTATGGAGATCTGGAGTGATCATACTGCTCAGGTAGTGTGGAATAGTCAGTGAGTTGTTAGTAGTGGAGGTTATAGTTAGTATGGAGATCTGGAGTGATCATACTGCTTAGGTAGTGTGGAATAGTCAGTGAGTTGTTAGTAGTGGAGGTTATAGTTAGTATGGAGATCTGGAGTGATCATACTGCTCAGGCAGTGTGGAATAGTCAGTGAGTTGTTAGTAGTGGAGGTTATAGTTAGTATGGGGATCTGGAGTGATCATACTGCTCAGGTAGTGTGGAATAGTCAGTAAGTTGTTAGCAGTGGAGTGGAGGTTATAGTTAGTATGGAGATCTGGAGTGATCATACAGTTCAGAAAGTCCAGTAGCTTTCTAGAGAAGTGGTTATAAACTAGGTAAGAAAGGTGAAGGGCACATCTAGATTTGAGTGTTAGCCAGTTTAGTTATACAGAATGAGAGTTTACCAAGATGGATTTGAGGTGTCGGGTTATATACTACATCCCCATAGTCAGGGATCAGGGATGTTAACCTTTTGAGAACCAAAGGGGTGTCCAACAGAATGCTATTCTAGTGCAATTCCAATGCAATGCTAATCTGGTGATGAAAGGGTTAATGCAGTAAGTGACTATGTTGTATGAAATGGGGGCTGTGAGGGTTTTCCTGATGACTCTGAGGTGTGTGTGTGTCTTATCTGTCCTTCCCTACACGGTGGGTTAGAAGATGGAGTTAGTTGTATCTGGTTAATGATACAAAGGCAAACATGCTGCTATTTTCAGAGTGTTTGGAGATAAGAAAAGCTCTTCATAATGACTCAGCCACTATTGCCATAATAAACCTCTGGACATATGTAGGGTTTTCAGTGTAAGTATTACAGGAGAAACAACATCTATTAACCCCTTAACCCCTTAACGACCGGGGAATCCAGACGCGGATGCGACTGAACGTCCACGGAGCAATTTTTTTTTATTGTTCAGTTGCGTTCCGGACTCCCCGAACGGCGTGCAGCCGCGGGGGGAGCCCGGAACTCGATGATGGTCATAGTACGTCATCGGTCGTTAAGTCAAATCGACCCTTGACGTACTATGACCGTCAAGGGTTGTTAAGGGGTTAAGGACCGGCCGCGTGCACACCTCATAGGTCGTTAACGCCATGACAGTCAAGGGTCATTAAGGGGTTAATATTCCCATACCACCACCACCTACCTAGCTTACCGTGGCCAGAAAATCCCAATGGCCCCAATTAATTTTTCCTTGTGTCTGTGTTCAAGGGATAAGTTCTCTGGGCAGTTCTGGACATTGCGCCTATAGGGGTCACTGGCATTTTTCTCAGACTGAAGCAGGAAGAGTACATGAGTCTAGTTAACCCTTTAAGGATCAGAGGGATAAAATGTGTTGCACGTCTTTGGTGCTTAAAGATTTAATATTTTCAAGTGCAGTTTGTCTACTTTGTATACTGTGGCCCTGCTAAGAAAAAAAAAATCGGATTTTTTTGATTTAAATCAAATTTATTTTAATGAAATGCTTTTGCTCTGAAGATAGTTTTCTATTTAAAGGGATAGTAATACTTCGTTTTAACTTTATTTTATTTTGTAGGCATTAAAAAATCATGAAGAATGATATAAGTCTTATCTCTCAAACCTTTATGGTTTATGAGATATTCACAAGCAAAGTTCCCCTCCCCGCCCCTTTTACCTAGTGTAAGCCATCTCTTCTCAGATGTGAGTCTGGTTGTATGACAGTACAGATAGCAGAAGGGGACAATTTTCTTTGTATGAAAACAATGAAAGCCCTTCCCCCCTTGACAAGTTTTTCAGGTTTTTCCCTTATCTTAATTGAAGATTGTCCCTCTCTGCAGTCTACCTGGGCATCTCCCTTCTGATCTGGTTGAACGGGGGGGGGATACTTTGTTTGTGAATATCTCTTAAACCATAAAGGTTTCAGAGATAAGACTTATATCATTCTTCATGTTTTTTTAATGCCTACAAAATAAAATAAAGTTAAAATGAAGTATTACTATCCCTTTAAGATACATTATAGTTTAAAGCTTATTCAGCATGAAATAGAGCTTAGTTATGTACCTGAGTCTGTATAATCATGCAATTATATTTGATGTTATATTTTATTATATGTTCCAAATATGAGTGATTATCTATTAAACTAAAATCAGTTCTGATATTGCTGTTTTACTAATCTGACAAGATATATTCTAAAAATGACCTATTCACCTGGTTGCAAATATTGATGGTTTTAACTACCAGCAAGAATGAGTTTTTGCATTTAAAAATCATGATTTAAATCAAGTCTTACTGACTAGTGATTTAAATCATGATTTAAATCGTGATTTAAATCGACTTCATTCAAATCAAACCCACCCGGGGGGCCATTAAGATTTTTTTGGTAATAACAGGTTAAATATGGGGGAATTATTATTGGGAGGAGTTAGTTTCCCCTTTAAGGAAACACAAGTGTTGTAATACAATCTGTTATCGTACAGGCTGTAAAGTTTAGAGACACCTACAAGTTTATATACCTTTGTAGATGTTAAATGATCAGTAAAGTTTTGTTTAAATATCAGAAAAAAAATATGTTGTAGGGATTTTCCTGCTGTGTACAGCAAGGGCTCCCACACTGCAGGAAGATCCTCTGTTCAAAAGTGATTATGGCTCAAACTGTGCCAAAGTGGTAGAACTGTTCTTATCACACTCTATGAAAATGGGGAGTCAGTGACTCACATTTTCAGGAAAAGAAGCACACACCAGTACACAAATGCATATCAGTACACACACATACCAGAGCACACACTCACACAAACACTCGTCACATACACACACACATACACAAACACACACACACACACATACACACATACTGACACACACATACACACAAACATAAACACCACACACCATATATGTATATATATATATATATATATATATATATATATATACACACACACACACACACACACACACACACACACACACACAAGGGGCCACCCGCTTAGACTTGAGGAAAGGAGATTTAATCTACAACAGCGGAAGGGTTTCTTTACAGTAAGGACAATAAATGTATAGAATTCACTGCCTGAGGAGGTGGTGCTATTGAATACATTAGATGCCTTTAAAAAGGGGCCTGGATACTTATTTAAAAGAGCAGAACATAAAGGGCTATGTACGCTAGTGTTGGGATTAATATTTAGTTGGGGCTTGTTGATCCAGGGAGAAATCTGATTGTTATTTGGAATCAAGAAGGAATTTTTTTTCCCCCACTCAAGGCAGAATTTTAAATTGCAAATTGAGGGGTTTTTTTTGCTTTCTTTTGGATCAACGATGGTAAACAGGAATAGGAAAAGGTTGAACTAGATGGACGCAAGTCTTTATTCAACCAAATTACTATGTTACTATGTTACACACACACACACACACACACATATATATATATATATATATATATATATATATATATATATATATACACGCACGCACATGTAAACACATACATACATATATACACAAATACTGTAAAGTGTAAAAGTTTTAGGCAGGTGTGAAAAATGCTGTTAAGTAAGAATGCTTTAAAAAATAGACGTATTAATATTTTATTTTTATTAATTAACACAATGCATAGTGAGTGAACAAAAGAAAAATCTAAATCAAATCAATATTTGGTGTGACCACCCTTTGCCTTCAAATCAGCACCAGTTCCTCTAGGTGCACTTGCACACAGCCAGGGATTTTGTAGGCCTGTAGGGCTCAATCCAGATGTTGGAGTAAGAAATGCTGGTAGGACAAAATGGATACTGACCCACCAAAGAAAATGTCTTGGTCGATATTCAAATGTCCTACTGGCATTAAGTACAAGGGACTTTAGGTCACATATTGGTGTTGTGTCCAAACATCCGTTTTGTGCTTTAAGTTCCCAAAACACAGCTAAATAACGGTAGTTTTTTGGGAACTTAACAGTAAAAAAGCTAACGATCTGTGCCTGACATACTGCCAAGCACCGATCGTTAACTAAAGTGTCTTACACTTACCTGTCATCCACCGTCCATCAACTTCTCTTGTCTTCTTTCATTTATTCCTTCTTCTCTTCTGTCTTCTCCTTCTTCCTGTAAAATAAAACAATAGAAGTATTACAAAGCATTAACATTTACATAATTTAACCCTTTGAGTGGCAGAGGGGTATGCAACGCATTGCAAAGCAATGGCACTCAAAGGGATACCGTTTATTGTGTCACGAGTACAAACTAAATGTAATAGTTATGTTGTTTTATTTTACAGGAACAAGAAGAAATAGTAGAAAGAAGAGAAGACTGAAGAGAAGACTGAAGAGAAGGACAGACGAGAAGGACAGATGAGAAGGACAGACAAGAAGACCTGAAAAGAAGGACAGAAGACAGAAGAGAAGGACAGAAGAGAAGAACAGAAGAGTAGACCTGAAGAGAAGGACAGAAGAGAAGGACAGAAGACTGAAAAGAAGGACAGAAGAGATGGACTGAAGAGAAGATTGAAGAGAAGGACAGAAGAGAAGACTGAAGAGAAGACTGAATTGAAAAACAGAAGATAAGACTGAAGAGAAGGACAGAAGAGACGGACAGAAGAGACAGACAGAAGAGAAGGACAGAAGAGAAGACAGAAGAGAAGACAGAAGAGAAGGACAGAAGAGAAGACAGAAGAGAAGGACTGAAGAGAAGGACAGAAGAGACGGACAGAAGAGACAGACAGAAGAGAAGGACAGAAGAGAAGACAGAAGAGACGGACAGAAGAGAAGGACTGAAGAGAAGGACAGAAGAGAAGACAGACGTGAAGGACAGAAGAGAAGGACTGAAGAGAAGACAGAAGAGAAGACAGAAGAGAAGGACAGAAGACTGAAGAGAAGGACTGAAGAGAAGACAGAAGAGAAGGACAGAAGAGAAGGACAGAAGAGAAGGACAGAAAAGAAGACAGAAGAGAAGGACAGAAGAGAAGGACAGAAGAGAAGACAGAAGAGAAGGACAGAAGAGACGGACAGAAGAGAAGGACTGAAGAGAAGGACAGAAGAGAAGGACAGAAGAGACGGACAGAAGAGAAGGACTGAAGAGAAGGACAGAAGAGAAGACTGAAGAGAAGGACTGAAGAGAAGGACAGAAGAGAAGGACAGAAGAGACGGACAGAAGAGAAGACTGAAGAGAAGGACTGAAGAGAAGGACAGAAGAGAAGGACAGAAGAGACGGACAGAAGAGAACACTGAAGAGAAGGACTGAAGAGAAGGACAGAAGAGACGGACAGAAGAGAAGGACAGAAGAGAAGACAGAAGAGACGGACTGAAGAGGAGACTGAAGAGAAGGACAGAAGAGAAGGACAGAAGAGAAGACTGAAGAGAAGGACAGAAGAGAAGGACAGAAGAGAAGACTGAAGAGGAGACTGAAGAGAAGGACAGAAGAGAAGGACAGAAGAGACGGACAGAAGAGAAGGACAGAAGAGAAGGACTGAAGAGAAGACTGAAGAGAAGGACAGAAGAGAAGGACAGAAGAGACGGACAGAAGAGAAGGACAGAAGAGAAGACTGAAGAGAAGGACAGAAGAGAAGGACAGAAGAGAAGGACAGAAGAGAAGACAGAAGAGAAGGACAGAAGAGACGGACAGAAGAGACGGACAGAAGAGATGGACAGAAGAGACGGACAGAAGAGAAGGACAGAAGAGAAGACTGAAGAGAAGGACAGAAGAGAAGGACTGAAGAGACGACAGAAGAGACGGACAGAAGAGAAGGACAGAAGAGACGGACAGAAGAGAAGGACAGAAGAGAAGACTGAAGAGAAGACAGAAGAGAAGACAGAAGAGAAGGACAGAAGAGAAGGACAGAAGAGAAGACAGAAGAGAAGACAGAAGAGAAGGACAGAAGAGACGGACAGAAGAGAAGGACTGAAGAGAAGGACAGAAGAGAAGGACAGAAGAGACGGACAGAAGAGATGGACTGAAGAGAAGGACAGAAGAGAAGGACAGAAGAGAAGACTGAAGAGAAGGACTGAAGAGAAGGACTGAAGAGAAGGACAGAAGAGAAGGACAGAAGAGACGGACAGAAGAGAAGGACTGAAGAGAAGATTGAAGAGAAGGACTGAAGAGAAGACAGAAGAGAAGACTGAAGAGAAGGACTGAAGAGAAGGACAGAAGAGACGGACAGAAGAGACGGACAGAAGAGAAGGACAGAAGAGAAGACAGAAGAGACTGACTGAAGAGGAGACTGAAGAGAAGGACAGAAGAGAAGGACAGAAGAGAAGACTGAAGAGAAGGACAGAAGAGAAGGACAGAAGAGAAGACTGAAGAGGAGACTGAAGAGAAGGACAGAAGAGAAGGACTGAAGAGAAGACTGAAGAGAAGGACTGAAGAGAAGGACAGAAGAGAAGGACAGAAGAGAAGACAGAAGAGAAGGACAGAAGAGAAGACAGAAGAGAAGGACAGAAGAGAAGGACAGAAGAGAAGGACAGAAGAGAAGACTGAAGAGAAGACTGAAGAGAAGGACAGAAGAGAAGACTGAAGAGAAGGACTGAAGAGAAGGACAGAAGAGACGGACAGAAGAGACGGACAGAAGAGAAGGACAGAAGAGAAGACAGAAGAGACGGACTGAAGAGGAGACTGAAGAGAAGGACAGAAGAGAAGGACAGAAGAGAAGACTGAAGAGAAGGACAGAAGAGAAGGACAGAAGAGAAGACTGAAGAGGAGACTGAAGAGAAGGACAGAAGAGAAGGACTGAAGAGAAGACTGAAGAGAAGGACAGAAGAGACGGACAGAAGAGAAGGACAGAAGAGAAGGACAGAAGAGAAGGACAGAAGAGACGGACAGAAGAGATGGACAGAAGAGACGGACAGAAGAGACGGACAGAAGAGAAGGACAGAAGAGAAGACTGAAGAGAAGGACAGAAGAGAAGGACTGAAGAGAAGACAGAAGAGACGGACAGAAGAGAAGGACAGAAGAGACGGACAGAAGAGAAGGACAGAAGACAAGACTGAAGAGAAGGACAGAAGAGAAGACAGAAGAGAAGACAGAAGAGAAGGACAGAAGAGAAGACAGAAGAGAAGGACAGAAGAGAAGGACAGAAGAGAAGACAGAAGAGAAGACAGAAGAGAAGGACAGAAGAGAAGGACAGAAGAGAAGACAGAAGAGAAGGACAGAAGAGAAGGACAGAAGAGAAGACTGAAGAGAAGGACAGAAGAGAAGGACAGAAGAGAAGGACAGAAGAGAAGACAGAAGAAAAGGACAGAAGAGAAGACAGAAGAGAAGGACAGAAGAGAAGACTGAAGAGAAGGACTGAAGAGAAGGACTGAAGAGAAGACAGAAGAGAAGGACAGAAGAGAAGGACAGAAGAGAAGGACAGAAGAGAAGACAGAAGAGACGGACAGGAAAGAAGGACAGAAGAGACGGACAGAAGAGAAGGACAGAAGAGAAGGACAGAAGAGAAGACAGAAGAGAAGACAGAAGAGACGGACAGAAGAGAAGACAGAAGAGAAGGACTGAAGAGAAGACAGAAGAGAAGACAGAAGAGACGGACAGAAGAGAAGGACAGAAGAGAAGGACAGAAGAGAAGGACAGAAGAGAAGACAGAAGAGAAGGACAGAAGAGAAGGACTGAAGAGAAGACAGAAAAGAAGACAGAAGAGAAGACAGAAGAGACGGACAGAAGAGAAAACAGAAGAGAAGGACAGAAGAGAAGGACAGAAGAGAAGGACTGAAGAGAAGACAGAAAAGACGGACAGAAGAGAAGGACAGAAGAGACGGACAGAAGAGAAGTGTCACGGGAACCGGACAAATTCCCTGGTTACTGTTATAGATATATCCCTCCTCCCCCATCCTCCTCCAAAGGACTAAAATTCGCGTTCTGGAGACTGCCAGCTGGACTATCACACCAGCCGTCTGGCTGTGGAACGTAGGCCGGCTCCTGATTGGCTAAAGCCCTGGGTGCCATGTTTAAAGGTTCCCCATAGACTTAACATGGGGAAAAGTAGGCGTCCCAGGGATTGGCCAGTCAGCCACCCGCCCATGGCAGCTGATAGGCTAAAGGCAGGTGTGACACCAGAGGCCAGGATTGGCCACATCATACTCAGCCCTGGATTGGCTGGGGTTTGAAGGCGGCTAAATCAAATTATGTAAAAGATGCTTTAGCACAAAGGACACTATTGTGAATGTGTATTCTAGCCCATTGTATCCAGCCCCAGCCCTTTGTCTAATGTTTACCCACCGCCCCTCACTATTGTCAGTTAATGCACTCATGTCTGTCCCCATTGTTCCCTGGCCACACTGTTCTGTATATAAGTCTGTTGGTTTCTTCAATAAACAGTTCTGGTTTACCCTGACACTAGTTCTGCCTGGTGACTTAGGGTACATTGCTGTATGCTGCGGGAGCCTTTGCTGGTGGATTTTGGGGAAGAAGTTATCCTGGACGGTGACACCAACGCTGGGTGTCTGCTGGTACCGTCACATCTGGTGGCTAGCGGCGGGATTTTTACTTCTTCCAGAAGAAAGGACACTGAGACCAGTATCCAGGGGGAGATATAGCCACCGGGCTTGACCCCGGTCTCAGCAGCACACGGAGACCAGCATCCAGGGGGAGATATAGCCACCTGGCTTGACCCCGGTCTCTGCAGCGCGGCCAACAGCGGATGGAGCAGCGGTACGAAGCCCTCAAACGGAGTACCTTAAAAGATTTGGTGGAGTCCCGTGGGCAAGTGGCCAGCAATAAGTCTAAAGCCACACTAATCGCTGAACTGATGGAGGGCGACCGAGTCAGCAACGCATCCTCTGCGACCACTGACATGTCTGATTTGCAGCGGGAGGATCAGTGGCGTCTGGCTCTCTATGGTTCCACTCCTCCCCAGGAGATCATCACGCAGATCCTGAGTGAGGCCACCAACCTGCGGCTGGCAGAGCTGCAGCAGCACAGAGAGGGACCAGGGAGCTCCAGACCTAGTGGAGTTCCGAAGAAGAAATTGCCTTTTGCTGCATTCAAAGCATTCAATGATGCAGAAGATGACACTGATGGCTATTTGCAAGTTTTTGAGCGTCAGTGTGCCCTGCAAGGGGTTGAGGAGGCGGACTGGGTCACCGTGCTGGTGAGCAAATTGTCAGGGAGAGCCGCGGAGGCATACCAAGCCGTACCCACGGAGGAGTGCAGGGACTATGAGCGAGTCAAGGAGAGGCTTCTGGGTAGATACGCCATAACCCCGGAGGCACACCGACTGAAGTTCCGCAACCTGAGGCGGAAAGAGGGACAGCCATTCACGGACTGGGCTCATCGGATGGCGAGAGCTGCTGAAAGTTGGGTGACTGGTTGCCAGGCAGTTACCCTGGCGGACGTTCTGCAGCTCATAATGTTGGAGCAATTCTACGAACATTCCCCTGTAGCTGTGCGGGACTGGGTCAAGGACCGGCGGCCTCACACCGTGGAACAAGCAGCTATCCTGGCAGATCAATATGTGGATTCGAGGAGGGCGGGAGCCCCAGAGCCACGACCTCCAGTCCGAGTTGGGCAACCTATTTCCCGGGATTTGGGGACAGCACGCCCGTTCCCTCCACGACCTCTTCCAGCACGTCCTCTGGCCAGCGGAATGCCCAGGAGGCCGGGCATTCGCTGCTATGGATGCGATCAAGTGGGCCATGTGAAGGCGGAGTGCCCCAAAAATGCTCCACGGGATTCCGGGGCCCGACCGTCTCCAAGGATTCCACGGGCCGCCGCACACTGTCTGGATGCCGAGTCTGCCCCATCTGCGCCCGAGTGGGGGGAGGAAGAGTTTGGGATGCTTCATGAAGTAGATCCCGTGCAAGCAGCCGCAGCAGACAACCGGTTGCATCACCAGCAGGCGGTTTGGGTTAAGGGCCGCCCCGCTCAAGGATTACGGGACAGTGGGGCCACGATCACCCTATTGCAACCCCAGTTGATAAGCCCCAGGGAGAAAACCGGCCGGTCGATAGCAGTCCGAGTGGCGGGGGGCACGGTACTGCGGATTCCCATGGCCAGAGTTCATTTGGATTGGGGGGCGGGAGCTCGAGAAGTTGAAGTGGGGGTGATGAAGGACCTCCCCGCGGAAGTCTTACTGGGCAATGACCTTGGTTGCCTCACCTCCTCATTTGCTGAGGGGGCTGCTCCAGAAATTTATCCTGTGACCACCCGGCAGCAAGCACGAACAACGGGCCGTCCATCTGAGGAAGGGACCCAGGTAAGACACCCCGACAGTGACCTCCCTCTTAACACTGACAACCCCATAGAGGCCCCAACCGACCGGATCACTCTCCCGGTTCCTTGGGACTCCCCTGCCGACTTTGCCCAGGAAACACTCACTGACCCTACTTTAGCCAGCTACAGGGACAGAGCTGGGGCTGATCCAGGGGGACTGGGAGGGGACCGGATAGAATGGGATCGGGGCTTACTATATCGAGTCACGGAAGGGAGGAAAGAGACCCAGGTGCCCAAGCGACAGCTGGTGGTGCCACAGAAATATCGGCAGGACCTGCTCCGAATTGGGCACGACATTCCCCTAGCTGGCCACTTAGGAGTGACCAGGACCCACCACCGGGTTACCCAATCCTTCTTCTGGCCCGGGATTACAGGAGATATTAGGCAGCACTGCCGGACTTGCGACACCTGTCAGCGGGTCGGCAAGATAGGGGATCACAGCAAAGCGCCGCTGCACCCCCTGCCCATTGTAGACGAGCCATTCAGTAGGATAGGCGTAGATCTGGTGGGCCCCCTGCCGCGTCCTAGTCCCTCGGGGAAGAAATATATTCTGACTGTGGTAGACTATGCTACCCGGTATCCGGAGGCCATCCCCCTGGCAAACATTCAGGCAGAAACAGTGGCAGATGCCCTACTCCGAATCTTTGCCAGGGTCGGCTTTCCCCGAGAGATTATTTCGGATCAGGGGACCCAGTTCACGGCAGAGGTGACCCAGCAGCTCTGGAAGCTTTGTGGAATACGGCCCTTACCGAGTGCCCCTTATCACCCCCAGACCAACGGGTTATGTGAACGGTTTAATGGGACATTGAAACAGCTGCTTAGGACATTTGCCACCTCTCATAGGGACTGGGAGAAGCAGTTACCGCATCTCCTATTTGCCTATCGGGAGGTCCCCCAGGAAACTACTGGGTTTTCCCCATTTGAGTTAGTCTATGGGAGGAGGGTGCGAGGACCCCTTGATTTACTCAGGACCCACTGGGAAGGGACAATAGGAGAAGAGGGGACCCCTGTAGTAGATTATGTACTAGCCTTCCGGGACCGTCTAAAGGAACTCACGGATACAGTCCGGGATAACCTGCGGGCGGCCCAGGGTCAGCAGAAGCGGTGGTACGACCGGACTGCCCGCACCCGCACGTTACTGGTAGGTCAGCAGGTATTGGCTCTCAAACCCGTCAAAAAGGATAAGCTACAGGCAGCCTGGCAGGGGCCTTACCGGGTACTCAAACAATTGTGCGATACCACCTACCTGGTTGCTAAATGTTCAGATGAAAGAGTACAGAGGACCTTTCATGTGAACATGTTGAAAGAGTACCAAGCCAGACAAGAAGCGGTAGCTACGATTTGTGCCCCGGCGGTGGAAGACCCGGAGGGTCTCCCGTTGCCGGCGCTACCCACATTAAGTGAAGGGAAGACAGGAGTGGAAGCTGTAGAGATAGCGGAGCAATTAAGGCCAGCTCAGGTTGAACAGGCTAAGCAGATACTGCACCAGCGCCAGGAGATGTTCTCCTCCCTTCCCGGGTATGCCACAGTAGCACTTCACCGAGTGGAGACCCCAGGGCAGCGACCCTTGCGGCAAGCTGCCTACCGGGTCCCTGACGCAGTTAGGGCTGGGATGCGCCAGGAAATTAGGGACATGTTAGATCTGGGAGTCATTGAGCCCTCTACAAGCCCTTGGGCTTCCCCAGTTGTGCTAGTCCCCAAGAAGGACGGGACCACGAGGTTTTGTGTGGACTATCGCAAACTGAATGACCACACCACCACAGACGCCTACCCTATGCCCCGAGTAGACGAACTGCTAGATTGCATTGCTAGGGCTAACTTTTTGACCACCCTTGACCTGTGCAAAGGATACTGGCAGATTCCGCTGGATCGGGAAGCTATCCCCAAATCGGCTTTCATCACTCCATTTGGCCTGTACCAATTCAAGGTCATGCCATTTGGAATGAAGAATGCTCCGGCAACTTTCCAGCGGATGATTGACCAGATCTTAGATGGTCTCCAGGAGTATGCCTGTGCGTACCTGGACGACGTCGCGATTTTCAGCAACACTTGGGAGGAGCACCTGCTCCATGTGGGGGTTGTACTGGATCGCATCAAGTCGGCGGGTCTGACTCTTAAACCAGACAAATGTAGGGTAGGGATGGCAGAAGTACAGTACTTGGGTCACCGGGTGGGCAGCGGGTGCCAGCGGCCAGAACCCGCAAAAATCGAAGCTGTCGCCAACTGGCCCACCCCACGAACTAAAACCCAAGTAATGGCTTTTCTGGGTACGGCGGGGTACTACCGCCGATTCGTACCTGACTATAGCACAATAGCTAAGCCCCTGACTGACCTGACCCGGAAGAACCTTCCCCGACAGGTACTGTGGTCCCCGGAATGCGACACTGCCTTCAACAAACTAAAATGTGCATTGATCTCTGCCCCTGTGTTAGCTGCTCCTGACCCCACTAAACGTTTCTGTGTCCATACAGACGCCTCTATGTTCGGGCTGGGAGCAGTACTGAGCCAGGTGGGGCCCGACGGCAGCGAACACCCGGTGGTCTACATCAGTCGGAAACTCCTGCCCCGGGAAGTAGGGTATGCCGCAGTTGAAAAGGAGTGCCTGGCCCTGGTCTGGGCTCTCAAAAAACTGCAGCCCTACCTTTATGGACGCTCCTTCACTGTGCTCACCGATCACAACCCTCTCATCTGGCTTAACAAGGTATCCGGGGACAACGGCCGGTTACTCCGGTGGAGCTTAGCCCTGCAACCCTTCAATTTTACCATTCAGTACCGGCCCGGGAAACAAAATGGCAATGCCGATGGTCTGTCCCACCAAACGGACTTGGAACCTTAACACCGGACAGCCACCAGCCGACCCGTGAGGATCTAGCTGGGTCTGCCGGACCATGGGTCAGGGGGGAGCACTGTCACGGGAACCGGACAAATTCCCTGGTTACTGTTATAGATATATCCCTCCTCCCCCATCTTCCTCCAAAGGACTAAAATTCGCGTTCTGGAGACTGCCAGCCGGACTATCACACCAGCCGTCTGGCTGTGGAACGTAGGCCGGCTCCTGATTGGCTAAAGCCCTGGGTGCCATGTTTAAAGGTTCCCCATAGACTTAACATGGGGAAAAGTAGGCGTCCCAGGGATTGGCCAGTCAGCCACCCGCCCATGGCAGCTGATAGGCTAAAGGCAGGTGTGACACCAGAGGCCAGGATTGGCCACATCATACTCAGCCCTAGATTGGCTGGGGTTTGAAGGCGGCTAAATCAAATTATGTAAAAGATGCTTTAGCACAAAGGACACTATTGTGAATGTGTATTCTAGCCCATTGTATCCAGCCCCAGCCCTTTGTCTAATGTTTACCCACCGCCCCTCACTATTGTCAGTTAATGCACTCATGTCTGTCCCCATTGTTCCCTGGCCACACTGTTCTGTATATAAGTCTGTTGGTTTCTTCAATAAACAGTTCTGGTTTACCCTGACACTAGTTCTGCCTGGTGACTTAGGGTACATTGCTGTATGCTGCGGGAGCCTTTGCTGGTGGATTTTGGGGAAGAAGTTATCTTTGACGGTGACACCAACGCTGGGTGTCTGCTGGTACCGTCACAAGAAGGACAGAAGAGAAGGACTGAAGAGAAGACAGAAGAGAAGGACAGAAGAGAAGGACTGAAGAGAAGGACTGAAGAGAAGACAGGAGAGAAGGACAGAAGAGAAGACAGAAGAGAAGACAGAAGAGAAAACAGAAGAGACGGACATAAGAGAAGGACAGAAGAGAAGACAGAAGAGAAGGACTGAAGAGAAGGACAGAAGAGAAGGACAGAAGAGAAGGACAGAAGAGAAGGACTGAAGAGAAGGACTGAAGAGAAGACAGAAGAGAAGACAGAAGAGAAGACAGAAGAGAAGGACAGAAGAGAAGACAGAAGAGACGGACAGAAGAGAAGGACAGAAGACACGGACAGAAGAGAAGGACAGAAGAGAAGACAGAAGAGAAGACAGAAGAGAAGGACAGAAGAGAAGGACAGAAGAGAAGACAGAAGAGAAGGACAGAAGAGAAGACTGAAGAGAAGGACAGAAGAGAAGGACTGAAGAGAAGACAGAAGAGAAGAAAGAAGAGAAGGACAGAAGAGAAGGACAGAAGAGAAGGACTGAAGAGAAGACAGAAGAGAAGGACAGAAGAGAAGACAGAAGAGAAGACAGAAGAGACGGACAGAAGAGAAGACAGAAGAGAAGGACAGAAGAGAAGACAGAAGAGAAGACAGAAGAGACGGACAGAAGAGAAGGGCAGAAGAGAAGGACAGAAGAGAAGGACAGAAGAGAAGGACAGAAGAGAAGGACTGAAGAGAAGACAGAAAAGAAGACAGAAGGGAAGACAGAAGAGACTGACAGAAGAGAAGGACAGAAGAGAAGACAGAAGAGAAGGACAGAAGAGAAGACAGAAGAGAAGGACAGAAGAGAAGGACAGAAGAGAAGACAGAAGAGAAGGAAAGAAGAGAAGGACTGAAGAGAAGACAGAAGAGAAGGACAGAAGAGAAGGACAGAAGAGAAGACTGAAGAGAAGGACAGAAGAGAAGACTGAAGAGAAGGACAGAAGAGAAGGACTGAAGAGAAGACAGAAGAGAAGGACAGAAGAGAAGGACAGAAGAGAAGGACTGAACAGAAGGACTGAAGAGAAGGACTGAAGAGAAGACAGAAGAGAAGGACAGAAGAGAAGGACAGAAGAGAAGGACTGAAGAGAAGGACAGAAGAGAAGACAGAAGAGAAGGACAGAAGAGAAGGACAGAAGAGAAGGACTGAAGAGAAGACAGAAGAGAAGGACAGAAGAGAAGACAGAAGAGAAGGACAGAAGAGAAGACAGAAGAGAAGGACAAAAGAGAAGACAGAAGAGAAGGACAGAAGAGAAGGACAGAAGAGAAGGACAGAAGAGAAGACAGAAGAGAAGACTGAAGAGAAGGACAGAAGAGAAGGACTGAAGAGAAGACAGAAGAGAAGGACATAAGAGAAGACAGAAGAGACGGACAGAAGAGAAGACAGAAGAGAAGGACAGAAGAGAAAGACAGAAGAGAAGACAGAAGAGAAGGACAGAAGAGAAGGACAGAAGAGAAGGACAGAAGAGAAGACAGAAGAGAAGGACAGAAGAGAAGACTGAAGAGAAGACAGAAGAGAAGGACAGAAGAGAAAACAGAAGAGAAGGACATAAGAGAAGACAGAAGAGACGGACAGAAGAGAAGACAGAAGAGAAGGACAGAAGAAGAGAAGACAGAAGAGAAGAGAAGACAGAAGGGAAGACAGAAGAGAAGGACTGAAGAGAAGACAGAAGAGAAGACAGAAGAGAAGGACAGAAGAGAAGACAGAAGAGAAGGACAGAAGAGAAGACTGAAGAGAAGACTGAAGAGAAGGACAGAAGAGAAGGACTGAAGAGAAGACAGAAGAGAAGACAGAAGAGAAGGACTGAAGAGAAGACAGAAGAGAAGGACAGAAGAGAAGACAGAAGAGAAGGACAGAAGAGAAGACTGAAGAGAAGGACAGAAGAGAAGGACTGAAGAGAAGACAGAAGAGAAGGACAGAAGAGAAAACAGAAGAGAAGGACATAAGAGAAGACAGAAGAGACGGACAGAAGAGAAGACAGAAGAGAAGGACAGAAGAAGAGAAGACAGAAGAGAAGAGAAGACAGAAGAGAAGACAGAAGAGAAGGACTGAAGAGAAGACAGAAGAGAAGACAGAAGAGAAGGACAGAAGAGAAGACAGAAGAGAAGGACAGAAGAGAAGGACTGAAGAGAAGACTGAAGAGAAGGACAGAAGAGAAGACAGAAAAGAAGACAGAAGAGAAGACAGAAGAGAAGACAGAAGAGAAGGACAGAAGAGAAGGATTGAAGAGAAGACAGAAGAGAAGGACAGAAGAGAAGGACAGAAGAGAAGACTGAAGAGAAGACTGAAGAGAAGGACAGAAGAGAAGGACTGAAGAGAAGACAGAAGAGAAGGACAGAAGAGACGGACAGAAGAGAAGGACTGAAGAGAAGACAGAAGAGACGGACAGAAGAGAAGGACTGAAGAGAAGACAGAAGAGAAGACAGAAGAGAAGGACAGAAGAGAAGACAGAAGAGAAGGACAGAAGAGAAGGACTGAAGAGAAGGACTGAAGAGAAGACAGAAGAGAAGGACAGAAGAGAAGGACTGAAGAGAAGACAGAAGAGAAGGACAGAAGAGAAGGACAGAAGAGAAGACTGAAGAGAAGGACAGAAGAGAAGGACTGAAGAGAAGACAGAAGAGAAGACAGAAGAGAAGGACTGAAGAGAAGACAGAAGAGACGGACAGAAGAGAAGGACAGAAGAGAAGGACAGAAGAGAAGACAGAAGAGAAGACAGAAGAGAAGGACAGAAGAGAAGGACTGAAGAGAAGACTGAAGAGAAGGACTGAAGAGAAGGACAGAAGAGAAGGACAGAAGAGAAGGACAGAAGAGAAGACAGAAGAGAAGGACAGAAGAGAAGGACTGAAGAGAAGACAGAAAAGAAGACAGAAGAGAAGGACAGAAGAGAAGGACAGAAGAGAAAACAGAAGAGACGGACAGAAGAGAAGGACAGAAGAGAAGGACTGAAGAGAAGACAGAAGAGACGGACAGAAGAGAAGGACAGAAGAGACGGACAGAAGAGACGGACAGAAGAGAAGACAGAAGAGAAGGACAGAAGAGAAGACAGAAGAGAAGGACTGAAGAGAAGACAGAAGAGAAGGACTGAAGAGAAGACAGAAGAGAAGGACAGAAGAGAAGACAGAAGAGAAGGACTGAAGAGAAGACAGAAGAGAAGGACAGAAGAGAAGGACTGAAGAGAAGGACTGAAGAGAAGACTGAAGAGAAGACAGAAGAGAAGGACAGAAGAGAAGACAGAAGAGAAGACAGAAGAGAAGGACAGAAGAGAAAACAGAAGAGACGGACATAAGAGAAGGACAGAAGAGAAGACAGAAGAGAAGGACAGAAGAGAAGGACAGAAGAGAAGGACTGAAGAGAAGGACAGAAGAGAAGACAGAAGAGAAGGACAGAAGAGACGGACAGAAGAGAAGACAGAAGAGAAGGACAGAAGAGACGGACAGAAGAGAAGGACAGAAGAGAAGGACTGAAGAGAAGGACTGAAGAGAAGACAGAAGAGAAGGACAGAAGAGAAAACAGAAGAGAAGGACTGAAGAGAAGGACTGAAGAGAAGACAGAAGAGACAGACAGAAGAGAAGGACAGAAGAGACGGACAGAAGAGAAGGACAGAAGAGAAGGACTGAAGAGAAGACAGAAGAGAAGACAGAAGAGAAGGACTGAAGAGAAGACAGAAGAGAAGGACAGAAGAGAAGACAGAAGAGAAGGACAGAAGAGAAGGACATAAGAGAAGACAGAAGAGACGGACAGAAGAGAAGACAGAAGAGAAGGACAGAAGAAGAGAAGACAGAAGAGAAGAGAAGACAGAAGAGAAGACAGAAGAGAAGGACTGAAGAGAAGACAGAAGAGAAGACAGAAGAGAAGGACAGAAGAGAAGACAGAAGAGAAGGACAGAAGAGAAGGACAGAAGAGAAGACTGAAGAGAAGACTGAAGAGAAGGACAGAAGAGAAGACAGAAAAGAAGACAGAAGAGAAGACAGAAGAGAAGACAGAAGAGAAGGACAGAAGAGAAGGATTGAAGAGAAGACAGAAGAGAAGGACAGAAGAGAAGGACAGAAGAGAAGACTGAAGAGAAGACTGAAGAGAAGGACAGAAGAGAAGGACTGAAGAGAAGACAGAAGAGAAGGACAGAAGAGACGGACAGAAGAGAAGGACTGAAGAGAAGACAGAAGAGACGGACAGAAGAGAAGGACTGAAGAGAAGACAGAAGAGAAGACAGAAGAGAAGGACAGAAGAGAAGACAGAAGAGAAGGACAGAAGAGAAGGACTGAAGAGAAGACAGAAGAGAAGACAGAAGAGAAGGACAGAAGAGAAGGACTGAAGAGAAGACAGAAGAGAAGGACAGAAGAGAAGGACAGAAGAGAAGACTGAAGAGAAGGACAGAAGAGAAGGACTGAAGAGAAGACAGAAGAGAAGACAGAAGAGAAGGACTGAAGAGAAGACAGAAGAGACGGACAGAAGAGAAGGACAGAAGAGAAGGACAGAAGAGAAGACAGAAGAGAAGACAGAAGAGAAGGACAGAAGAGAAGGACTGAAGAGAAGACTGAAGAGAAGGACTGAAGAGAAGGACAGAAGAGAAGGACAGAAGAGAAGGACAGAAGAGAAGGACAGAAGAGAAGACAGAAGAGAAGGACAGAAGAGAAGGACTGAAGAGAAGACAGAAAAGAAGACAGAAGAGAAGGACAGAAGAGAAGGACAGAAGAGAAAACAGAAGAGACGGACAGAAGAGAAGGACAGAAGAGAAGGACTGAAGAGAAGACAGAAGAGACGGACAGAAGAGAAGGACAGAAGAGACGGACAGAAGAGACGGACAGAAGAGAAGACTGAAGAGAAGGACAGAAGAGAAGACAGAAGAGAAGGACAGAAGAGAAGACAGAAGAGAAGGACTGAAGAGAAGACAGAAGAGAAGGACAGAAGAGAAGGACTGAAGAGAAGGACTGAAGAGAAGACTGAAGAGAAGACAGAAGAGAAGGACAGAAGAGAAGACAGAAGAGAAGACAGAAGAGAAGGACAGAAGAGAAAACAGAAGAGACGGACATAAGAGAAGGACAGAAGAGAAGACAGAAGAGAAGGACAGAAGAGAAGGACAGAAGAGAAGGACTGAAGAGAAGGACAGAAGACAGAAGAGAAGGACAGAAGAGACGGACAGAAGAGAAGACAGAAGAGAAGGACAGAAGAGACGGACAGAAGAGAAGGACAGAAGAGAAGGACTGAAGAGAAGGACTGAAGAGAAGACAGAAGAGAAGGACAGAAGAGAAAACAGAAGAGAAGGACTGAAGAGAAGGACTGAAGAGAAGACAGAAGAGACAGACAGAAGAGAAGGACAGAAGAGACGGACAGAAGAGAAGGACAGAAGAGAAGGACTGAAGAGAAGGACTGAGGAGAAGGACTGAGGAGAAGACAGAAGAGAAGGACAGAAGAGAAGGACAGAAGAGAAGACTGAAGAGAAGGACAGAAGAGAAGGACAGAAGAGAAGGACAGAAGAGAAGACAGAAGAGAAGACAGAAGAGAAGGACTGAAGAGAAGACAGAAGAGAAGACAGAAGAGAAGGACAGAAGAGAAGGACTGAAGAGAAGACAGAAGAGAAGACAGAAGAGAAGGACAGAAGAGAAGACTGAAGTGAAGGACAGAAGAGAAGGACTGAAGAGAAGACAGAAGAGACGGACAGAAGAGAAGGACAGAAGAGAAGACTGAAGAGAAGGACAGAAGAGAAGACAGAAGAGAAGGACAGAAGAGAAGGACAGAAGAGAAGGACAGAAGAGAAGACAGAAGAGAAGGACTGAAGAGAAGGACAGAAGAGAAGGACAGAAGAGAAGGACTGAAGAGAAGGACAGAAGAGAAGACAGAAGAGAAGGACAGAAGAGACGGACAGAAGAGAAGGACAGAAGAGAAGACAGAAGAGAAGGACAGAAGAGAAGGACAGAAGAGAAGGACTGAAGAGAAGGACTGAAGAGAAGGACAGAAGAGAAGACAGAAGAGAAGGACAGAAGAGAAGACAGAAGAGAAGGACAGAAGAGAAGGACTGAAGAGAAGGACAGAAGAGAAGACAGAAGAGAAGGACAGAAGAGAAGGACAGAAGAGAAGGACTGAAGAGAAGACAGAAGAGAAGACTGAAGAGAAGGACTGAAGAGAAGGACTGAAGAGAAGACAGAAGAGAAGACAGAAGAGAAGGACAGAAGAGAAGACTGAAGTGAAGGACAGAAGAGAAGGACTGAAGAGAAGACAGAAGAGAAGACAGAAGAGACGGACAGAAGAGAAGGACAGAAGAGAAGACTGAAGAGAAGGACAGAAGAGAAGACAGAAGAGAAGGACAGAAGAGAAGGACAGAAGAGAAGGACAGAAGAGAAGACAGAAGAGAAGGACTGAAGAGAAGGACAGAAGAGAAGGACAGAAGAGAAGGACTGAAGAGAAGGACAGAAGAGAAGACAGAAGAGAAGGACAGAAGAGACGGACAGAAGAGAAGGACAGAAGAGAAGACAGAAGAGAAGGACAGAAGAGAAGGACAGAAGAGAAGGACTGAAGAGAAGGACTGAAGAGAAGGACAGAAGAGAAGACAGAAGAGAAGGACAGAAGAGAAGACAGAAGAGAAGGACAGAAGAGAAGACAGAAGAGAAGGACTGAAGAGAAGGACAGAAGAGAAGACAGAAGAGAAGGACAGAAGAGAAGGACTGAAGAGAAGACAGAAGAGAAGGACATAAGAGAAGACAGAAGAGACGGACAGAAGAGAAGACAGAAGAGAAGGACAGAAGAGAAGGACAGAAGAGAAGACAGAAGAGAAGGACAGAAGAGAAGACAGAAGAGAAGGACAGAAGAGAAGGACAGAAGAGAAGACAGAAGAGAAGGACAGAAGAGACGGACAGAAGAGAAAACAGAAGAGAAAACAGAAGAGAGGGACAGAAGAGAGGGACAGAAGAGAAGGACAGAAGAGAAGGACTGAAGAGAAGGACAGAAGAAAAGACAGAAGAGAAGACAGAAGAGAAGGACAGAAGAGAAGACTGAAGAGAAGGACAGAAGAGAAGGACTGAAGAGAAGACAGAAGAGAAGGACAGAAGAGAAAACAGAAGAGAAGGACATAAGAGAAGACAGAAGAGAAGGACAGAAGAGAAGACAGAAGAGAAGACAGAAGAGAAGACAGAAGAGAAGACAGAAGAGAAGGACAGAAGAGAAGACAGAAGAGAAGACAGAAGAGACGGACAGAAGAGACGGACAGAAGAGACGGACAGAAGAGAAGGACAGAAGAGAAGACTGAAGAGAAGGACAGAAGAGAAGGACTGAAGAGAAGACAGAAGAGACGGACAGAAGAGAAGGACAGAAGAGAAGGACAGAAGAGAAGGACAGAAGAGAAGACTGAAGAGAAGGACAGAAGAGAAGACTTAAGAGAAGGACTGAAAGGGATAGTGATGTTTCATAATAAAAGCAGCTCTAATTAATCATCATAGTATTTGGACTTTGGAGAGTGTTATTTCAATTCTGTCAGAGTTGTAGTTCAAGAGTAATTCAATGACAAAGTATCCCCTTCCCGCCCCTTTTACTGATGTAACACTGCTCAGCCAGATGAGAAGGGAGTTGCCCAGGTAGACTGCAGAGAGGGACAATCTTCAATTAAGATAAGGGAAAAACCTGAAAAACTTGTCAAGGGAGGCAGGGATTTCATTGTTCTCATAGGAAGAAGATTGTCCCCTGCTGTTATCTGTCTGGTCTATGGACTGGATTCCACATCTGAGAAGAGATGGCTTACACTAGGCAAAAGGGGCGGGAGGGGAAACTTTGCTTGTGAATATCTCATAAACCATAAAGGTTTGAGAGATAACACTTATATCGTTCTTCATGATTTTTTAATGCCTACAAAATAAAATAAAGATAAAACTAAGTATTATTATTATCCCTTGATGAGAAGATTGAAGAGAAGGACAGAAGAGGACCAGGAAGCTGAGGACTCCACTGGACATCAGGAGTAATGGTAAGTGTTACTTGTAATGTGATGGTTTTCTTTAACTTAGTTGGGTTAAACCTATGAATGCCTATGAGTGTCGTCTGACACATTTTTCATCCTTTGGATGTATAGATATGGGGCTCTGAGCTCCATATCAATATATCCATTGAGAACTAGATTTTTTTTTCATTTCAAGTTTCTACGTCAGCTGTTTAAACGGCGGATAAGGGACTTAAATTAAAAAAAAATAGGTGTTAACTTTCCTGCGATATCTTGAGTCCCTTATTGGGTTTTGATTAGTGTTGAGCGAGCATGCTCGGCCGATGCTCGGATCGGCTCGAGCATCGCTCTGCTCGGCACATGGCGGTACTCGTACGAGTACCGCATGTGCTCGCCCGCCATGTTCGGGTCTCCTCCCCGCACGTTTTGCGGCTGCTGCGCAGCCAATAAACGTGCAGGGAGGCTCTGACATCGGTGTAATGCCAGCAGCCATGTTGGCTGCTGGCATTACACAGATTGGCTGGCCAGAACCCGTGGTCGGGTGCTGTATAGCACCTGACCATCGAGTTCGGCTCAGTCTTAGACAGGGAGAGCTGAGGATAGGAAGGGAAAGGCAGTGTAGGGAGGAAAACAAGCAAAATTGTGAAAAAAAAGAACCAAAAGTCCTTTTTAGGACTACTGTGTGTGGGGGCAGCAGGTTATTTTGTGTGGGGGGAAAAAAAAAAAAAAAATATATATATATTCTGTTTAGTGTGCAAAGTTGCAGATTAGAGCACATTCTGTTTAGTGTGCACAGTTGCAGATTAGAGCACATTCTGTTTAGTGTGCAAAGTTGCAGATTAGAGCACATTCTGTTTAGTGTGCAAAGTTGCAGATTAGAGCACATTCTGTTAAGTCTTCAAACTAAAATATCAAAGTCACATATTCCATTCAGTGTGCGTCGCCGCAGTTTAGCAGCACATTCCGTGTACTGTGCAGAGTTGCAGAATAGGAAGAAATACTGTTAAGTCTTCAAACTCAAATATCAAAGTCACATATTCCATTCAGTGTGCTTCGCCGCAGTTTAGCAGCACATTCTGTGTACTGTGCAGAGTTGCAGAATAGGAAGAAATACTGTTAAGTCTTCAAACTAAAATATCAAAGTCACATATTCCATTCAGTGTGCTTCGCCGCAGTGTAGCAGCACATTCTGTGTACTGTGCAGAGTTGCAGAATAGGAAGAAATACTGTTAAGTCTTCAAACTAAAATATCAAAGTCACATATTCCATTCAGTGTGCTTCGCCGCAGTTTAGCAGCACATTCTGTGTACTGTGCAGAGTTGCAGAATAGGAAGAAATACTGTTAAGTCTTCAAACTAAAATATCAAAGTCACATATTCCATTCAGTGTGCTTCGCCGCAGTTTAGCAGCACATTCTGTGTACTGTGCAGAGTTGCAGAATAGGAAGAAATACTGTTAAGTCTTCAAACTAAAATATCAAAGTCACATATTCCATTCAGTGTGCTTCGCCGCAGTTTAGCAGCACATTCTGTGTACTCTGCACAGTTGCAGAATAGGAAGAAATACTTTTAAGTCTTCAAACTCAAATATCAAAGTCACATATTCCATTCAGTGTGCGTCACCGCAGTTTAGCAGCCTATTCTGTGTACTCTGCACAGTTGCAGAATAGGAAGAAATACTGTTAAGTTTTCAAACTAAAATATCAAAGTCACATATTCCATTAAGTGTGTGTCACCGCCGTTTAGCAGCCTATTCTGTGTACTCTGCACAGTTGCAGAATAGGAAGAAATACTGTTAAGTCTTCAAACTCAAATATTAAAGTCACATATTCCATTCAGTGTGTGTCACCGCCGTTTAGCAGCCTATTCTGTGTACTCTGCACAGTTGCAGACTAGGAAGAAATACTGTTAAGTTTTCAAACTCAAATATTAAAGTCACATATTCCATTCAGTGTGTGTCACCGCCGTTTAGCAGCCTATTCTGTGTACTCTGCACAGTTGCAGACTAGGAAGAAATACTGTTAAGTTTTCAAACTAAAATATTAAAGTCACATATTCCATTCAGTGTGTGTCACCACCGTTTAGCAGCCTATTCTGTGTACTCTGCACAGTTGCAGAATAGGAAGAAATACTGTTAAGTTTTCAAACTCAAATATTAAAGTCACTTATTCCATTCAGTGTGTGTCACCGCAGTTTAGCAGCCTATTCTGTGTACTGTGCAGAGTTGCAGAATAGGAAGAAATACTGTTAAGTCTTCAAACTAAAATATCAAAGTCACATATTCCATTCAGTGTGCTTCGCCGCAGTGTAGCAGCACATTCTGTGTACTGTGCAGAGTTGCAGAATAGGAAGAAATACTGTTAAGTCTTCAAACTAAAATATCAAAGTCACATATTCCATTCAGTGTGCTTCGCCGCAGTTTAGCAGCACATTCTGTGTACTGTGCAGAGTTGCAGAATAGGAAGAAATACTGTTAAGTCTTCAAACTAAAATATCAAAGTCACATATTCCATTCAGTGTGCTTCGCCGCAGTTTAGCAGCACATTCTGTGTACTGTGCAGAGTTGCAGAATAGGAAGAAATACTGTTAAGTCTTCAAACTAAAATATCAAAGTCACATATTCCATTCAGTGTGCTTCGCCGCAGTTTAGCAGCACATTCTGTGTACTCTGCACAGTTGCAGAATAGGAAGAAATACTTTTAAGTCTTCAAACTCAAATATCAAAGTCACATATTCCATTCAGTGTGCGTCACCGCAGTTTAGCAGCCTATTCTGTGTACTCTGCACAGTTGCAGAATAGGAAGAAATACTGTTAAGTTTTCAAACTAAAATATCAAAGTCACATATTCCATTCAGTGTGTGTCACCGCCGTTTAGCAGCCTATTCTGTGTACTCTGCACAGTTGCAGAATAGGAAGAAATACTGTTAAGTCTTCAAACTCAAATATTAAAGTCACATATTCCATTCAGTGTGTGTCACCGCCGTTTAGCAGCCTATTCTGTGTACTCTGCACAGTTGCAGACTAGGAAGAAATACTGTTAAGTTTTCAAACTCAAATATTAAAGTCACATATTCCATTCAGTGTGTGTCACCGCCGTTTAGCAGCCTATTCTGTGTACTCTGCACAGTTGCAGACTAGGAAGAAATACTGTTAAGTTTTCAAACTAAAATATTAAAGTCACATATTCCATTCAGTGTGTGTCACCACCGTTTAGCAGCCTATTCTGTGTACTCTGCACAGTTGCAGAATAGGAAGAAATACTGTTAAGTTTTCAAACTCAAATATTAAAGTCACTTATTCCATTCAGTGTGTGTCACCGCAGTTTAGCAGCCTATTCTGTGTACTCTGCACAGTTGCAGAATAGGAAGAAATACTGTTAAGTCTTCAAACTCAAATATCAAAGTCACATATTCCATTCAGTGTGTGTCACCGCCGTTTAGCAGCCTATTCTGTGTACTCTGCACAGTTGCAGACTAGGAAGAAATACTGTTAAGTTTTCAAACTCAAATATTAAAGTCACATATTCCATTCTGTGTGTGTCACCGCCGTTTAGCAGCCTATTCTGTGTACTCTGCACAGTTGCAGAATAGGAAGAAATACTGTTAAGTTTTCAAACTAAAATATTAAAGTCACATATTCCATTCAGTGTGTGTCACCGCCGTTTAGCAGCCTATTCTGTGTACTCTGCACAGTTGCAGACTAGGAAGAAATACTGTTAAGTTTTCAAACTAAAATATTAAAGTCACATATTCCATTCAGTGTGTGTCACCGCCGTTTAGCAGCCTATTCTGTGTACTCTGCACAGTTGCAGAATAGGAAGAAATACTGTTAAGTTTTCAAACTCAAATATTAAAGTCACTTATTCCATTCAGTGTGTGTCACCGCAGTTTAGCAGCCTATTCTGTGTACTCTGCACAGTTGCAGAATAGGAAGAAATACTGTTAAGTCTTCAAACTCAAATATCAAAGTCACATATTCCATTCAGTGTGTGTCACCGCCGTTTAGCAGCCTATTCTGTGTACTCTGCACAGTTGCAGACTAGGAAGAAATACTGTTAAGTTTTCAAACTCAAATATTAAAGTCACATATTCCATTCTGTGTTCGTCACCGCAGTTTAGCAGCCTATTCTGTGTACTCTGCACAGTTGCAGAATAGGAAGAAATACTGTTAAGTTTTCAAACTAAAATATTAAAGTCACATATTCCATTCAGTGTGTGTCACCGCCGTTTAGCAGCCTATTCTGTGTACTCTGCACAGTTGCAGACTAGGAAGAAATACTGTTAAGTTTTCAAACTCAAATATTAAAGTCACATATTCCATTCAGTGTGTGTCACCGCCGTTTAGCAGCCTATTCTGTGTACTCTGCACAGTTGCAGACTAGGAAGAAATACTGTTAAGTTTTCAAACTAAAATATTAAAGTCACATATTCCATTCAGTGTGTGTCACCGCCGTTTAGCAGCCTATTCTGTGTACTCTGCACAGTTGCAGAATAGGAAGAAATACTGTTAAGTTTTCAAACTCAAATATTAAAGTCACTTATTCCATTCAGTGTGTGTCACCGCAGTTTAGCAGCCTATTCTGTGTACTCTGCACAGTTGCAGAATAGGAAGAAATACTGTTAAGTCTTCAAACTCAAATATCAAAGTCACATATTCCATTCAGTGTGTGTCACCGCCGTTTAGCAGCCTATTCTGTGTACTCTGCACAGTTGCAGACTAGGAAGAAATACTGTTAAGTTTTCAAACTCAAATATTAAAGTCACATATTCCATTCTGTGTTCGTCACCGCAGTTTAGCAGCCTATTCTGTGTACTCTGCACAGTTGCAGAATAGGAAGAAATACTGTTAAGTTTTCAAACTAAAATATTAAAGTCACATATTCCATTCAGTGTGTGTCACCGCCGTTTAGCAGCCTATTCTGTGTACTCTGCACAGTTGCAGACTAGGAAGAAATACTGTTAAGTTTTCAAACTCAAATATTAAAGTCACATATTCCATTCTGTGTTCGTCACCGCAGTTTAGCAGCCTATTCTGTGTACTCTGCACAGTTGCAGAATAGGAAGAAATACTGTTAAGTCTTCAAACTAAAATATCAAAGTCACATATTCCATTCAGTGTGTGTCACCGCAGTTTAGCAGCCTATTCTGTGTACTCTGCACAGTTGCAGAATAGGAAGAAATACTGTTAAGTCTTCAAACTAAAATATCAAAGTCACATATTCCATTCAGTGTGTGTCACCGCAGTTTAGCAGCCTATTCTGTGTACTCTGCACAGTTGCAGAATAGGAAGAAATACTGTTAAGTTTTCAAACTAAAATATTAAAGTCACATATTCCGTGTAAGATGAAGAAGGCGGGTAAAAAGGGACGGGGAAGTGGACGTGATCCTGATAGTTCAGGGTGCGGGTCAGGACGCGGAGAAACTGTGCCTGGTGCCAGAGCACAAGAAAGAAAGACATCCACCATACCTAGCTTCATGTCTAATTTTACAGGGCGTCGCAGGACATCACTCTCGAGGTCCGACCACTGCGAACAGTTGGTCGGTTGGATGACAGCTGATACTGCTTCCAGTCGGTTAAGCACCACCCTGTCTTCCACCAAGTCCACTCTCAGTAGCCAAGAGTCTGGTCAACATAATCCTCACTCTGATCATCCTTCCTCCCACCATACACGGTCTGGTCAAAGAAGTGATCCCACACTGGGATATAGTGAGGAGCTCGTCTCATCACCAATCCTTCATTTGACCCTCTCTCCAAGCACGCTTGCAGAGGAACATGACATCTTGTGCCCTGATTCACAACCTCTAGAGGCTACCCAATCACAAGAAGATGACAGATGTGAACGGCATTTAAGGTCAAAGGAAGTAGTGGATGATGATGATGATGATGAGACACAGTTGCCATTAAATCAACCACTATTTCCGTCTCAAGACCTTGTTGAGGAGAATGTTATACAGTTGTCAATGACTGAGTATGTGGTGGGATCAAGACTTGAGGAGGATGATCAGAGTGAGGAAGTGGAGGAGGACTTGGTGGACGATGAGGTGACTGACCCCACCTGGGAAGGTGTAGAGCCGAGCGGTGACAGCAGTCCTGAGGGTGAGCCATCTGCAGCACCGCAACAGGCTGGAAGAGGCAGTGGTGTGGCTACAGAAAGAAGGCGGACCGCACCAAACCGGCCCGCAAATGTTCCACGGAGCAACCCCTTGCGTAAATCTACCTTGCCAAAGGGTAGGTGTTCCGCGGTATGGCGTTTTTTTAAGGAAAGTGCGGACGACAAAAGAATTGTAGTTTGCAACCTGTGCCACACCAGAATGAGCCAAGGCATGAACACTAGAAACCTCACCACCACCAGCATGATCCGACACATGGCATCCAAGCACCGTAGTAAGTGGGAGGAACGCCTGGATCGCCCATCTGTGTCTGCAGGCCACACCACTGCCTCCTCTTCCCCTGTTTTCGGTGCCGGCCAATCGCCTGTCGAAGGCGCAGGCCCGCATACCTCCCGCCCTGCACCTGTACCATCTGAAGCACCATCAGCGACCACATCCACTTCCCTGTCCCAGCGCAGCGTCCAAATGTCGTTACCCCAGGCATTTGAGCGCAAGAGAAAGTACCCAGCCACCCACCCACAGGCCATAGCACTAACCTCACACCTTTCCAAATTACTGGCCATCGAAATGCTGCCATTTAGGCTTGTGGACACTGAGTCCTTCCGCAGCCTGATGGCAGCAGCTGTCCCTCGGTACGCGGTCCCCAGCCGCCACTACTTTTCCCGGTGTGCCATCCCCGCATTACACCACCATGTGTCCCGTAACATCACCCGTGCCCTGACCAACGCAGTTACTGGGAAGGTCCACTTAACGACTGACACATGGACAAGTGCTTGTGGCCAGGGACGCTACATTTCCCTGACGGCACACTGGGTGAATGTCGTGGAGGCTGGGAGCGACTCGGACCCTGGGATGGCACGGGTGCTACCCACGCCGAGGATTGCGGGCCCTACCTCCATCAGGGTTTCCGCCAGCACCTACGTTATTGGCTCCTCCTCCTCCGTTTCCACCTCCGAATTCTCTACACGCAGCGCCACTCCCCCATCAGCCAGTAGCTGGAAGCAGTGTAGCACTGCAGTGGGGAAGCGTCAACAGGCCGTGCTGAAGCTGATCTGCCTTGGGGACAAACAGCACACGGCCTCAGAGCTGTTGCAGGGGATTAGTCACCAGACCGAGCAGTGGCTCTCGCCACTCAACCTGCAACCAGGCATGGTTGTGTGTGATAATGGGCGTAACTTGGTGGCGGCTTTGGAGCTCGGCAAGCTCACACACGTACCATGCCTAGCGCATGTATTTAATTTAGTGGTGCAGCGATTTCTAAAAACCTACCCCAATGTGCATGATCTCTTGACCAAGGTGCGCCGCGTGTGTGCACATTTCCGTAAGTCATCTACAGCTTCGGCCGGCCTGTTGAAGCTGCAGCAGCGCTTACAATTGCCAGCTCACCGGCTGCTGTGTGACGTGAGCACGCGCTGGAACTCCACCTTTCACATGTTGGCCCGGCTTTGTGAGCAGCAGAGGGCAGTAGTGGAGTACCAGCTGTTACACGGTCGTCGCCTCTCCGTTCAACTTCCTGTAATCAGAAGTGAGGAGTGGGAATGGATGTCAGACCTCTGCGAGGTTTTACGCAATTTTGAGGAATCGACACAGATGGTGAGCGGCGATAACGCTATTATCAGTGTAACCATCCCACTTCTGTGTCTACTGAAACGCTCGCTGCTCACAATTAAAACCGACGCTTTGCATGTGGAAGAGGTGGAAATGGGGGAGGAAGAGCTTACACAAGGTGATAGCCAGAGCACCCTCACTTCGTCTTCTCAGCGACAATTGGAGGAGGCAGAGGAGGAGGAGGAGGAGGAGGAGGAGGAAGACACGGTTGCCTCCGCTACAGAGGGTAGCCATGGAACTTTAGTTCCATCTCTTCAGCGTGGGTGGGCAGAAGAGGAGGAAGAGGATGAGGATATTGAGAGTCATCCTCCTGGTGAGGACAGCGAAATCTTGACTGTTGGTACTCTGGCACACATGTCTGACTTTATGTTAGGCTGCCTTTCCCGTGACCCACGCGTTATACGCATTTTAAACAACGCGGATTACTGGGTGTTCACCCTTCTGGACCCCCGCTACAAAGAGAATTTCTCATCTCTCATTCCTCCGGTGGAGAGGACAAGCAAAATGGTGCAATACCAGAAGGTTCTTGTTGAAAAATTGCTCCAAAATTTTCCATCTGACAACGCTGGCGGCAGAGTACGTGCTACCTTGGCCAACCGAGAAGGGGAGAAAAGGGGAGCACACAGCAGTTCCGAGAAAGGCAGGGCAACACTCTCCAAGGCGTGGGACACCTTCATGACACCCCGCCAGCACCCTCACCCTGATGCGCAGCCTAGTGTCACAAGGAGGGAAAAGTTTTGGAAGATGGTGAAGGAGTACGTAGCAGACCGTGTCAGCGTCCTCAATGATCCCTCTGTGCCTTACAACTACTGGGTGTCCAAGCTGGACACGTGGTATGAACTGGCACTCTACGCCTTGGAGGTGCTGGCCTGCCCTGCCGCCAGCGTTCTGTCTGAGCGGGTATTTAGTGCTGCTGGTGGCATCATAACAGATAAGCGTATCCGCCTTTCCACCGACAATGCTGATAGGTTGACACTTATAAAAATGAACAAGGCCTGGATTTCCCCTGACTTCTCCACTCCACTGGAGGAAAGCCCCGGGGGAACATAAACTCACTTTATATATGTTATTTACAATGATGGGAATACTCTGTATTCCCATTCACCCCTTCCACCCAAAAAACGGGTATATGGTTGACTCTTAATCTTCTCATCCTCCTCCTCCTCTTCCATATGCCCTGGGATATAATTTTTATATAGGGCCAGCTCACCAGCGGGCCCTGTGATATAATTTTTATATAGGGCCAGCTCACCAGCGGGCCCTGTGATATAATTTTTATATAGGGCCAGCTCACCAGCGGGCTCTGTTTGACAATTTTTATATAGGTCAGCTCACCAGCGGGCCTTCTCATATAATGTTTTATTGGGTCAGCTCTCTAGCGGGCCCTCTCATATAATGTTTTATAGCGTCAGCTCACTAGCGGGCCTTCGCATATAATGTTTAGGATGGTCAGCTCTGCAGCAGACCCTCACCCATAATGTTTTAGATGGTCAGCTCAGCGCACGTTTCCCTCTTAATCATGGCCTCAGTTCAATAAAATCAAGGAAATTTTTGGGAGAATTTGCCTCTGCGCACGTTTCCCTCTTAATCATGGCCTCAATTCTGAAAATCAAGGAAATTTTTGGGAGAATTTGCCTCTGCGCACGTTTCCCTCTTAATCATGGCCTCAGTTCTGAAAATCAAGGAAATTTTTGGGAGAATTTGCCTCTGCGCACGTTTCCCTCTTAATCATGGCCTCACTTCAGAAAATCAAGGAAATTTTTGGGATAATTTGCCTCTGCGCACGTTTCCCTCTTAATCATGGCCTCACTTCAGAAAATCAAGGAAATTTTTGGGAGAATTTGCAGATGATATACAAGTAAATATACAGCAAATATTGTTTGGTAACAATTTTTCGCCTAAAGTCGTTTTTATTTTCCTTTTTGTGTGTTTTATGGTCAGTCTGTAAAAATGGCGTACTACGGGCGAAAGATCGTTCCCAGCAGCGATGTTGGAGTCCAAGATGCATCCAGACATCCTCCCTATGCTGTCCCTGAACCATTTCTGTGGTGTTTCCATCCTTTTCTGCCATTTTCCTATGGACCAGGCACCCTCCCCTCATCAGAGCAGGGGGTGCCTGGTGTAATGCTCGAGTCCTCCCATTGACTTCAATGGGGCTCGGGTGCTCGGCCGAGCACTCGAGCCTCAGGGGGTGCTCGGTCAGAGCACCCGAACACCCGAGCATTGGGGTGCTCGCTCATCACTAGTTTTGATAGCTGATGCAGACAGTTGAATTGATATTTACGGTATTTTCATAATTTTCTATGGATGAAAACCCCTCTTAACATTATCACACGACGGCTCTTTTTTTTGCTGATATTTTTTCACAGCACAGGCATTTGAATAGCTTATTGTGCTCAAAAAAATGCCGTCGGCAGAAAAAACAGCCATCTCCAACATTTGGATCGAGCCCATAATCAGATGTATGATTAAAGAATTATACCAAACAGGTGCTAATGATCATCAATTTAATTTTAGGTTGAAACACAATCATTAACTTGAACACAAACAACTGTGTAGGAGGAATAAAACTGGGCGAGGAACAGCCAAACTTAGCTAACATGCTGAGGTTGCAAAGGCAGTTTAATGTCAAAAATCATACAACATGGCAAGACCGAGGACAGCAACAATAGACAACGTAGTTATACTGCATCAGCAAGGTCTATCCCAGGCAGAAATTTTAAGGCAGACAGGGGTTTTCAGATGTGCTGTCCAAGCTTTTTTGAAGAAGCATAAATAAATGGGCAACGCTGAGGACTGTAGACGCAGTGGTCGGCCAAGGAAACTTAGTGCAGCAGACACCTCATGATTTCTTCCTTTAACAATTGGAAGCTGTCCAGCAGTGCCCTCAGCTCAGAACTGGCAAAAATAGTGGGACCCTGTTACTCCCATCTAATTTGCAGCCAAAAAGCCATACCGCTGATGTGGAAACAAGGCCAAGTGACTCAATTATGCAAGAAAACACAGGAACTGGGGTGCAGAAAAATTGCAGCAGATGCTCTGGACCGATCAGTCAAAATTTTAAATATTTGGCTGTCGAAGAAGGCAGTTGGTTTACTGAAGAGCTGGAGAGCGATACAAAAATGAGTGTCTGCAGGCATCAGTGAAGCATGGTGGAGGTCCCTTGCAAGATTGGGGCTGCATTTCTGAAAACAGAGTTGGAGATTTGGTCAGAATTAATGGTCTCCTCAATGCTGAGAAATACAGGCAGATACTTATCCATCATGCATTACCATCGAGGAGGCATCTGATTGGCCCCAAATTTATTCTGCAGCATGAGAACAACCCCAAACATACAGTCAAAGTCATTAAGAACCATCTTCAAAGTAAAGTAAAACAAGGAGTCCTTGAAGTGATGGTATGGCCTCCATAGAGACCTGATCTCAACATCAACAAGTCTGTCTGGGGTTACATGAAGAGAGAGAAACAACTGAGTCTGCCTAAATCCACAGAAGAACTTTAGTTAGTTTTCCAAGATGTTTGGAACAACCTACCTGCCGAGTTCCTTAAAGGTATAGTAATGCTTCATTTTATCTTTATTATATTTTGTAGGCATTAAAAAAACATGAAGAACGATATAAGTCTTATCTCTCAAACCTTTATGGTTTGAGAGATATTCACAAGCAAAGTTCCCCCTCCCGCCCCTTTTACCTAGTGTAAGCCATCTCTTCTCAGATGTGGAATCCAGTCCATAGACCAGACAGATAACAGCAGGGGACAATGTTCTTCCTATGAGAACAATGAAGGCCCTGTCCCCCTTGACAAGTTTTTCAGGTTTTTCCTTATCTTAATTGAAGATTGTCCCTCTCTGCAATCTACCTGGGCACTTTCCTTCTGATCTGGCTGAACAGTGTTACATCAGTAAAAGGGATGGGAGGGGAATACTTTATCATTCAATTACTCTTGAACTACAACTCACACAGAATTGAAATAACATTCTCCAAAGTCCAAATACTATGATGATTAATTAGAGCTGCTTTTATTATAAAACATTACTATCCCTTTAAAACTGTGTGCAGGTGTACCTAGCAGAACTGATGCTGTATTGAAGGCAAAGGGTGGCCACACCAAATATTGATTTGATTTAGATTTTTCTTCTGTTTACTCACTACGCATTTTGTTAAAGGGTCAGTAATGTCTAGTTAAAAGCATTTCTCCCAGTCTTCTTTATATTAAAATTAAGAGATTGTGCTATATGTAAGTCCTTACTTACCTGTAGTTCAAAAGTTATGAAGAGCGAAAGATCCCCTCCCACCCCTTTCTGCCACATCACCAGAAGCTGCAGGCTGGTGAGGACAGCTGCAGCGAGGGACAAACTTCAGTAAACAAAGGGAAATCCTGCCCTCCTTCCTCAAGGGGGCAGGCTTTCCCTTATACTTATTTACTGAAGTTTATCCCTCGCTGCAGCCGTCGAGTCGCACAACCTGATCTGAAATTCAGTGGGAGGCGGCCAGAAGGGGAGGGTGGGGGAATCTTTATCTATTCATAACATTTGAAACTACAGGCAAGTAAGGATTTACATATAAACCAATCTCTTAATTTTAATATAAAGAAGACTCGGAGAAATACTTTTAACTGACCCATTAATTTGGTAAAAATAAACTATTAGCGTGTCTATTTTTGAAAGCATTCTTACTTTACAGCATTTTTTCACACCTGCCTAAGACTTTTGCACATCACTGTACATACATATAAAGACACATACACACACATATATATATACACGTACACATACACACACACACGCTGGTATCGGTACCTGCTTTGCAATGTGTTTGACACTTTTCTATCATTTCGGGGTCAAAAGCCCCATTTAAATGAATGGTAATCTTTATTTCTTCCCTATGGTGTGGTGCTTTGTCATGAAATTACTCTTCTTTTGCTTTTATACATATGACCTGAAGGACAAAATTGACACTTGTAGAGTAAGTTAGGGTAGACCCCAGATCTCTTCTGTGGGCATCATTTCACTTTAGACATACCTCCCAAGTGTCCCTCTTTAGGAGATATTAGGGCTCCATACCTCCCAAGTGTCCCTCTTTAGGAGATATTAGGGGTCCGTTCCTCCCAAGTGTCCATCTTTAGGAGATATTAGGAGTCCATACCACCCAAGTGTCCCTCTTTAGGCGATATTAGAGGTCTGTACCTCCCAAGTGTCCCTCTTTAGGAGATATTAGGGGTCCATACCTCCCAAGTGTCTCTCTTTAGGAGATATTAGGGGTACATACCTCCCAAGTGTCCCTCTTTAGGAGATATTAGGGTTCCATACCTCCCAAGTGTCCCTTTTTAGGAGATATTAGGGTTCCATACCTCCCAAGTGTCCCTCTTTTGGAGATATTAGGGGTCCGTACCTCCCAAGTGTCCCTCTTTAGGAGATATTAGAGGTCCATACCTCCCAAGTGTCCCTCTTTAGGAGATATTAGGGTTACATACCTCCCAAGTGTCCCTCTTTAGGAGATATTAGGGTTCATACCTCCCAAGTGTTCCTCTTTAGGAGATATTAGCGGTCCATACCTCCCAAGTGTTCCTTTTTAGGACATATTAGGGTTCATACCATCTATCACTCTTTAGGACATTTTAGGGCTCCATACCTCCCAAGTGTCCCTCTTTAGGAGATATTAGGGGTCCATACCTCCCAAGTGTCCCTCTTTAGGAGATATTAGGGGTCAATACCTCCCAAGTGCCCCTCTTTAGGAGATATTAGGGTTCCATACCTCCCAAGTGTCCATCTTTAGGACATATGAGGGTTCATACCATCTATCACTCTTTAGGGCATTTTAGGGCTCCATACCTCCCACGTATCCCTCTTTAGGAGATATTAGGGTCCATACCTCCCAAGTGTCCCTCTTTAGGAGATATTAGGGGTCCATACCTCCCAAGTGTTCCTTTTTAGGAGATACTGGTGATCTATACCTCCCAAGTGTCCCTCTTTAGAGAGTGACTTAGCATCTGTGCAACTTCATTCTCTTCTCTCTGCTCTACTACTAACAAAGACTCTCTAGTTCAAGAATATAACTATCACAGTCTACCTTAGAGGCCTAGTTATTCTATGATTCCTTCCTCTGTGATGTGTTGGCCAGCATAGTTGCGGCCCCTTCCGCATTGCTGACATCATGAAATAGGCACTGGCTAGGATGCCTGTTTATGGGCCTATTATGTGTGGCTTAATTTGGTCCCTGACTTCTCCTGCTCCTTTATAAACCTCCCTGGGCCTGGGAGTCATTGCCCTTATGTGGTGTTTCTGATATTGTCTCTTGTGCTCCGTTGTGACCTGTGCTCTCCTGAGAATCCGCTCCGTGTATGACCCCGGCTTGTCTGATACCCACATCGGTTCTGACCTGTAGCTCTGGCTGACTAACTTGCTCGGTGTATGATCCCGGCTTGTTTAACTACCCACATCGGTTCTGACTTGTGGCTCTGGCTGACTTCCTCACTCCATGTAGTCCCCAGTTTGTCTGACCTCTGGCTCTTGCTGCCTATCACTCTGTTTAGTCCCCGGCTTGTCTGACCTGTGGCTCTGGCTGACTACTGGCTCTATAATCACAGAACTTGCCTGACCATCAGTCTCAGTGTTTCATGGTTCAGGTCTGCTCTCGCTCCCTATTGCCTATAGTCGCGTGACCTGGGGTGGAGACTTGTGCCTCAGTTACCGTTCCCTCTGGTGTTACACCCGCACCAAGGTCCTACTCTCCAGTATCTCACAGAAGTGCAGTGCGCAGCACAATGTGCAGATCCGGGTAGGTGCCTTGGTCCTATCATCCTGTGTTCTGGGGTTGTTTGGGCTATACTATTATTACTGTACATCTGAAATAAAGGTGGATTTATATTTTATATTTGTGTCTGTCCTTTGCCTGAAAACCGTGACAATAACACTTCATTACCATATTCAGCTCTCACCCAGGCTAAACAGCACTACTTCTCTAACCTTATCACTACTTACAAATCTAACCCATGTGGTCACTTTAAAAAGTCCTTCTCCTTCTCCAACACTCCAGAGGGCTTTGCTGACTTTTCTAAAGATAAGGTGCAGTCCATTCACCAAACCACACAGTCTGATCTCCTAAACACAGGGACACCGGGGTGATACACTTATATACACACCACACAGTCTGATCTCCTAAACACAGAGACACCAGGGTGATACACTTCTATACACACCACACAGTCTGATCTCCTAAACACAGGGACACCAGGGTGATACACTTCTATACACACCACACAGTCTGATCTCCTAAACACATTGACACCAGGGTGATACACTTATATACACACCACACAGTCTGATCTCCTAAACACAGGGACACCAGGGTGATACACTTCTATACACACCACACAGTCTGATCTCCTAAACACAGGGACACCGGGGTGATACACTTATATACACACCACACAGTCTGATCTCCTAAACACAGAGACACCAGGGTGATACACTTATATACACACCACACAGTCTGATCTCCTAAACACAGGGACACCTGGGTGATACACTTATATACACACCACACAGACTGATCTCCTAAACACAGGGACACCAGGGTGATACACTTCTATACACACCACACAGTCTGATCTCCTAAACACAGGGACACCGGGGTGATACACTTATATACACACCACACAATCTGATCTCCTAAACACAGGGACACCAGGGTGATACACTTATATACACACCACACGGTCTGATCTCCAAAAACACAGGGACACCAGGGTGATACACTTATATACACACCACACAGACTGATCTCCTAAACACAGGGACACCAGGGTGATACACTTCTATACACACCACACAGTCTGATCTCCTAAACACAGGGACACCAGGGTGATACACTTCTATACACACCACACAGTCTGATCTCCTAAACACAGGGACACCAGGGCGATACACTTATATATACACGTGACGGCACCAGCTGACAGCCTGCCTGGTTGTCTCTATCAGTTGCAGCTTCCTCTGCTGTGGAACACAAAAAAACCTCCCCCAATCACCAGGCAAGACTAGTGTCAGGGTAACAAGAACACTTTATTGTACAAACCAGCAGATTATATACAGGACAGTGAGGTCATGGAACAATGGGGCCAGACATGAGTGTATTAACTGTACATAGGAGCTGGGTGGAGAGAAAACACTTAAACAAAAGGATAGGGTTGGATACAATAGGCAGACAAGGGACAGAATACACATTCACAACAGGGGCCTTTGTGACAGAGCATCTTTTGCATGTTTTGATTTTGCCGCCTTGAGAGGCGACCAATCTGTGGCCCGGAATGGCATGGCCAATCCTGGCCAGGAGCATCATGCTGCCTCTCCACCTATGAGGAGACAATAACTGGTGAAGTGGCCAACCAGTTCCTGGGCCACCTACATCCCGCCATATTAAGTCTATGGGGGACATTTACATACGTCACCAAGGGGTCTGGCCAATCCAGAGAGTGCCTACCTGCTCACTGCTATAATGTCAATAGTTTGTCGCCAGCATGTCTCTGGGCAGGGAGACACCTACTGGTTGTTGACAGTATTGCGGTTTGACGACCATGGTTGAATCGAATACAAAGTAACTTTAAACCAGTGACCAACCAGTTGGCTTACTGTTTGAAGATGTTAGCGACAATGTCCTTTAGTCCGACCAGCAGCCTGTCCTATGTGAATTTACCAGTCTTTTGGAGGTCTGTTGTCTCCAGGCCTGATAAGGCGAGAAAGGGAGTGACCCAGTTGAGCAGGGGAAGCAGGGGAAAGGGGACCTGCACCCTCCTTGGCAGGGGGGAGGGACTTGGGGATAGTCAAGGAGCAACTCCACAGCACCTGGTTAAAACAGTCCAGAGTCTGTAGGTTGGTCCTGGTAAGGTGCACAACACCCTCAGGGCTGATTTGGGTCTGGTTTGGGCAGACTAGACGGGGTTTTCCCAGTCACCCTGTGCCCCCAGTAAGCACAGGGTCACTTAGACCGGAAAGGGGACTGGTAAGCTGGCAAAGGCGCTTCCTCATGAGTGGAATCCATGATCTGTAGGGAGGGGGCTGACCCCCAGGCCTCTCCAGGAGCCAAGGGCCTGGTGGTTCCCATGACATACACCATACGGTCTGATCTCCTAAATACAGGGACACCAGGGTGGGAAAGAGGGACAGAGGGATTTTGGGTCTCAAAGACGGACTGTCCTGACTAAAGAGGGACACATGGGAGGTACAAACCCCAATATCTCCTAACAAGGGACACTTGGGAGGTATGGACTCCTAATATCTCCTAAAGAGGACACTTGGGAGGTATGGATCCCTAATATCTCTTAAAGAGGGACACTTGGGAGGTATGTGCCCCTAATATCTCTTAAAGAGGGACACTTGGGAGGTATGTGTCACGGGAACCGGACAAATACCCTGGTTATTGTTTCAAATATACCCCTCCTCCCCCATCCTCCTCCAAAGGACTAAAATTCACGTTCTGGAGACTGCCAGCCGGACTATCACACCAGCCGTCCGGCTGTGGAACGTAGGTCGGCTCCTGATTGGCTAAAGCCCTGGGTGCAATGTTTAAAGGTTCCCCATAGACTTAACATGGGGAAAAGTAGGCGTCCCAGGGATTGGCCAGTCAGCCACCCGCCCATAGCATCTGATAGTGTCCCTCTTTAGGAGATATTAGGGGTCCATACCTCCCAAGTGTCCCTCTTTAGGAGATATTAGGGGTCAATACCTCCCAAGTGCCCCTCTTTAGGAGATATTAGGGTCCATACCTCCCAAGTGTCCCTCTTTAGGAGATATTAGGGGTCCATACCTCCCAAGTGTTCCTTTTTAGGAGATACTGGTGATCTATACCTCCCAAGTGTCCCTCTTTAGAGAGTGACTTAGCATTTGTGCAACTTCATTCTCTTCTCTCTGCTCTACTACTAACAAAGACTCTCTAGTTCAAGAATATAACTATCACAGTCTACCTTAGAGGCCTAGTTATTCTATGATTCCTTCCTCTGTGATGTGTTGGCCAGCATAGTTGCGGCCCCTTCCGCATTGCTGACATCATGAAATAGGCACTGGCTAGGATGCCTGTTTATGGGCCTATTATGTGTGGCTTAATTTGGTCCCTGACTTCTCCTGCTCCTTTATAAACCTCCCTGGGCCTGGGAGTCATTGCCCTTATGTGGTGTTTCTGATATTGTCTCTTGTGCTCCGTTGTGACCTGTGCTCTCCTGAGAATCCGCTCCGTGTATGACCCCGGCTTGTCTGATACCCACATCGGTTCTGACCTGTAGCTCTGGCTGACTAACTTGCTCGGTGTATGATCCCGGCTTGTTTAACTACCCACATCGGTTCTGACTTGTGGCTCTGGCTGACTTCCTCACTCCATGTAGTCCCCAGTTTGTCTGACCTCTGGCTCTTGCTGCCTATCACTCTGTTTAGTCCCCGGCTTGTCTGACCTGTGGCTCTGGCTGACTACTGGCTCTATAATCACAGAACTTGCCTGACCATCAGTCTCAGTGTTTCATGGTTCAGGTCTGCTCTCGCTCCCTATTGCCTATAGTCGCGTGACCTGGGGTGGAGACTTGTGCCTCAGTTACCGTTCCCTCTGGTGTTACACCCGCACCAAGGTCCTACTCTCCAGTATCTCACAGAAGTGCAGTGCGCAGCACAATGTGCAGATCCGGGTAGGTGCCTTGGTCCTATCATCCTGTGTTCTGGGGTTGTTTGGGCTATACTATTATTACTGTACATCTGAAATAAAGGTGGATTTATATTTTATATTTGTGTCTGTCCTTTGCCTGAAAACCGTGACAATAACACTTCATTACCATATTCAGCTCTCACCCAGGCTAAACAGCACTACTTCTCTAACCTTATCACTACTTACAAATCTAACCCATGTGGTCACTTTAAAAAGTCCTTCTCCTTCTCCAACACTCCAGAGGGCTTTGCTGACTTTTCTAAAGATAAGGTGCAGTCCATTCACCAAACCACACAGTCTGATCTCCTAAACACAGGGACACCGGGGTGATACACTTATATACACACCACACAGTCTGATCTCCTAAACACAGAGACACCAGGGTGATACACTTATATACACACCACACAGTCTGATCTCCTAAACACAGGGACACCTGGGTGATACACTTATATACACACCACACAGACTGATCTCCTAAACACAGGGACACCAGGGTGATACACTTCTATACACACCACACAGTCTGATCTCCTAAACACAGGGACACCGGGGTGATACACTTATATACACACCACACAGTCTGATCTCCTAAACACAGGGACACCTGGGTGATACACTTATATACACACCACACAGACTGATCTCCTAAACACAGGGACACCAGGGTGATACACTTCTATACACACCACACAGTCTGATCTCCTAAACACAGGGACACCAGGGTGATACACTTCTATACACACCACACAATCTGATCTCCTAAACACAGGGACACCAGGGTAATACACTTATATACACACCACACGGTCTGATCTCCAAAAACACAGGGACACCAGGGTGATACACTTATATACACACCACACAGACTGATCTCCTAAACACAGGGACACCAGGGTGATACACTTCTATACACACCACACAGTCTGATCTCCTAAACACAGGGACACCAGGGTGATACACTTCTATACACACCACACAGTCTGATCTCCTAAACACAGGGACACCAGGGCGATACACTTATATATACACGTGACGGCACCAGCTGACAGCCTGCCTGGTTGTCTCTATCAGTTGCAGCTTCCTCTGCTGTGGAACACAAAAAAACCTCCCCCAATCACCAGGCAAGACTAGTGTCAGGGTAACAAGAACACTTTATTGTACAAACCAGCAGATTATATACAGGACAGTGGGGTCATGGAACAATGGGGCCAGACATGAGTGTATTAACTGTACATAGGAGCTGGGTGGAGAGAAAACACTTAAACAAAAGGATAGGGTTGGATACAATAGGCAGACAAGGGACAGAATACACATTCACAACAGGGGCCTTTGTGACAGAGCATCTTTTGCATGGCCAATCCTGGCCAGGAGCATCATGCTGCCTCTCCACCTATGAGGAGACAATAACTGGTGAAGTGGCCAACCAGTTCCTGGGCCACCTACGTCCCGCCATATTAAGTCTATGGGGGACATTTACATACGTCACCAAGGGGTCTGGCCAATCCAGAGAGTGCCTACCTGCTCACTGCTATAATGTCAATAGTTTGTCGCCAGCATGTCTCTGGGCAGGGAGACACCTACTGGTTGTTGACAGTATTGCGGTTTGACGACCATGGTTGAATCGAATACAAAGTAACTTTAAACCAGTGACCAACCAGTTGGCTTACTGTTTGAAGATGTTAGCGACAATGTCCTTTAGTCCGACCAGCAGCCTGTCCTATGTGAATTTACCAGTCTTTTGGAGGTCTGTTGTCTCCAGGCCTGATAAAGCGAGAAAGGGAGTGACCCAGTTGAGCAGGGGAAGCAGGGGAAAGGGGACCTGCACCCTCCTTGGCAGGGGGGAGGGACTTGGGGATAGTCAAGGAGCAACTCCACAGCACCTGGTTAAAACAGTCCAGAGTCTGTAGGTTGGTCCTGGTAAGGTGCACAACACCCTCAGGGCTGATTTGGGTCTGGTTTGGGCAGACTAGACGGGGTTTTCCCAGTCACCCTGTGCCCCCAGTAAGCACAGGGTCACTTAGACCGGAAAGGGGACTGGTAAGCTGGCAAAGGCGCTTCCTCATGAGTGGAATCCATGATCTGTAGGGAGGGGGCTGACCCCCAGGCCTCTCCAGGAGCCAAGGGCCTGGTGGTTCCCATGACATACACCATACGGTCTGATCTCCTAAATACAGGGACACCAGGGTGGGAAAGAGGGACAGAGGGATTTTGGGTCTCAAAGACGGACTGTCCTGACTAAAGAGGGACACATGGGAGGTACAAACCCCAATATCTCCTAACAAGGGACACTTGGGAGGTATGGACTCCTAATATCTCCTAAAGAGGACACTTGGGAGGTATGGATCCCTAATATCTCTTAAAGAGGGACACTTGGGAGGTATGTGCCCCTAATATCTCTTAAAGAGGGACACTTGGGAGGTATGTGTCACGGGAACCGGACAAATACCCTGGTTATTGTTTCAAATATACCCCTCCTCCCCCATCCTCCTCCAAAGGACTAAAATTCACGTTCTGGAGACTGCCAGCCGGACTATCACACCAGCCGTCCGGCTGTGGAACGTAGGTCGGCTCCTGATTGGCTAAAGCCCTGGGTGCAATGTTTAAAGGTTCCCCATAGACTTAACATGGGGAAAAGTAGGCGTCCCAGGGATTGGCCAGTCAGCCACCCGCCCATAGCATCTGATAGGCTAAAGGCAGGTGTGACACCAGAGGCCAGGATTGGCCACATCATACTCAGCCCTGGATTGGCTGGGGTTTGAAGGCGGCTAAATCAAATTATGTAAAAGATGCTTTAGCACAAAGGACACTATTGTGAATGTGTATTCTAGCCCATTGTATCCAGCCCCAGCCCTTTGTCTAATGTTTACCCACCGCCCCTCACTATTGTCAGTTAATGCACTCATGTCTGTCCCCATTGTTCCCTGGCCACACTGTTCTGTATATAAGTCTGTTGGTTTCTTCAATAAACAGTTCTGGTTTACCCTGACACTAGTTCTGCCTGGTGACTTAGGGTACATTGCTGTATGCTGCGGGAGCCTTTGCTGGTGGATTTTGGGGAAGAAGTTATCTTTGACGGTGACACCAACGCTGGGTGTCTGCTGGTACCGTCACATCTGGTGGCTAGCGGCGGGATTTACTTCTTCCAGAAGAAAGGACACTGAGACCAGTATCCAGGGGGAGATATAGCCACCGGGCTTGACCCCGGTCTCAGCAGCACACGGAGACCAGCATCCAGGGGGAGATATAGCCACCTGGCTTGACCCCGGTCTCTGCAGCGCGGCCAACAGCGGATGGAGCAGCGGTACGAAGCCCTCAAACAGAGTACCTTAAAAGATTTGGTGGAGTCCCGTGGGCAAGTGGCCAGCAATAAGTCTAAAGCCACGCTAATCGCTGAACTGATGGAGAGCGACCGAGCCAGCAACGCGTCCTCTGTGACCACTGACATGTCTGATTTGCAGCGGGAGGTTCAGTGGCGTCTGGCCCTCTATGGTTCCACTCCTCCCCAGGAGATCATCACGCAGATCCTGAGTGAGGCCACCAACCTCCGGCTGGCAGAGCTGCAGCAGCACAGAGAGGGACCAGGGAGCTCCAGACCTAGTGGAGTTCCGAAGAAGAAATTGCCTTTTGCTGCATTCAAAGCATTCAATGATGCAGAAGATGACATTGATGGCTACTTGCAAGTTTTCGAGCGTCAGTGTGCCCTGCAAGGAGTTGAGGAGGCGGACTGGGTCACCGTGCTGGTGAGCAAATTGTCAGGGAGAGCTGCGGAGGCATACCAAGCCGTACCCACGGAGGAGTGCAGGGACTATGAGCGAGTCAAGGAGAGGCTTCTGGGTAGATACGCCATAACCCCGGAGGCACACCGACTGAAGTTCCGCAACCTGAGGCGGAAAGAGGGACAGCCATTCACGGACTGGGCTCATCGGATGGCGAGAGCTGCTGAAAGTTGGGTGACTGGTTGCCAGGCAGTTATCCTGGCGGACGTTCTACAGCTCATAATGTTGGAGCAATTCTACGAACATTCCCCTGTAGCTGTGCGGGACTGGGTCAAGGACCGACAAGCAGCTATCCTGGCGGATCAATATGTGGATTCGAGGAGGGCGGGAGCCCCAGAGCCACGACCTCCAGTCCGAGTTGGGCAACTTATTTCCCGTGATTTGGGGACAGCACGCCCGTTCCCTCCACGACCTCTTCCAGCACGTCCTCTGGCCAGCGGAATGCCCAGGAGGCCGGGCATTCGCTGCTATGGATGCGATCAAGTGGGCCATGTGAAGGCGGAGTGCCCCAAAAATGCTCCACGGGATTCCGGGGCCCGACCGTCTCCAAGGATTCCACGGGCCGCCGCACACTGTCTGGATGCCGAGTCTGCCCCATCTGCGCCCGAGTGGGGGGAGGAAGAGTTTGGGATGCTTCATGAAGTAGATCCCGTGCAAGCAGCCGCAGCAGACAACCGGTTGCATCACCGGCAGGCGGTTTGGGTTAAGGGCCGCCCCGCTCAAGGATTACGGGACAGTGGGGCCACGATCACCCTATTGCAACCCCAGTTGATAAGCCCCAGGGAGAAAACCGGCCGGTCGATAGCAGTCCGAGTGGCGGAGGGCACGGTACTGCGGATTCCCACGGCCAGAGTTCATTTGGATTGGGGGGCGGGAGCTCGAGAAGTTGAAGTGGGGGTGATGAAGGGCCTCCCCGCGGAAGTCTTACTGGGCAATGACCTTGGTTGCCTCACCTCCTCATTTGTTGAGGGGGCTGCTCCAGAAATTTATCCTGTGACCACCCGGCAGCAAGCACGAACAACGGGCCGTCCATCTGAGGAAGTGACCCAGGTAAGACACCCCAACAGTGACCTCCCTCTTAACACTGACAACCCCATAGAGGCCCCAACCGACCGGACCACTCTACCGGTTCCTTGGGACTCCCCTGCCGACTTTGCCCAGGAAACACTCACTGACCCTACCTTAGCCAGCTACAGGGACAGAGCTGGGGCAGATCCAGGGGGACTGGGAGGGGACCGGATAGAATGGGATCGGGGCTTACTATATCGAGTCACGGAAGGGAGGAAAGAGACCCGGGTGCCCAAGCGACAGCTGGTGGTGCCACAGAAATATCGGCAGGACCTGCTCCGAATTGGGCACGACATTCCCTAGCTGGCCACTTAGGAGTGACCAGGACCCACCACCGGGTTACCCAATCCTTCTTCTGGCCCGGGATTACAGGAGATATTAGGCAGCACTGCCGGACTTGCGACACCTGTCAGCGGGTCGGCAAGATAGGGGATCACAGCAAAGCGCCGCTGCACCCCCTGCCCATTGTAGACGAGCCATTCAGTAGGATAGGCGTAGATCTGGTGGGCCCCCTGCCGCGTCCTAGTCCCTCGGGGAAGAAATATATTCTGACTGTGGTAGACTATGCTACCCGGTATCCGGAGGCCATCCCCCTGGCAAGGGGATGGCCTCCGGATACCGGGTAGCATAGTCTACCACAGTCCGAATCTTCATGTCCTTCCCCGAGGATTAGGACGAGGCAGGGGACCCAGTTCACGGCAGAGGTGACCCAGCAGCTCTGGAAGCTTTGTGGAATACGGCCCTTACCGAGTGCCCCTTATCACCCCCAGACCAACGGGTTATGTGAACGGTTTAATGGGACATTGAAACAGCTGCTTAGGACATTTGCCACCTCTCATAGGGACTAGGAGAAGCACTTACCGCATCTTCTATTTGCCTATCGGGAGGTCCCCCAGGAAACTACCGGGTTTTCCCCCTTTGAGTTAGTCTATGGGAGGAGGGTGCGAGGACCCCTTGATTTACTCAGGACCCACTGGGAAGGGACAATAGGAGAAGAGGGGACCCCTGTAGTAGAGTATGTACTAGCCTTCCGGGACCGTCTAAAGGAACTCACGGATACAGTCCGGGATAACCTGCGGGCGGCCCAGGGTCAGCAGAAGCGGTGGTACAACCGGACTGCCCGCACCCGCGCGTTACTGGTAGGTCAGCAGGTATTGGCTCTCAAACCCGTCAAAAAGGATAAGCTACAGGCAGCCTGGCAGGGGCCTTACCGGGTACTCAAACAATTGTGCGATACCACCTACCTGGTTGCTAAATGTTCAGATGAAAGAGTACAGAGGACCTTTCATGTGAACATGTTGAAAGAGTACCAAGCCAGACAAGAAGAGGTAGCTACGATTTGAGCCCCGGCGGTGGAAGACCCGGAGGGTCTCCCGTTGCCGGCACTACCCAGATTAAGTCAAGGGAAGACAGGGGTGGAAGCTGTAGAGATAGCGGAGCAATTAGGGTCAGCTCAGGTTGAACAGGCTAAGCAGATACTGCACCAGCGTCAGGAGATGTTCTCCTCCCTTCCCGGGTATGCCACGGTAGCACTTCACCGAGTGGAGACCCCAGGGCAGCGACCCTTGCGGCAAACTGCCTACCGGGTCCCCGACGCAGTTAGGGCTGGGATGCGCCAGGAAATTAGGGACATGTTAGATCTGGGAGTCATTGAGCCCTCTACAAGCCCTTGGGCTTCCCCAGTTGTGCTAGTCCCCAAGAAGGACGGGACCACGAGGTTTTGTGTGGACTGTCGCAAGCTGAATGACCACACCACCACAGACGCCTACCCTATGCCCCGAGTAGACGAACTGCTAGATTGCATTGCTAGGGCTAACTTTTTGACCACCCTTGACCTGTGCAAAGGATACTGGCAGATTCCGCTGGATCGGGAAGCTATCCCCAAATCGGCCTTCATCACTCCATTTGGCCTGTACCAATTCAAGGTCATGCCATTTGGAATGAAGAATGCTCCGGCAACTTTCCAGCGGATGATTGACCAGATCTTAGATGGTCTCCAGGAGTATGCCTGTGCGTACCTGGACGACGTCGCAATTTTCAGCAACACTTGGGAGGAGCACCTGCTCCATGTGGGGGTTGTACTGGATCGCATCAAGTTGGCGGGTCTGACTCTTAAACCAGACAAATGTAGGGTAGGGATGGCAGAAGTACAGTACTTGGGTCACTGGGTGGGCAGCGGGTGCCAGCGGCCAGAACCCGCAAAAATCGAAGCTGTCGCCAACTGGCCCACCCCACGAACTAAAACCCAAGTAATGGGTTTTCTGGGTACGGCGGGGTACTACCGCCAATTCGTACCTGACTATAGCACAATAGCTAAGCCCCTGACTGACCTGACCAGGAAGAACCTTCCCCGACAGGTACTGTGGTCCCCAGAATGCGACACTGCCTTCAACAAACTAAAATGTGCATTGATCTCTGCCCCTGTGTTAGCTGCTCCTGACCCCACTAAAAGTTTCTGTGCCCATACAGACCCCTCTATGTTCGGGCTGGGAGCAGTACTGAGCCAGGTGGGGCCCGACGGAAGCGAACACCCGGTGGTCTACATCAGTCGGAAACTCCTGCCCCGGGAAGTAGGGTATGCCGCAGTTGAAAAGGAGTGCCTGGCCCTGGTCTGGGCTCTCAAAAAACTGCAGCCCTACCTTTATGGACGCTCCTTCACTGTGCTCACCGATCACAACCCTCTCATCTGGCTTAACAAGGTATCCGGGGACAACGGCCGGTTACTCCGGTGGAGCTTAGCCCTGCAACCCTTCAATTTTACCATTCAGTACCGGCCCGGGAAACAAAATGGCAATGCCGATGGTCTGTCCCGCCAATCGGACTTGGAACCTTAACACCAGACAGCCACCAGCCGACCCGTGGGGATCTAGCTGGGTCTGCCGGACCATGGGTCAGGGGGGAGCACTGTCACGGGAACCGGACAAATTCCCTGGTTATTGTTTCAAATATACCCCTCCTCCCCCATCCTTCTCCAAAGGACTAAAATTCACGTTCTGGAGACTGCCAGCCGGACTATCACACCAGCCGTCCGGCTGTGGAACGTAGGTCGGCTCCTGATTGGCTAAAGCCCTGGGTGCAATGTTTAAAGGTTCCCCATAGACTTAACATGGGGAAAAGTAGGCGTCCCAGGGATTGGCCAGTCAGCCACCCGCCCATAGCATCTGATAGGCTAAAGGCAGGTGTGACACCAGAGGCCAGGATTGGCCACATCATACTCAGCCCTGGATTGGCTGGGGTTTGAAGGCGGCTAAATCAAATTATGTAAAAGATGCTTTAGCACAAAGGACACTATTGTGAATGTGTATTCTAGCCCATTGTATCCAGCCCCAGCCCTTTGTCTAATGTTTACCCACCGCCCCTCACTATTGTCAGTTAATGCACTCATGTCTGTCCCCATTGTTCCCTGGCCACACTGTTCTGTATATAAGTCTGTTGGTTTCTTCAATAAAGAGTTCTGGTTTACCCTGACACTAGTTCTGCCTGGTGACTTAGGGTACATTGCTGTATGCTGCGGGAGCCTTTGCTGGTGGATTTTGGGGAAGAAGTTATCCTTGACGGTGACACCAACGCTGGGTGTCTGCTGGTACCGTCACAGTATGGACCCCTAATATCTCTTTAAGAGGGACACTTGGGAGGTATGGATCCCTAATATATCCTAAAGAGGGAGACTTGGGAGGTATGGATCCCTAATATCTCTTAAAGAGGGACACTTGGGAGGTATGGACCCCTAATATCTCTTAAAGAGGGACACTTGGGAGGTATGGACCCCTAATATCTCCTATAGAGGGACACTTGGGAGGTATGGAACCCTAATATCTCCTAAAGAGGGACACTTGGGAGGTATGGACCCCTAATATCTCCTAAAGAGGGACACTTGGGAGGTATGGACCCCTAATATCTCTTAAAGAGGGACACTTGGGAGGTATGGATCCCTAATATATCCTAAAGAGGGACACTTGGGAGGTATGGATCCCTAATATATCCTAAAGAGGGACACTTGGGAGGTATGGACCCCTAATATCTCTTAAAGAGGGACACTTGGGAGGTATGGATCCCTAATATATCCTAAAGAGGGACACTTGGGAGATATAGATCCCTATTATCTCTTAAAGGGATAGTAACACTTCGTTTTAACTTTATTTTATTTTGTAGGCATTAAAAAAACACGAAGAATGATATAAGTCTTATCGCTCAAACCTTTATGGTTTATGAGATATTCACAAGCAAAGTTCCCCTCCCCGCCCCTTTTACCTAGTGTAAACAATCTCTTCTCAGATGTGAGTCTGGTTGTATGACAGTACAGATAACAGAAGGGGACAATTTTCTTTGTATGAAAACAATGAAAGCCCTTCCCCCCTTGATAAGTTTTTCAGCTTTTTCCATTATCTTAATTGAAGATTGTCCCTCTCTGCAGTCTACCTGGGCATCTCCCTTCTGATTTGGTTGAACAGGGGGGGGATACTTTGTTTGTGAATATCTCTTAAACCATAAAGGTTTCAGAGATAAGACTTATATCATTCTTCATGTTTTTTTAATGCCTACAAAATAAAATAAAGTTAAAATGAAGTATTACTATCCCTTTAAAGAGGGACACTTGGAAGGCATGCTATCTGTCATGAATCAATCCATCTATCCACTATCTAATCTCTACCTCTCTATCATCCATCTAGTTCTCTAATCTCTTTTATCTGTCTATCTGGTATGTCTGTTTGTCTATCTATTCTCTCTATCCATCCCTATCTAACCTATATATCTCTATCATCCATCTTTCCTGTAATCTCTCTCATATGTGTCTGTCTGTCTATATCTGTCCAGCAATCTAGTTACATTCCTTATTTACATACAAGGGAATCTGGGGGACTGTTTGTGTCCCTGTGGTGCAGCTAGCTTCAGGGGAGGGCTGGCCTGGGGGGCAATTGCCCCCCAAGGCTGGTCATGAATTTTGGTCAGTGGGCCACTGCCTCACTCAATTTCCCAGTTGCTGCTGTAAATAGAGTAAACAGAATGTAACCCCTTAACGACCGGTCGATCGGCGCGGTCACTCAGCGACCACGGAGCATTTTTTTTGTTTTTGGTCATTTCCTGTTCCGGACTCCCCGAACGGCGTGCAGCCGCGGGGGGAGCCCGTAATTCCATGATGGTCATAGTACGTCATGGGTCGTTAACTCAGATCGACCCATGACGTACTATGAAAGTCAAGGGTCGTTAAGGGGTCAAGGAGCTACACGAGTATTGTAGTTCCATTTCAGTTGTAAGCTCTGTGGTATCACTAGTGTAGATCCATGTCAGTTGTAAGCTCTGTGGTATCACTAGTGTAGATCCATGTCAGTTGTAAGCTCTGTGGTATCACTAGTGTAGTTCCATTTCAGTTGTAAGCTCTGTGGTATCACTAGTGTAGCTCCATTTCAGTTGTAAGCTCTGTGGTATCACTAGTGTAGCTCCATTTCAGTTGTAAGCACTGTGGTATCACTAGTGTAGATCCATTTCAGTTGTAAGCTCTGTGGTATCACTAGTGTAGATCCATTTCAGTTGTAAGCTCTGTGGTATCACTAGTGTAGTTCCATTTCAGTTGTAAGCTCTGTGGTATCACTAGTGTAGCTCCATTTCAGTTGTAAGCTCTGTGGTATCACTAGTGTAGCTCCATTTCAGTTGTAAGCTCTGTGGTATCACTAGTTTAGCTCCATTTCAGTTGTAAGCACTGTGGTATCACTAGTGTAGATCCATTTCAGTTGTAAGCACTGTGGTATCACTAGTGTAGATCCATTTCAGTTGTAAGCTCTGTGGTATCACTAGTGTAGATCCATTTCAGTTGTAAGCTCTGTGGTATCACTAGTGTAGTTCCATTTCAGTTATAAGCTCTGTGGTATCACTAGTGTAGATCCATTTCAGTTGTAAGCTCTGTGGTATCCCTAGTGTAGCTCCATTTCAGTTGTAAGCTCTGTGGTATCACTAGTTTAGCTCCATTTCAGTTGTAAGCACTGTGGTATCACTAGTGTAGATCCATTTCAGTTGTAAGCTCTGTGGTATCACTAGTGTAGCTCCATTTCAGTTGTAAGCTCTGTGGTATCACTAGTGTATCTCCATATCAAATGTAAGCTCTGTGTATCACTAGTGTAGCTCCATTTCAGTTGTAAGCTCTGCGGTATCACTAGTGTATCTCCATATCAAATGTAAGCTCTGTGGTATCACTAGTGTAGCTCCATTTCAGCTGTAAGCACTGTGGTATCACTAGTGTAGATCCATTTCAGTTATAATCTCTGTGGTATCACTAGTGTAGTTCCATTTCAGTTGTAAGCTCTGTGGTATCACTAGTGTAGATCCATTTCAGTTGTAAGCTCTGTGGTATCACTAGTGTAGATCCATTTCAGTTGTAAGCTCTGTGGTATCACTAGTGTACCTCCACCTCAGTTGTAAGCTCTGTGATATCAATTGTGTACTACCATTTCAGTTACAAGCTCTAAGGCATCGCTTGCCATAACATTAATGCCAGCTATAACATTAACAAAAGGGGTTGGGCTGGGACATTGGGCTGGAGCGGTAATAGAAATAGGCCACTTAATTGTACTTGCACCCCAGGCCAAAAGTTGCCAGACCTCCCCTGGTTAGCTTGCACATGAATTACTCCACTTGTTCCTAGCACAGTAGCCCCAGTGCCCACTCTAGCAGATCATCAGGCAGTGCCTACTCACGGTAAGAGCACTGTGCCCTCTGCCTGTCACCTGGAGCCCTGAGCTGGGACCGGACTTTCCAGTCATTACGGTAGCAGGGTGCTCTCCAGTCACATGGTGCCAAAGTGTGTTCTGTGTTTCTCCTCTGCCTCTAAAACAAATTAACAGAGAGGAGGGAGGAAAGGAGAGGTGGAGGGGGGAGGAGGCAGAGGGGGGAGGAGAGAGAGTGTCCGGGAGTCCCAGGAGCAGCTGCCCAGCAGAGAGGGGGGAGAAACAGCTACCTGAGACAACACAGAGGTGGGCAAGTGACAGGAGGGGGCAGGAGAGTGAAAGAGAAGCAGGGGAAGAAGTGTCATGTAGTACAGTATAGGGGGCAGTGTGCAGAGCTGAGTACAGAGGGCAGTGGGTATAGGTGGCACTGTGTACTGTAAGCATTGTATAGGGGGCAGTGTGCAGAGCTGGGTATAGGGGGTAGTAGGTATAGGTGGCACTGAGTACTGTAAGCATTGTATAGGGGGCAGTGTGCAGAGCTGGGTATAGGTGGTAGTAGGTATAGGTGGCACTGAGTACTGTAAGCATTGTATAGGGGGCAGTGTGCAGAGCTGGGTATAGGGGGCAGTGGGTATAGGTGGCACTGTGTACTGTAAGCATTGTATAGGGGGCAGTGTGCAGTGCTGGGTATAGGTGGTAGTAGGTATAGGTGGCACTGAGTACTGTAAGCACTGTATAGAATGCAGTATGCAGATCTGGGGATAGGGGGCAGTGTAGAGAGACGTGTATGAGGGCATTCTATACAGGATTGTAGTGGGTTACTGTATTTATAAGGAACACTATATAACATGGGCAGGGATTTTTAGGGTAAGTGTGTTCCAGTATGTGTGCATGAAACTGTGTAGGGGGTCAGTGTGTAGAAACGTGTACCGGGGGCAATGTGCCAGATGTAGATTGTAGAGCAGATTACTGGAGGCAGTGATAAGGGGTATACCGTGGTATAAAGGGGGCATTGGATAAGGGTCAGTGTGTAGGGAGCAGGTTCAGGATCTCTGCAAGGAGAAGTGTGTAGGGTCAGTGTGTAGGGTGCATATAAAGGGGTCAGTGTATAGGGGTCAGTGTGTAGGGAGCAGGGTATAGGGGGGTCAGTGTGTAGGTCAGACGCACCTCTGGACTGTACCCATCAACCTATACAAGGGACTATGATATCTGGACACTGAGGGACATCTCTGTGCCGCTTTCTGCCCATCACCAGGCCCAGGATGGGGACTTGTTACAGCCTAAGGTCCAGGCTGATTGGAAACCACCGCCCCATCACCTACCCCCCAACCCCCCCAGGATGTGCAGGGGGGGAGGATACTAACAACGTGGACCCCAATGACCCCAGGGTGCGGGCAGAGATAAGGGCCAGGATAAAATCTGATATCAAGAGGAGCAGGAGTATTGACAAGACCCTGAAAGCAGAGAAAAGGGAATATAAACAGATCCACAGGCTGCTGCTCCTGGGTAAGTCTATCTGGTTTTATTTAGATTGCACTCTCTTGGGCCGAGGACAGAGCATGTGTGTGTGTCTGTAACTCTTAGCTGCTTCATGTAATCTAGACATTTCTACTGTATGTTGTCTGATGCGGGAATAGAGACATTACTGTGATATTGCAGTGGATTGCAAGCTCTTGTGTCAAGGACTGTGTCTTTGTAACTATAAACTTTGTATAAAGTGCAAAGGGTTAATAATTGTAACTGGGGCAATTCTGGAAAAATTCTGGCACCAAAGAGGACGTAATATTCCCCAAATTTCACCTGATTTAAATGCTAGAGATGTCTCCAACGCATTGCAAATACCTTAAGGGTTAAACGCCCCATTTAAAACAATGAGGATTCTTGTTCGTCCTCTGTGATTTGCCCCCAAGATGACTCCAATTCATACTAAATCAGCCTTAACCCTTTAAGGACCAGAGAAGTGTGCAATGCCTTCCTTTGCGATGTGTCGCACACCCCACTAGTCCTTAAAGGGTTAACGACTGCATGTACGTTGTTAGTGGAATAGAATGAACTCTAATATTGTAGATTGCAAGCTCCTGGGTCAAGGATTTTGTGCATGTGTGTAGCTACTGTTTAACTGCTCCATTAAGTGTGCAAAGTGCGATGAGACTTAATCCTTTGTGTGATAGAGAGGTTGCGTACCCCTCTAGCACTCAAAGGGTTAATAAGAAACGCAGGTATTCTGGAGCAAACTAACTGAATCATGAAAAAAAATCCCCCACATTCCAGTTGATTTTAAATGTGACTTTTAACCCCTAGAATGCTAGATAGGACTCCAACTCATTGCTCTGCAACGCACTGGAGACCTCACTACCATCCAAGAAATTAACCCTTTGAGTGCCAGAGGGGAACACAGAGCATTGCTTTGCAATGCGTTGCGTCCCCCTCTGGCACTCAAAGGGTTAATCTCTTGGATGGTAGCGAGGTCTTCAGCGTGTTGCAGAGCAATGAAATGGAGTCTTATCTAGCATTCTAAGGGTTAAAAGACACATTTAAAATCAGCGGAAGTCTTTATTTATCCCCGACGAGGCAGTTAATTTTCATTTATATTAAACTAGTTGAACAGCCCGTTACACGGGCCACAGTGCCTCTGGCAGCCGGTCGCGGGGCAGTCCCACGCAGGGGATACTGCCCGCGCCTCGGCTGATACAGAGCTGGTCTGTATCAGCCGCGGCGCGAGCAGTCTCTACTGCGCATGTCGGGCGTTACACACAACTTAGCGAATTATTATATAGGAGGATATGTCACAATGTCTGTGTTTCCTTATACTGACCGAGAATCAGCCCAGCGACAGTGTAGAATGCAAGCTCTTGGATCAAGGACTTTGTAAATATAAAGTAGCTGCTTTATTTAATCTGCAAAGTACAAATACTGTAATGTCCTCTGATACTGAGCTAGAATCAACCCAGTAACACTGTAGATTGCAAGCTTTTGGGTCAAAGATTTTGTAACTATAAACAAGCCGCATTATTTAATCTACAAAGTACAAACAATTTAATGTTTTCCAATACCGTGCTCGCATCAACCGAGTCATATTATAGACTGTAAGCTTTTTGGTCAAGGGTTTTTGTAACTATGAACTGGCTGTTCCTTGTAATCTACAAAGTACAGATACTGTAATGTTCTCTGAAATCAACCCAGTAACATTGTAGATTGCAAGCTTTTGGGTCAAAGACTTTGTAACTATAAACTAGCTGCATTATTTAATCTACTAAGCATACAAATACTGTAATGTTCTCTGAAATCAACCCAGTAACATTGTAGATTGCAAGCTTTTGGGTCAAAGATTTTGTAACTATAAACAAGCTGCTTTATTTAATCTACAAAGTATACAAATACTGTAATGTTTTCTGATACTGTGCTCCCAGCAACCAAGTCATACGTTAGATTGGTAGCTTTTTTTGGTCGAGGGTATTTGTAACTATAAACTGTTTCTTGTAATCTACAAAGCAAGCTCCTTGGATAAGGACTGTTTGTGATAGGATTTCACTATTTTAGTGGATGCAAGCTCATGGGACAAGAACTGAGTGTGTGTGGTGTTCTTTCACTGAACTAAGATTCCATTAGATACACATTAGATTGCAAGTTCCTGAGACAAGGCATGAGGGTATATGTGCGTGTGTGTTTGCACTAAACTAGGAATCACCACGTTCCATAGCAGGTTGCAAGCTCCAGTGACAAGTGTGCGGTGGTGTGAACTTGTATCTGTCTATAGCAAGCTCCAAAGACAATGCGAGAGAGCATATGTGTGTGTGTGAAGTTCTGCTACTGAACTAGGATCTCTCAAGTTATATGGTGGATTGCTAGCTCCTGGGACAAGGTCTGTGTGTATGTGTTTACATCTTCTTGTTAGTTACATAGCAGTGTGCACACTCCTTGTTCTGGTGCCCTAACTGTCTGTTTCTCTAGCTGGGTCATTGCTTTATCACCTCTGGGCCTCTCGCTCCACCCTTTCTGCCACCTGTAAAACCTCAGACCTTATTTAATTGTTGGCTTTTTTTAAATTCAGGATTCAGTACATCCATGTACCATCTCTACTGGGAGATGATTCCAAGAATCCACTACACTTTCTTAGAGACTTCCAAGACTCTATGTGCAAACGATATCCTCTTCTTGTAGTTCAGGGGATAGCAACCTGTGGCCCTTTAGTAGCAACCTGTGGCCCTTTAGTAAATACCCTTGTAGTGGGCCTTTGTTCCAAGCAAAACTGAATCAGATCTGAGGCAAACCAAGTGCATCAATTCCCCAGATTCTCATTTATTTCAATTTGGTTTTAACTCCTTGAATGCCAGAGAGGTCTGCAATGCATTAGAGACCTCTTTAGCAATCAAGGAATTAAAAAAAAAACAACAACATTTTATCAATCGAGCTATTGTTAGACTACAGCTTCAGTTATGCTCATTAATAATATCATTCAGTTGGTTAGCCCCAAAATTGTCCCTCTTTTATCACCGCTGATGGCCCTAAGTCTGGAGTTTACACTTGGGCAGATGTTATGAAATCTATTTATATATATGTATTAATGATAATTAAACGAGCAGTCACGTGGCACGTATAGGGGCATATAGACTGACTGGCATGTGATTCCTCCTCATGGAGATGTACACAAAGAGCCGCCAGTTGAATCTACACAAAGTAAATTCCTGGTCTGAACCCTCAGGCACTTCCTAGGAGATCAAAGCATTGCCAAAAAATTAACCCCTTAATTAGGGATAACTGGATATGATCTGTCAAAAAAATACTATAACCCCTTGGATTGTAGAAGCATTCCAATGCATTGGAGACCCTTCTTATATTCAGGGGGTTCAAATTTATATTGGCTGGAGTGGCATTTTTAAATTAAGGTGACCTGATCAACCTTGTCACCTTCTAAGTGAGTGAGTATCCCTCTAGAACTCAAAGGGTTAAATGAGGCAGTGTCTACTCAGACAGTATTAAGATGTGTAGTAGTAGCAATAGTAGAAGAAGTAGTAGTAGTGGTGGTACTGGTAGTAGTCATAGTAGTAGTGGTGGTAATAGTATTGTTTGTGGTGCTAGAAGTAGTATTGATTGTGGTGGTGGTAGTGGTAGTATTGGTGTTGGTAGTTGTAATAGTAGTGGTGGTGGTGGTAGTAGTAGAAATGCTAATCGTAGTAGTAGTAGAACTAGTGGTGCTGGTAATAGTAGTAGCAGTGGTGGTGGTGGTAGTAGTAGAGGTGGTGGTAATAGAAGTAGTAGACGTGGTGGTGGCAGTGGTGGTGTTAGTAGCAGAAGTAGTAGTAGTAATGGTGGTGGTAGTAGCAGTAGTAATGGTGGTAGTAGTAGTAGTTGTAGTGGTGGTGATAGTTGTAGTAGTAGTAGTGGTGGTAATAGTAGTGGTAGTAGTAGTGGTGGTGGTAGTAGTAGTAGTTGTAATAGTAGTGGGGGTGGTGGTGGTAGTAGTGCTAGTAGTAGTAGTGGTGGTGTTAGGAGTAGAATTAGTAGTGGTAGTAGTACTGGTGGTGGTAGTAGTAGTAGTCATGGTGGTAGTAGTAGTAGTGGAAATAATAGTTATGGTGGTGGTGCTGGTAGTAGTAGAAGAAGAAGAAGCAGTAATAGTAGTAGTAGTAGTAGTGGTGGTGGTGGTCATGGTAGTAGTAGTAGTAGAAGAAGTAGTATAGTAATAGTAATAGTTAGAAGTTGTGTTAATAGTAGTAGTAGTAGTGTTAATGGTAGTAGTAAAGGACATGGTAGTAGTAGTGGTGGTGATGGTAGTAGCAGTAGAAGAAGAATAAGTAGTAATATTAATAGTAGTGGAGGTCATAGACGTAGTAGTAGAAAAAGCAGTAATAGTGGTAGTAGTGCTGGTGGTAATAGTAGTAGTGCTGGTGGTGATGGTAGTAGTAGTAAGGGTGGTGGTGATGTAAGTAGTACTAGTAGTAGTGGTGGTAATGGTAGTAATAGTAGTAGTAGTAGTGGTGGTGATGGTAGTAGTAGTAGAGGAACTACTAATAGTTGTAATAGTGGTGGTAATGGTAGTAGTAGTAGTGGTGATGGTAGTAGTAGTAGGGGTGGTGGTGATGGTAGTAGTAGTAGAGGAAGTAGTAATAGTAGTAGTAGTAGTGGTGATGGTGATGGCAGTAGCAGTAGAGGAAGTAGTAATAGTTGTAGTAGTGGTGGTAATGGTAGTAGTAGTAGTTGTAGTGGTGAAGGTAGTAGTAGTAGAGGAAGTAGTAATAGTTGTAGTAGTGGTGGTAATGGTAGTAGTAGTGGTGATGGTAGTAGTAGTAGTAGAGGAAGTAGTAATAGTTGTAGTAGTGGTAGTAATGGTAGTAGTAGTATTGGTGGTAGTAGTAGGGGTGGTGGTGATGGTAGTAGTAGTAGAGGAAGTAGTAATAGTAGTAGTAGTAGGTTTCAAAGTGATTAGTTGGAGACCTCACTTGCATTCAAGGGGTTAAAGGTGGTGTCAAATGTACTAACAACCCCCAGTTACCTTACTATGGGCAGTCAATCCTAATGGCCCCTATGCATTTTGCCCTTGTGCCTTTACAATAAGAGATGTCATCCTTATTGTAAGGACATGACAGTTGCTTTATCAGGACTGCAAGACACAGACTCCGTCCACTTCCTATTGTAATTTTTAACCCTTTAAGGACCAGCCCTCTCTGCTTCACAATGTGTTGCAAACTGCTCTGGTCCTTAACCCTTTGAGTGCCCAAGAGATAGCCAATGCATTACAATGCTCTCTGGCACTTAAAGGGTTAACAAGCTTATTTTGTTGCAACTGCAGTTGGAAGCGCTGCTGCTCTCGACCCCTCTTGTTCTTGTGATGTCAGCTAGTGGAATCCCACTCATCCTCTCAGCTGATAGAGGGCCATTAATGGGCAGGTCTTTGAGGTCATTGATGGGAGTTCACATTAATTTACCAGACCAGAGAAATTAAAAGAAAGTAAAAAATATAATGACTTCATTGTAAGGTGTGTAGGGCCGCTGGACAATGTCCGAGATACTACGCCACACTGTATAGTTACTGAATGAACACTATCGCTTCCTAGTACTAAACGCCTCGTCCCTTAAAGTGGAATTATCACCATTGTAAGGTGTGTAGGGCCGCTGGACAGTGTCCGAGATACTACACCACACTGTATAGTTACTGAATGAACACTATCACTTCCTAGTACTAAACGCCTCGTCCCTTAAAGAGGAATTATCACCATTGTAAGGTGTATAGGGCCGCTGGACAATGTCCGAGATACTACGCCACACTGTATAGTTACTGAATGAACACTATCACTTCCTAGTACTAAACGCCTCGTCCCTTAAAGAGGAATTATCACCATTGTAAGGTGTGTAGGGCCGCTGGACAATGTCCGAGATACTACACCACACTGTATAGTTACTGAATGAGCACTATCGCTTCCTAGTACTAAACGCCTTGTACCTTAAAGCGGAATTATCACCATTGTAAGGTGTGTAGGGCCGCTGGACAGTGTCCGAGATACTACGCCACACTGTATAGTTACTGAATGAACACTATCACTTCCTAGTACTAAACGCCTCGTCCCTTAAAGAGGAATTATCTCCATTGTAAGGTGTGTAGGGCCGCTGGACAGTGTCCGAGATACTACACCACACTGTATAGTTACTGAATGAACACTATCGCTTCCTAGTACTAAACGCCTCATCCCTTAAAGAGGAATTATCTCCATTGTAAGGTGTGTAGGGCCGCTGGACAGTGTCCGAGATACTACACCACACTGTATAGTTACTGAATGAACACTATCACTTCCTAGTACTAAACGCCTCATCCCTTAAAGAGGAATTATCTCCATTGTAAGGTGTGTAGGGCCGCTGGACAATGTCCGAGATACTACACCACACTGTATAGTTACTGAATGAACACTATCGCTTCCTAGTACTAAACGCCTCGTCCCTTAAAGAGGAATTATCACCATTGTAAGGTGTGTAGGGCCACTGGACAATGTCTGAGATACTACACCACACTGTATAGTTACTGAATGAGCACTATCGCTTCCTAGTACTAAACGCCTCGTCCCTTAAAGAGGAATTATCACCATTGTAAGGTGTGTAGGGCCGCTGGACAATGTCCGAGATACTACACCACACTGTATAGTTACTGAATGAAGCACTATCGCTTCCTAGTACTAAACGCCTCGTCCCTTAAAGAGGAATTATCACCATTGTAAGGTGTATAGGGCCGCTGGACAGTGTCCGAGATACTACACCACACTGTATAGTTACTGAATGAACACTATCGCTTCCTAGTACTAAACGCCTCGTCCCTTAAAGAGGAATTATCACCATTGTAAGGTGTGTAGGGCCACTGGACAATGTCCGAGATACTACACCACACTGTATAGTTACTGAATGAACACTATCGCTTCCTAGTACTAAACGCCTCGTCCCTTAAAGAGGAATTATCACCATTGTAAGGTGTGTAGGGCCACTGGACAATGTCCGAGATACTACACCACACTGTATAGTTACTGAATGAACACTATCACTTCCTAGTACTAAACGCCTCATCCCTTAAAGCGGAATTATCACCACTGTAAGGTGTGTAGGGCCGCTGGACAATGTCCGAGATACTACTACACCACACTGTACAGTTACTGAATGAACACTATCACTTCCTAGTACTAAACGCCTCATCCCTTAAAGAGGAATTATCACCATTGTAAGGTGTGTAGGGCCGCTGGACAATGTCCGTGATACTACGCCACACTGTATAGTTACTGAATGAACACTATCACTTCCTAGTACTAAACGCCTCGTCCCTTAAAGTGGAATTATCACCATTGTAAGGTGTGTAGGGCTGCTGGATAGTGTCCGAGATACTACGCCACACTGTATAGATACTGAATGAACACTATCGCTTCCTAGTACTAAACGCCTCGTCCCTTAAAGCAGAATTATCACCATTGTAAGGTGTGTAGGGCCGCTGGACAATGTCTGAGATACTACGCCACACTGTATAGTTACTGAATGAACACTATCACTTCCTAGTACTAAACGCCTCGTCCCTTAAAGCGGAATTATCACCATTGTAAGGTGTGTAGGGCCGCTGGACAATGTCCGAGATACTACACCACACTGTATAGTTACTGAATGAGCACTATCGCTTCCTAGTACTAAACGCCTCGTCCCTTAAAGAGGAATTATCACCATTGTAATGTGTGTAGGGCCGCTGGACAATGTCCGAGATACTACACCACACTGTATAGTTACTGAATGAACACTATCGCTTCCTAGTACTAAACGCCTCGTCCCTTAAAGAGGAATTATCACCATTGTAAGGTGTGTAGGGCCACTGGACAATGTCCGAGATACTACACCACACTGTATAGTTACTGAATGAACACTATCACTTCCTAGTACTAAACGCCTCATCCCTTAAAGCGGAATTATCACCACTGTAAGGTGTGTAGGGCCGCTGGACAATGTCCGAGATACTACACCACACTGTACAGTTACTGAATGAACACTATCACTTCCTAGTACTAAACGCCTCATCCCTTAAAGAGGAATTATCACCATTGTAAGGTGTGTAGGGCTGCTGGATAGTGTCCGAGATACTACGCCACACTGTATAGATACTGAATGAACACTATCGCTTCCTAGTACTAAACGCCTCGTCCCTTAAAGCAGAATTATCACCATTGTAAGGTGTGTAGGGCCGCTGGACAATGTCTGAGATACTACGCCACACTGTATAGTTACTGAATGAACACTATCACTTCCTAGTACTAAACGCCTCGTCCCTTAAAGCGGAATTATCACCATTGTAAGGTGTGTAGGGCCGCTGGACAATGTCCGAGATACTACACCACACTGTATAGTTACTGAATGAGCACTATCGCTTCCTAGTACTAAACGCCTCGTCCCTTAAAGAGGAATTATCACCATTGTAATGTGTGTAGGGCCGCTGGACAATGTCCGAGATACTACACCACACTGTATAGTTACTGAACGAACACTATCGCTTCCTAGTACTAAACACCTCGTCCCTTAAAGAGGAATTATCTCCATTGTAAGGTGTGTAGGGCCGCTGGACAGTGTCCGAGATACTACGCCACACTGTATAGTTACTGAATGAACACTATCGCTTCCTAGTACTAAACGCCTCGTCCCTTAAAGCAGAATTATCACCATTGTAAGGTGTGTAGGGCTGCTGGATAGTGTCCGAGATACTACACCACACTGTATAGTTACTGAATGAACACTATCGCTTCCTAGTACTAAACGCCTCGTCCCTTAAAGCGGAATTATCACCATTGTAAGGTGTGTAGGGCCGCTGGACAATGTCCGAGATACTACGCCACACTGTATAGTTACTGAATGAACACTATCGCTTCCTAGTACTAAACGCCTCGTCCCTTAAAGAGGAATTATCACCATTGTAAGGTGTGTAGGGCCACTGGACAATGTCCGAGATACTACACCACACTGTATAGTTACTGAATGAACACTATCGCTTCCTAGTACTAAACACCTCATCCCTTAAAGAGGAATTATCACTATTGTAAGGTATGTAGGGCTGCTGGACAATGTCCGAGATACTACGCCACACTGTATAGTTACTGAATGAACACTATCGCTTCCTAGTACTAAACGCCTCGTCCCTTAAAGAGGAATTATCACCATTGTAAGGTGTGTAGGGCCACTGGACAATGTCCGAGATACTACACCACACTGTATAGTTACTGAATGAACACTATCGCTTCCTAGTACTAAACGCCTCGTCCCTTAAAGCGGAATTATCACCATTGTAAGGTGTGTAGGGCCGCTGGACAGTGTCCGAGATACTACGCCACACTGTATAGTTACTGAATGAACACTATCACTTCCTAGTACTAAACGCCTCGTCCCTTAAAGCGGAATTATCACCATTGTAAGGTGTGTAGGGCCGCTGGACAGTGTCCGAGATACTATGTCACACTGTATAGTTACTGAATGAACACTATCACTTCCTAGTACTAAACGCCTTGTACCTTAAAGAGGAATTATCACCATTGTAAGGTGTGTAGGGCCGCTGGACAATGTCCGAGATACTACGCCACACTGTATAGTTACTGAATGAACACTATCACTTCCTAGTACTAAACGCCTTGTACCTTAAAGAGGAATTATCACCATTGTAAGGTGTGTAGGGCCGCTGGACAATGTCCGAGATACTACACCACACTCTATAGTTACTGAATGAACACTATCGCTTCCTAGTACTAAACGCCTCGTCCCTTAAAGCAGAATTATCACCATTGTAATGTGTGTAGGGCCGCTGGACAATGTCCGAGATACTACACCACACTGTATAGTTACTGAATGAACACTATCACTTCCTAGTACTAAACGCCTTGTACCTTAAAGAGGAATTATCACCATTGTAAGGTGTGTAGGGCCGCTGGACAGTGTCCGAGATACTACACCACACTGTATAGTTACTGAATGAACACTATCGCTTCCTAGTACTAAACGCCTCGTCCCTTAAAGCAGAATTATCACCATTGTAATGTGTGTAGGGCCGCTGGACAATGTCCGAGATACTACACCACACTGTATAGTTACTGAATGAACACTATCACTTCCTAGTACTAAACGCCTTGTACCTTAAAGAGGAATTATCACCATTGTAAGGTGTGTAGGGCCGCTGGACAGTGTCCGAGATACTACACCACACTGTATAGTTACTGAATGAACACTATCGCTTCCTAGTACTAAACGCCTCGTCCCTTAAAGAGGAATTATCACAATTGTAATGTGTGTAGGGCCGCTGGACAATGTCCGAGATACTACACCACACTGTATAGTTACTGAATGAACACTATCGCTTCCTAGTACTAAACGTCTCATCCCTTAAAGAGGAATTATCACCATTGTAAGGTGTGTAGGGCCGCTGGACAATGTCCGAGATACTACACCACACTGTATAGTTACTGAATGAACACTATCGCTTCCTAGTACTAAACGCCTCGTCCCTTAAAGAGGAATTATCACAATTGTAATGTGTGTAGGGCCGCTGGACAATGTCCGAGATACTACGCCACACTGTATAGTTACTGAATGAACACTATCGCTTCCTAGTACTAAACGTCTCATCCCTTAAAGAAGAATTATCACCATTGTAAGGTGTGTAGGGCCGCTGGACAATGTCCGAGATACTACACCACACTGTATAGTTACTGAATGAACACGATCGCTTCCTAGTACTAAACGCCTCATCCCTTAAAGAGGAATTATCACGATTGTAATGTGTGTATGGCCGCTGGACAATGTCCGAGATACTACGCCACACTGTATAGTTACTGAATGAACACTATCACTTCCTAGTACTAAACGCCTCGTCCCTTAAAGAGGAATTATCACGATTGTAATGTGTGTAGGGCCGCTGGACAATGTCCGTGATACTACGCCACACTGTATAGTTAGTGAATGAACACTATCACTTCCTAGTACTAAACATCTCGTCCCTTAAAGTGGAATTATCACCATTGTAATGTGTGTAGGGCCGCTGGACAATGTCCGAGATACTACGCCACACTGTATAGTTAGTGAATGAACACTATCACTTCCTAGTACTAAACATCTCGTCCCTTAAAGCGGAATTATCACCATTGTAAGGTGTGTAGGGCCGCTGGACAATGTCCGAGATACTATGTCACACTGTATAGTTACTGAATGAGCACTATCGCTTCCTAGTACTAAACGCCTCGTCCCTTAAAGAGGAATTATCACCATTGTAAGGTGTGTAGGGCCGCTGGACAATGTCCGAGATACTACACCACACTGTATAGTTACTGAATGAGCACTATCGCTTCCTAGTACTAAACGCCTTGTACCTTAAAGAGGAATTATCACCATTATAAGGTGTGTAGGGCCGCTGGACAATGTCCGAGATACTACACCACACTGTATAGTTACTGAATGAACACTATCGCTTCCTAGTACTAAACGCCTCGTCCCTTAAAGAGGAATTATCTCCACTGTAAGGTGTGTAGGGCCGCTGGACAGTGTCCGAGATACTACGCCACACTGTATAGTTACTGAATGAACACTATCGCTTCCTAGTACTAAACGCCTCGTCCCTTAAAGAGGAATTATCTCCACTGTAAGGTGTGTAGGGCCGCTGGACAGTGTCCGAGATACTACACCACACTGTATAGTTACTGAATGAACACTATCACTTCCTAGTACTAAACGCCTTGTACCTTAAAGAGGAATTATCACCATTGTAAGGTGTGTAGGGCCGCTGGACAATGTCCGAGATACTACACCACACTGTATAGTTACTGAATGAGCACTATCGCTTCCTAGTACTAAACGCCTTGTACCTTAAAGAGGAATTATCACCATTATAAGGTGTGTAGGGCCGCTGGACAATGTCCGAGATACTACACCACACTGTATAGTTACTGAATGAACACTATCGCTTCCTAGTACTAAACGCCTCGTCCCTTAAAGAGGAATTATCTCCACTGTAAGGTGTGTAGGGCCGCTGGACAATGTCCGAGAAACTACGCCACACTGTATAGTTACTGAATGAACACTATCGCTTCCTAGTACTAAACGCCTCGTCCCTTAAAGAGGAATTATCACCATTGTAAGGTGTGTAGGGCCGCTGGACAGTGTCTGAGATACTACACCACACTGTATAGTTACTGAATGAACACTAACGCTTCCTAGTACTAAACGCCTTGTACCTTAAAGTGGAATTATCACCATTGTAAGGTGTGTAGGGCCGCTGGACAATGTCCGAGATACTACGCCACACTGTATAGTTACTGAATGAACACTATCACTTCCTAGCACTAAACGCCTCATACCTTAAAGCGGAATTATCACCAAAATTCAAGTTACCCCCAAATAATTCTGCACATAACGATAAGCATATCCATACTAGTATTATCTAGAATAAGTCCGCGTTATTGACAAATCCAACTCGTTCTGAGACGGTCAGGCAGGCATCAGTGCAGACATCTTGCCAAAGAGACATCTGTGCACCTGCGCTGTCCGTCCTGGTCTCCTCTAGGAGGCGCTGCATTGTACTTTAAGGTACAGGAAGTGACTGACGGCTCAGGCGCACAGATGCCTCTACAGCAAGCCGCTTGCCTGACCATCTCAGAAGGAGTTGGATTTCTCAGTGATCCTGGACTTATTCTGGATAATATAAGTATGGATATGCATATCATTATGTGCATAATTATTTGGGGGTAAAGTTAATTTGGGTGATAGTTCTGCTTTAATCTGGGTATAAAATCCTAATGGCCTCTATGAATGAATTTTGTATTGGCCAATTCCTCAAAATAAAAAGATAAGTATGCCAGGTTATACAGCACCAGTGTTTTTACAGTTTAAGTTGTTGCTTTTTAACGTGAACAGTTCCCTCTAGTGGCCAGAGGCTAGCGGTGAGTCACAGACAACAGTTCTCCAGGAAGTAATGATGCTGTTACTCACCTCTTGACAGTTTGAATGGTTATAACTTTTGAGAGAAACAACTCCCAACACTGAGAGTACCCTTGTTTTATAAAAACACTAGCAGTGTGGGACGGCGTTGCCTTTCTGTTGTTGTTGTTTTTTTTTTTTTAAACAATGCTGAAGCCTTTGGGTGGCAGAGGGGAATGCAATGCATTGGAGTGCGTACTCCTCTTGCACTGAAAGGGTTAATGTGAGGTGTGGGGAATCACCTCCCAAGTCAGGCCCTTATAGAGTGCGTTTCAGGCGACACGGCTTATACATAACTAGTTGAAGAGCCCGTTACATGGGCCACAGTGCCACTGCCAGCCGGTCGAGGGGCAGTGATGCGCAGTAGAGACTTCCCACGCCGCGGCTGATACAGAGCTGGACACTTAGAAGGAGCGTCCAGCTCTTTATCAGCGGTGGAACGGGCAGTCACTATTGCGCATGACCGCAGCATGCGCAGCAGCCTCTATTGCACATGACTTTGTCGTTACACACGTTTTAGCAAATTATTATATAGGATGGGAGGCTGTCAGAGGAGGAACATACATATATTCATGTGAGGTAGCCCTTATGAAGAGATTGCCTGGCCAAAGTAGCGTAGCAAGACACGTAACCCCACGCTGAGTAGGAAGGCTATCCTGACTCAATCATGGGCGATCCCAGCTAGCTGAGACAACATACGGACAGACAACCCATGTAATAAAGATAAGATACACTGACCGGCCAGTGACACTCAGAAAGGCCAAACCAATGGAAACCACAGCGCCTGGCCATAGACAGCGGAAAAGAAACATAAGTGTGGCATCGGATGGGCTGTAAACCTACATGCAGGTTGATTTGGGACATGTGCGCCCCAGCAGATACCCCTGTCCGAAGCAGTCCCGCTGTGAGTTTATTGTGTATGCTGTATCCGTGCAGAATGATGTGGGATGTGTGCGGCCCAGCAGATACCCTGTATGTTTATGGCGATGGCTGTGAGAATTGATAGAAGGTAATGCAAAGGAGAAAGGAGTGCATGAACAGTAACATTGGAAGGTGTGCGACTCACTACAGACATTTTCACAGGAGTAGTATGGGCCTTCAGCTCCACGCAATTCCTGTGAAAATCAAGCCCCTGTGAATCTGTGGAGCGACGTGAATGGTGTAGAGGGGCATTTCTCCTCCTCCTGACTGCCTGGGGTGTGTGTATGGCACGTCTGGAGAATTGCTGGTCACCTGACCAGCGTCTCCTTCATAGTATAGATATAGGTTTTCATTAAAAGTATACTGCTCCTTTAATTGGTACTGAATTTCATATCCACAGGGACAGGCGTGATTCCTTTTGCAGAACTGCTGGACTCTTCTTAGTTTAAGTCTGGGAATCCTGCAGTAAACAATCAGTTTAGACCTCCTGAACGATATATCCAGAACAAATTAAAATAGTAAAGAAGCAGTAAACTTTTTTAATGAAAATATATATATTGTATGGCTTTTCCTGTTGAGTAAAATAAATGTACTCCCACTGCTGACAGATGCATATTTTCAGTTATTACAGTTTAAACCCATGCTTTTTACATTAGCAGTGCCCACTAGTGGTCCAGTTCTAATTAGTTATTCTGTTACATTCTAATGCAGAGGAAAGTCAGTGACATACAGTTCTCCATAGAATGTGATAGAAACTGCCGAGTCACTTCCTGTCAGTTAGAACTATCAGGAAGTAAACACAGTAAATTCACTTCCTGTCAGTTAGAACTATCAGGAAGTAAACACAGTAAATTCACTTCCTGGTTATTTGAACTGTTATAACTTTTGAATAAAACAACCGACAGTGGTGCGAATACCCTTGTTTTATTCAGCAGGAGAAGCAGTCTGTAACATATAGGTTTAGTGAAACTAGTCCACGTAGAGTTGAGTCATATCGGCCATTATTACAATTTAACGCTTAGAGTGCCAGAGAAGTATCCATTGCGTTGCAATGCGGTGGACACCTCTCTGGCACACAAAGGGTTAATGCACAGATTCAAGTGGGCCTATCACCTTTTGACGAGTTTATTTAATTCAAAAGAGGTAAAAAAAAATAGCCCTATGATGTGCTAGCCATTTGTTTGTAATATAAATCATTTTTAGGAAATTAACCTTTTACTTGCTGGTTGCACAGACTGGCATGTTATGCTAATGGATTTCTGTTCTGAGCCTATGCTACCACACACAGAAACTAATACTATTTCTAATAGCATAGTTAGAGATACTTGTGGTCCCAAAAGAGAACTAATTTGGATACTGTACAGGCAATCAGCATGACTTGCTACACTGTGCCTTCATAACAAAATGGTTCATTTTTCAAAAAACTATTTATTTTACAGAAGAATATCTTTGTTACAGCTTACCTTGCTTACAGCATCATCTGCAGGCGCGAGGCTTCAAGCATGCTGCAGGCCTCTGTTTTATCTGTTTGCTTCCTGTGGTCACCTCCTACCAACTTCCTACTTCCTCCCTCTGAGCTGCTCCTCTTACTTCCTGTGGAGGGGTTTAAAGGGCAGACTGAGGACTGACTAAGTTGCCCTTGCGTCGTTGTTCATAGCAGTTCTATTACCTTGGGCTCTGTGTATGACCTGGCTAGTCTTCCATCCAACTTGGCGCTGACCTGTGGCTCTGTCTGACAATTCTTTTGCTTAACTCTATAGAGGACACTCAACCTGATGCAGACCTGTGGCTCTGGCTGACTACCTGAACTGGGTATGACCTGGCTTGTCTGACTACTCCCTCTGGTGCTGACTTGTGGCTCTGTCTGACTAGTCTTATGTTTGTTCCTTGTACCTAGCAGACACCCAATCTAGTGCGGACCTGGGTCTCTGGTAGAGTAGCTCCGATACTGACTGCAGGCGTGAGTCAGCTATTTCCCATATTGACTGCAGGCGTGAGTCAGTTCTCTCCATACCGACTGCAGGCGTGAGTCAGTTCTCTCCATATTGACTGCAGGCGTGAGTCAGTTCTCTTCATACCAACTGCAGGCGTGAGTCAGTTCACTAGCTACATCGGATCAAGATCCTGAATTCCTGTTCCTGCTCCCATACCTCCCAACATTTGAAATTGCCAAAGAGGGACACTAGCGTTTTATGGTGTGCTGCTGGAGACGTGGCTGATGGGCGGGCCATTACAGAGAATTTTTAGGCTGTTTCAGGACCTATTGACACCTCCTTGTATAACCTAATAAATGACTTATAACAAGACCAAAGTATTTTATTTTACACAGACTAAGTTATAAACACATATACTGACGTTTAAACAAACAATAATGTGAGTTTTATTGCTGTAGAGCAGTATGATACATATATATATACACACACCACACAGTCTGATTTCCTAAAAAGAGGGACATCAGGGTGGGAAAGAGGGACAGAGGGATTGGGGTCTAAAAGAGGGACTGTCCCTCCTAAAGAGGGACACTTGGGAGGTATGTGCTCCTGGTTCCTGTTGAGACTAGCAGTGACTAAGGCCTAGTCTAAAGCAGTGTGATCTAGCTTTTCAGCCTATTATTCCTGATAATAGTACTTGCTGGCTAGTAACCCTCTTCTTGTTCCTGTGTATTATTGTACTTTCTATTTTTGTTTATAAATTGCATTAAACATACCGTACTGACTCCTGAACTTCTCTGGGTAACTGTGACAGTCTTATACAACATAGTGGCAGAATTTAACTCTCTGCAAAACAAACTAAACTTGTCTGGAGGTGACAGGTCTACTGTAAGGAAAGTGGGGTTATTATTAGTAAATGGAAGTGTTCCTTTAAGAAATGTACATTTTTTTTTCCTCCTGTCTCTTTAAACCGGCCCCATAATGAAAAATACCTGCAGTGAAGCCTGGCATATTCCTGTATAGTACAGAAGTGTGTATTGTTTTATTAGTGGCACAGTTTAACCCTATGAGTGCCAGAGGGGTGGGCAACACCTTGTACAGCATTCAAGGGGTAAAGGAACCACCATTGTTTAAAGGGATAGTAATACTTTGTTGTAAAAAAATCTAATATTGTAGATATTACCATACAAGTACAATAACCTTTCCAGCTCCCAAACATTTATACTTTGAGAGATCGTAGCATTTAAAGTCCCCCCTCCTCCCCCTTTCAGAGACGTTAGTGCTCTATGGGACAGAAGCGGATCCTGGTCATTTGACTCAGCAGAGCCGAGACCGCGAGATCTGAAAAGAAATACTTAATTGGAACGCTCTACAAAGTGTGCCTGATGCAAACAATTCTGGAGCAAACCAACTGCATTGTAGGGGACAAATAAAACTTCCCATTGACTTAAACTGGACATTTAACCCCTTGATTTCTAGATCGGTTTCCAAAGCATTGAGGAGCAGTGTGTTGGAGATCTCTAGCAGTTCAAGGGTTAAAAGCGCCATTTAAATAATTGGGAATTTGGGGAATTTTTATCTCCTGGTCCAGTTGGTTTGTCCAGCAATCGCTCCACTTCTAGGGAAACACTTTCAGTGAGTGGGTGTGTCCTGCCCTTAGGATAACAGTAGTGAGTGGGTGTGTCCTGCCCTAAGGATAACACTAGTGAGTGGGTGTGTCCTGCCCTTAGGATAACAGTAGTGAGTGGGTGTGTCCTGCCCTTAGGATAACAGTAGTGAGTGGGTGTGTCCTGCCCTTAGGATAACAGTAGTGAGTGGGTGTGTCCTGCCCTTAGGATAACAGTAGTGAGTGGGTGTGTCCTGCCCTTAGGATAACAGTAGTGAGTGGGTGTGTCCTTCCTTAGGATAACAGTAGTGAGTGGGTGTGTCCTGTCCTTAGGATAACAGTAGTGAGTGGGTGTGTCCTTCCTTAGGATAACAGTAGTGAGTGGGTGTGTCCTTCCCTTAGGATAACAGTAGTGAGTGGGTGTGTCCTGTCCTTAGGATAACAGTAGTGAGTGGGTGTGTCCTTCCTTAGGATAACAGTAGTGAGTGGGTGTGTCCTGTCCTTAGGATAACAGTAGTGAGTGGGTGTGTCCTTCCTTAGGATAACAGTAGTGAGTGGGTGTGTCCTGCCCTTAGGATAACAGCAGTGAGTGGGTGTGTCCTTCCCTTAGGATAACAGTAGTGAGTGGGTGTGTCCTGTCCTTAGGATAACACTAGTGAGTGGGTGTGTCCTGTCCTTAGGATAACAGTAGTGAGTGGGTGTGTCCTGTCCTTAGGATAACAGTAGTGAGTGGGTGTGTCCTTCCTTAGGATAACAGTAGTGAGTGGGTGTGTCCTGTCCTTAGGATAACAGTAGTGAGTGGGTGTGTCCTTCCTTAGGATAACAGTAGTGAGTGGGTGTGTCCTGCCCTTAGGATAACAATAGTGAGTGGGTGTGTCCTTCCCTTAGGATAACAGTAGTGAGTGGGTGTGTCCTTCCTTAGGATAACAGTAGTGAGTGGGTGTGTCCTGCCCTTAGGATAACAGTAGTGAGTGGGTGTGTCCTTCCTTAGGATAACAGTAGTGAGTGGGTGTGTCCTGCCCTTAGGATAACAGTAGTGAGTGGGTGTGTCCTGCCCTTAGGATAACAGTAGTGAGTGGGTGTGTCCTGCCCTTAGGATAACAGTAGTGAGTGGGTGTGTCCTTCCTTAGGATAACAGTAGTGAGTGGGTGTGTCCTGCCCTTAGGATAACAATAGTGAGTGGGTGTGTCCTTCCTTAGGATAACAGTAGTGAGTGGGTGTGTCCTGCCCTTAGGATAACAGTAGTGAGTGGGTGTGTCCTTCCCTTAGGATAACAGTAGTGAGTGGGTGTGTCCTGCCCTTAGGATAACAGTAGTGAGTGGGTGTGTCCTTCCTTAGGATAACAGTAGTGAGTGGGTGTGTCCTGCCCTTAGGATAACAGTAGTGAGTGGGTGTGTCCTGCCCTTAGGATAACAGTAGTGAGTGGGTGTGTCCTGCCCTTAGGATAACAGTAGTGAGTGGGTATGTCCTGCCCTTAGGATAACAGTAGTGAGTGAGTGTGTCCTGTCCTTAGGATAACAGTAGTGAGTGAGTGTGTCCTTCCCTTAGGATAACAGTAGTGAGTGGGTGTGTCCTTCCCTTAGGATAACAGTAGTGAGTGGGTGTGTCCTTCCCTTAGGATAACAGTAGTGAGTGGGTGTGTCCTGCCCTTAGGATAACAGTAGTGAGTGGGTGTGTCCTTCCTTAGGATAACAGTAGTGAGTGGGTGTGTCCTGCCCTTAGGATAACAGTAGTGAGTGGGTGTGTCCTGCCCTTAGGATAACAGTAGTGAGTGGGTGTGTCCTTCCTTAGGATAACAGTAGTGAGTGGGTGTGTCCTGCCCTTAGGATAACAGTAGTGAGTGGGTGTGTCCTTCCTTAGGATAACAGTAGTGAGTGGGTGTGTCCTGCCCTTAGGATAACAATAGTGAGTGGGTGTGTCCTTCCTTAGGATAACAGTAGTGAGTGGGTGTGTCCTGCCCTTAGGATAACAGTAGTGAGTGGGTGTGTCCTTCCCTTAGGATAACAGTAGTGAGTGGGTGTGTCCTTCCTTAGGATAAAGTAGTGAGTGGGTGTGTCCTGCCCTTAGGATAACAGTAGTGAGTGGGTGTGTCCTGCCCTTAGGATAACAGTAGTGAGTGGGTGTGTCCTGTCCTTAGGGAAACAGTAGTGAGTGAGTGTGTCCTGCCCTTAGGATAACAGTAGTGAGTGGGTGTGTCCTACCCTTAGGATAACAGTAGTGAGTGGGTGTGTCCTGTCCTTAGGATAACAGTAGTGAGTGGGTGTGTCCTTCCCTTAGGATAACAGTAGTGAGTGGGTGTGTCCTGCCCTTAGGATAACAGTAGTGAGTGGGTGTGTCCTGTCCTTAGGGAAACAGTAGTGAGTGAGTGTGTCCTGCCCTTAGGATAACAGTAGTGAGTGGGTGTGTCCTTCCCTTAGGATAACAGTAGTGAGTGGGTGTGTCCTGTCCTTAGGATAACAGTAGTGAGTGGGTGTGTCCTTCCCTTAGGATAACAGTAGTGAGTGGGTGTGTCCTGCCCTTAGGATAACAGCAGTGAGTGGGTGTGTCCTTCCCTTAGGATAACAGTAGTGAGTGGGTGTGTCCTGTCCTTAGGATAACAGTAGTGAGTGGGTGTGTCCTTCCCTTAGGATAACAGTAGTGAGTGGGTGTGTCCTTCCTTAGGATAAAGTAGTGAGTGGGTGTGTCCTGCCCTTAGGATAACAGTAGTGAGTGGGTGTGTCCTGCCCTTAGGATAACAGTAGTGAGTGGGTGTGTCCTTCCCTTAGGATAACAGTAGTGAGTGGGTGTGTCCTTCCTTAGGATAACAGTAGTGAGTGGGTGTGTCCTGTCCTTAGGATAACAGTAGTGAGTGGGTGTGTCCTTCCCTTAGGATAACAGTAGTGAGTGGGTGTGTCCTGCCCTTAGGATAACAGCAGTGAGTGGGTGTGTCCTTCCCTTAGGATAACAGTAGTGAGTGGGTGTGTCCTGTCCTTAGGATAACAGTAGTGAGTGGGTGTGTCCTTCCCTTAGGATAACAGTAGTGAGTGGGTGTGTCCTTCCTTAGGATAAAGTAGTGAGTGGGTGTGTCCTGCCCTTAGGATAACAGTAGTGAGTGGGTGTGTCCTTCCCTTAGGATAACAGCAGTGAGTGGGTGTGTCCTTCCTTAGGATAACAGTAGTGAGTGGGTGTGTCCTGTCCTTAGGATAACAGTAGTGAGTGGGTGTGTCCTTCCTTAGGATAACAGTAGTGAGTGGGTGTGTCCTTCCTTAGGATAACAGTAGTGAGTGGGTGTGTCCTGTCCTTAGGATAACAGTAGTGAGTGGGTGTGTCCTTCCCTTAGGATAACAGTAGTGAGTGGGTGTGTCCTTCCCTTAGGATAACAGTAGTGAGTTGGTGTGTCCTTCCCTTAGGATAACAGCAATGAGTGGGTGTGTCCTTCCCTTAGGATAACAGTAGTGAGTGGGTGTGTCCTGTCCTTAGGATAACAGTAGTGAGTGGGTGTGTCCTTCCCTTAGGATAACAGTAGTGAGTGGGTGTGTCCTTCCTTAGGATAACAGTAGTGAGTTGGTGTGTCCTTCCCTTAGGATAACAGCAGTGAGTGGGTGTGTCCTTCCTTAGGATAACAGTAGTGAGTGGGTGTGTCCTTCCCTTAGGATAACAGTAGTGAGTGGGTGTGTCCTTCCTTAGGATAACAGTAGTGAGTGGGTGTGTCCTTCCCTTAGGATAACAGTAGTGAGTGGGTGTGTCCTTCCTTAGGATAACAGCAGTGAGTGGGTGTGTCCTGCCCTTCGGATAACAGTAGTGAGTGGGTGTGTCCTGCCCTTAGTGGAGCAGTAGTGAGTAGCCGTGTCCTGCCCTTAGTGGAGCAGTAGTGAGTGGGTGTGTCCTGCCCTTAGGAAAACATTAGTGAATGGGCGTGTCCTGCCTTAGGGAAACAGTAGTGAGTGGATGTGTCCTTCCTTAGGATAACAGCAGTGAGTGGATGTGTCCTTCCTTAGGATAACAGCAGTGAGTGGGTGTGTCCTGCCCTTAGGATAACATTAGTGAATGGGTGTGTCCTGCCTTTGGGGAACAGTAGTGAGTGGGTGTGTTCTGCCCTTAGGGAAACAGTAGTGAGTGAGTGTGCTCTGCCCTTAGTGGAACAGTAGTGAGTGGGTGTGTTCTGCCCTTAGGGAAAGAGTAGTGAGTGAGTGTGTCATGCCATTAGGGGAACAGTAGTGAGTGAGTGTGTCCTGCCATTAGGGAAACAGTAGTGAGTGGGTGTGTCCTGCCCTTAGGATAACTGTAGTGAGTGGGTGTGTCCTGACCTTAGTGGAGCAGTAGTGAGTGGATGTGTCCTGGCCTTAGTGGAGCAGTAGTGAGTGGGTGTGTCCTGCCCTTAGTGGAGCAGTAGTGAGTGAGTGTGTCCTGCCCTTAGAGAAACAGTAGAGAGTGGGTGTGTCCTGACCGTAGGTGAACATTAGTAAGTGGGTGTGTCCTGACCGTAGGTGAACATGTAGTAAGTGGGTGTGTCCTGACCGTAGGTGAACATTAGTAAGTGGGTGTGTCCTGCCCTTAGGGGAACAGTAGTGAGTGGGTGTGCCTGCCCTTAGGGGAACAGTAGAGAGTGGGTGTATCCTGCCCTTAGGGGAACAGTAGAGAGTGGGTGTATCCTGCCCTTAGGGGAACAGTAGTGAGTGGGTGTGTCCTGTTCTTAGGGGAACAGTAGTGAGTGGGTGTGCCCTGCCCTTAGGGGAACAGTAGAGAGTGGGTGTATCCTGCCCTTAGGGGAACAGTAGTGAGTGGGTGTGTCCTGTTCTTAGGGGAACAGTAGTGAGTGGGTGTGTCCTGACCTTAGGGGAGTAGTGAGTGGGTTTGTCCTGTTCTTAGGGGGAACAGTAGTGAGTGGGTGTGGCCTGCATATGATACACCTGTATATAAGTGTATCATATTGCTCTACAGCAATAAAACTCACATTATTGTTTGTTTAAATGTCAGTGTTTATAAATTAGTATGTGTAAATAAAATACTTTGGTCTTGTTATAAGTAATTTATTACATTACACAAGGAGGTGTCAATAGGTTATGAAATAGCCTAAAAATTATTGGTAATGCCCCACCCACCACCCACGCCCCCAACAACACCCCTAAAACACAAGTGTCCCTCTTTGGCAATTGGCAATGTTGGGAGGTATGGGTGTGAGTGGGGTGTGCCCTGCCCTTAGTGGAATATTAGTGAGTGGGTGTGTCCTGCCCTTAGAGAAACAGTAGTGAGTGGGCGTGTCTTGCCTTTAGGTGAACATTAGTAAGTGGGTGTGCCCTGCCCTTAGGGGAACAGTAGTGAGAGGGTGTGTCCTGCCCTTAGGGGAACAGTAGTGAGAGGGTGTGTCCTGCCCTTAGGGGAACAGTAGTGAGGAGGGTGTGTCCTGCCCTTAGGGGAACAGTAGTGAGTGGGTGTGTCCTGCCCTTAGGGGAACAGTAGTGAGAGGGTGTGTCCTGCCCTTAGGGAACAGTAGTGAGAGGGTGTGTCCTGCCCTTAGGGGAACAGTAGTAGGTGGGCGTTGCCTGCCCTTAGGGGAACAATAGTGAGTGGGTGTGTCCTCCTGTTAGGGGGAACAGTAGAGAGTGGGTTTGTCCTGTTCTTAGGGGAACAGTAGTGAGTGGGTGTGTCCTGACCTTAGGGGAGTAGTGAGTGGGTTTGTCCTGTTCTTAGGGGAACAGTAGTGAGTGGGTGTGGCCTGCCTTTAGGGGAATAGTAGTGAGTGGGTGTGGCCTGCCACTATGGGGAACAAGAGTAAGTCAGTGTGGCCTGCCACTATAGGGAACAGAAGTGAGTGGGCATAGCCTGCCTCTGTGGGGAACAAGAGTGAGTGGGTGTGTCCTGCCACTATGTGAAACAAGAGTGAGTGGGTGTGGCCTGTCTTTACAGAAATGTGAGTGGGTGTGGCCTGCCACTATGGGGAACAAGAGTGAGTGGGTGTGGCCTGACACTATGGGGAACAGAAGTGAGTGTAGCCTGTCACTATCAGGACCAAGAGTGAGTGGGTGTGGCCTGCCACTATGGGGAACAGTAGTGAGTGGGTGTGGCCTGCCCTTAGTGGAACAGTGGTGAGTGGGTGTGGCCTGCCCTTAGGGGAACAGTAGTGAGTTGGTGTGGCCTTCCATTAGAGGAACAGTAGTGAGTGGATTTGGCCTTCCTTTAGGGGACAGTAGTATATGGGGTGTGGCCTGCCACTATGGGGAACAGTAGTGATTGGGTGTGGCCTGCCCTTAGTGGAACAGTAGTGAATAGGTGTGGTCTTCCATTAGACGATCAGGAGTGGGTCTTGCCTTCCTTTAGGGGAACAGTAGTACGTGGGTGTGGCCTGACACTATGGGGAACAGTTGTAAGTGGGTGTGGCCTGCCAATAGAGGAACAGTAGTGAGTGGGTGTGGCCTTCCCTTAGGGGAACAGTAGTGACCACAGCCCAGCACAGGACCTTTCACAATGGGTGATCTTCCACTATGGGGAACAGTAGTGAGTGGGGAACGGTAGTGAGTGGGTGTGTCGAGTGGCCAGAGGTTGGCATTAGGAGATCACCTGCAGTGAGTGGCCAGAGCCTGCTATTAGGGGAACACATACAGTGGATATCATGGCTGTCAGGGGAAAGCATTTCCTGTGGGACATTGCACAGTTGTTTTAGGACACTTTAGGACATAATAAATGATGATATAAATACTGGTACAGAAGTGACACTTCTCCTTTTAGGACCTTTTCACACAGTGACATGAATGCCATGATGGGGCTTTGGTGATGTCACCCATTGTGAAAGATCCTGTGCTGTGCTGTGGTCACACAGACAACTGATGTCTACATCATTCACACAATGCATTCACACACTGCATTCACACTATATTCACACTGCATTCACACACTGCATTCACACTGCATTCACACACTGCATTCACACTAAATTCACAGTACATTCACACTACATTCACAGCACATTCATACTACATTCACACTCCATTCACAATACATTCACAGTACATTCACACTACATTCACAGTACATTCACACAATGCATTCACACACTGCATTCACACTAAATTAACACTGCATTCACACTAAATTCACATTACATTCACAGTACATTCACACTACATTCACACTAAATTCACACTGCATTCACAATACATTCACAGTACATTCACACTGCATTTACACAGCACCTCAGTAGAGGTGCAGTGAGGAAGGTATCATCTGTGCTGTGCTGGGTCACTGCTGTGCTGGGTGACTGCTGTGCTGGGACACTGCTGTGCTGGGTCACTGTTGCACAGAAGAGATCAGACAGCAGCAGCTCAATTCACAAATTCTTTATGTGCTGAAACGTTTTCTTGCAGAGGCAGAGCACAGGACTGCACCCGCCCAGTGGTACCATACCAACACAGAATAACACACAGGACTGCACCCACCCAGTGGTACCGTACCAACACAGAATAACACACAGGACCGCGCCCACCCAGTGGTACCATACCAACACAGAATAACACACAGGACTGTACCCACCCACTGGTACCATACCGACACAGAATAACACACAGGACTGTACCCACCCAGTGGTACCATACCAACACAGAAATAACACACAGGCCTGCACCCACCCAGTGGTACCATACCAACACAGAATAACACACAGGACTGTACCCACCCACTGGTACCATACCAACACAGAATAACACACAGGCCTGCACCCACCCAGTGGTACCATACCAACACAGAGTAACACACAGGACTGCACCCACCCAGTGGTACCATACCAACACAGAATAACACACAGGATTGTACCCACCCAGTGGTACCATACCAACACAGAATAACACACAGGACGTCTGTGCCCATTCAGTGGAGGTCTGGTGACTACACTCTGGGAGATATGATTCAGCCAATGCAGAAAATGGTGGCTGATAGTCCTGCCGACCTTCACCATTACACAGTGACTATGTCTCTTCTCCCCCATTGTGTCTTCCAAACAGTCCCCTCATGCCTGATGACCCCCTGCGTTTTTGGCAATTGTCCTATCTCTTTCTATGTTCAGAATGCCTGGTGCTACGCTCCCAACAGCCGGGCTGGTCTTGGTGCCCAGGTAATCCCATCTCCAGCACCGGCCATGGGGCTGAACCTGCGCCAACACGCCCCCAGGGACCTGGCAAGTTAAGTGGGTGAGATTAACCAGTGTCCTGCAAATAAACGTTGTAAGACCTGAAACATTGGGAAATTAAAGCAGAGTGCTGAGGTTGACCTTTATTTACTGGGAACTCTTTTTCCCCTTTGCCAGTGAAGAGTATCCAGGTCTCCTCAGCCATCCCCAGTCTAACCAATAGTTCTGAGCCCAGTTCCTGTGCAAGCCACCGTTTCTCTAAAACTGATGTCTAAGCATAATATATGAGAGTTGGTACCATGTTAGCCCTAGAAATACAGGAGGCAAATATAGTTGTTGATACCTGTATTGCCTACCTAAGCAGATTTAGAATGCGAGATTTCAAGACCTTAGGTCTGTTCTTTGATAACATGCCTGAGGAAGAGACCTAAGTTCTGGAAAGCTTGCATTCTAAATCTGCTTAGTTAGTCAATAAAAGGTATCAACAACCTTAGGCATAATATCTCATCAAGAGAAACATCAGTACAGAGGCCTATAGGGCTGTCTCCAGACATTTCACACAAGCACTGATGGAAGTTTAGATGTTCAATGCAGCCTCCAGTGAATGCCTGACCCAAGTGGGCCCTAGCCAATAATATTGACTGTAGCTCACAGAGGCCGGCAGAAATGCTCCGGTGTGGACTGAGTGGTTGTACATTCGGTCATGGACAGAAGACCACCGCAGGGGGGTTCTGTCATGGCTGAGGGTCAACTGGGGGCAAATGTGTTGTGAAGTGTAGCTATGCAGGGCCCGGCACTCAAAGGGGCCCATACTGCCTCTGCACCTCTGCTTGGCCCCTAGTTTTAATATTATTTTGTGCAGAAGTGATACTTTATTGCCAAATTGGCTAACCCGCCAATTGAATGTATTTAGGTGAGGTGGTTGAGCCTGTATACCTTCCTGCAACTTGGAAGCAGTGTTATCCCGATGGTGCGCGGCTGCACACTCATTTTCCCCTCCATGTGTAGTGCACTGTCACTTTGCTCCCGCACAGGAGCCACAGATGATGGTGTAAGGTCAGTAAGACACTGAGGTGACGAAGGAAGGTCATTAAGGTAGTCTGCTCAAATGGAGCCACAAGCATGAAATTCGTTATGAGACTTTGACCTTGATAAGTTAAAGGAACAGTAAACTTTTTTTATGAAAAAATATATATTGTAGGGATTTTCCTATTGAGTAAAATAAGGGTACTCCCACTGCTGAGAGATGTATATTTCCAGAGTTATTACAGTTTAAACCCATGTTTTTTTACATTAGTTTTCCTGTTAGATTCTAATGGAGAGGAAAGTCAGAAAAGTCAGAGACATACAGTTCTCCATAGAATGTGATAGAAACTACTGTGTCACTTCCTGTCAGTTAGAACTATCAGGAAGTAAACACACAGTAAATTCACTTCCTGTCAGAACTATCAGGAAGTACACACAGTAAATTCACTTCCTGATTATTTGAACTGATATAAATTTTGAATAAAACATCTGACAGCGATGGGAGTGCCCATGTTTTATTCAGCAGGAAAAGCTCTGTAAAATATGTGTTTTCATAAAAAAAGTTTACTGCTCCTTTAAGGCTTGAACCTCAGACAAGAGTTGTTTTGTACTTGTCCATCCCCCAATTGCCTAAAATGTAAAATGTCTACTGGATTCAATGTTCATTTTCCTAATAACAAGCTATATATAAAGTAAGCGCTACACAGACCTCATGTGACCAGGAGCTTCCTACTGTGGAAAGGTGTGTATGGGTAAAGACATAGCTGCTCCTAAAACTGACTGTCACACCACAAAGCTTAGAGTTGAAATGGAGTTTTACAAGTTAAAGAAAACAAGAACAAAAGTGCAGAAGTCCTTCTAAGCCTAGTATAATGTCAGAAACAATAAGAAAGCTCCATATGGTGTAGTATGTACATATAGGATTCTAATTATATCAATGAAATTTCACTCACATAAATGTTGGTCAGGGCACCGATATCGGACTCCACTGACAATAAAGCATTCGGAGAAATTACACCTGTCTCCATTCAGGTTACTCACGGAATCTTCCGAGCGAATCCCTTGATGATCAGTATATGATAGGCGGGGTGTTCAGTTATAAAAAAATATTTATTAAAACATATAAAAGAATAGGCTTAATACTCTAATGCGTTTCGCGGTTTTAACACTGCTTTTTCAAAGTTTAACACCTCCTCAGAAGGGAGGTGCCCAGGTAGACTGCAGAGAGGGACAATCTTCAATTAAGATAAGGGAAAAACCTGAAAAACTTGTCAAGGGGGGCAGGGCTTTCATTGTTCTCATAGGAAGAAGATTGTCCCCTGCTGTTATCTGTCTGGTCTATGGACTGCATTCCACGTCTGAGAAGAGATGGCTTACACTAGGTAAAAGGGGCGGGAGGGGAAACTTTACTTGTGAATATCTCTCAAACCATAAAGGTCTGAGAGATAAGACTTATATCATTCTTCATGTTTTTTTTAATGCCTACAAAATAAAATAAAAATAAAACAAAGTATTACTATCCCTTTAAGCTTTGAAAAAGCAGTGTTAAAACCGTGAAACGCGTTAGCGTATTAAGCTTATTTTTTTATATGTTTTAATAAATATTTTTTTTATAACTGAACATCCCGCCTATCATATACTGATTATCAAGGGATTCGCTCGGAAGATTCCGTGAGTAACTTGAACGGAGACAGGTGTAATTTCTCCTAATGCTTTATTGTCAGTGGAGTCCGATATCGGTGCCCTGACCAACATTTATGTGAGTGAAATTTAACTGATATAATTAGAATCCTATATGTACATACTACACCATATGGCACTTTCTTATTGTTTCTGAAGTTTTGCTGCTTCTATACCGCTGGGGGAAAGCGTGTTTTCTAGAGAGCTGCCTGAAGAGTTGTGCTGTTCCTGGGGACAGTTTAATTTCTCCAGATGTCTTTATAGTCGGTTCGGTATATACCGTTTCTGACTCAAATCATATTGTGAGTGCGCACCTTAGGGTGTCTGGTGGTGGTAAATTGTACCATACTGATATACACAGGGGCGCCCTGTTTCTTTCCCATTTGTTCTGTTTCTAGAGTTTCTAAGCCTAGTATATCTTAATTTGTTGAGCCTTCACCAACACCCCATGCTCTGATAGAATATCACTCACTTGTATGAGAGGTTAACGAAACTGACTCTCAGTTAAATCCTCTCCCCTGCTATAAACACCAGTAAGGTTTTCTTTTTTGGTCCTCTTTAGTGTTCCTCCTTCTGGCCCTCTGTTCAGGGACCTTTCACGGTCTCAGAGATTTGGGAATCCACCTCTCCCAGTGTTACCCAATGATAGAATGGAAGGTCCCATCTGTAGAGGTTAAAGGGATAGTAATGTTTCATAATAAAAGCAGCTTTAATTAATCTAATCATCATAGTAGTTGGACTTTGGAGAGTGTTATTTCAGTTCTGTCAGAGTTGTAGTACAAGAGTAATTCAATGACAAAGTATCCCCCTCCCGCCCCTTTTACTGATGTAACACTGCTCAGCCAGAGCAGAAGGGATGTGCCCAGGTAGACTGCAGAGAGGGACAATCTTCAATTAAGATAAGGGAAAAAGCTGAAAGACTTGTCAAGGGGGGCAGGGCTTTCATTGTTCTCATAGGAAGAAGATTGTCCCCTGCTGTTATCTGTCTGGTCTATGGACTGGATTCCACATCTGAGAAGAGATTGTTTACAGTAGGTAAAAGGGGCAGGAGGGGAAACTTTGCTTGTGAATATCTCTCAAACCATAAAGGTTTGAGAGATAAGTCTTATATCATTCTTCATGTTTTTTAATGCCTACAAAATAAAATAAAGAAAAAACAAGTATTACTATCCCTTTAATTCTATGGTGGCTCCACTCCTCCATATAACAATATATGAACCTGGTTAAGGATATTTATTCAACAAATTCATTTTTTTAAATCCTGGCAAATGCCAGATACAGAAATATAATGCACAATCTAAAAATATAATAATAAAAACAATGTAACGCTCAACGCTTTTCGTAACTATCTTGTTACTTCAGCAGGAGAGTAAAGTGAAAATGAAAGTTATACCTCAGAGCTTACAACTGAAATGGCATTTTACAATAGTACAATTGTAAGCTCTGTGGTATCACTGGTGTAGTGTCATTTCAGTTGTAAGCTCTGTGGTATCACTAGTGTAGTACCATTTCAGTTGTAAGCTCTGTGGTATCACTGGTGTAGCTTCATTTCAGTTGTAAGCTCTGTGGTATCACTAGTTTAGTTCTATTTCAGTTGTAAGCTCTGTGGTATCACTGGTGTAGTGTCATTTCAGTTGTAAGCTCTGTGGCATCACTAGTGTAGCTCCATTTCAGTTTTAAGCTCTGTGGTATCACTAGTGTAGCTCCATTTCAGTTGTAAGCTCTGTGGTATCACTGGTGTAGTGTCATTTCAGTTGTAAGCTCTGTGGTATCACTGGTGTAGTGCAATTTCAGTTGTAAGCTCTGTGGTATCACTAGTTTAGTTCTATTTCAGTTTTAAGCTCTGTGGTATCAGTAGTGTAGTGCCATTTCAGTTGTAAGCTCTGTGGTATCACTAGTGTAGCTACATTTCAGTTGTAAGCTCTGTGGTATCACTGGTGTAGTGTCATTTCAGTTGTAAGCTCTGTAACATCACTAGTGTAGCTCCATTTCAGTTGTAAGCTCTGTGATATCACTAGTGTAGTGCCATTTCAGTTGTAAGCTCTGTGCTATCACTGGTGTAGTGCCATTTCAGTTGTAAGCTCTGTGGTATCACTGGTGTAGTGCCATTTCAGTTGTAAACTCTGTGGTATCACTAGTGTAGTGTCATTTCATTTGTAAGCTCTGTGGTATCACTGGTGTAGTGCCATTTCAGTTGTAAGTTCTGTGGCATCACTAGTGTAGTGCCATTTCAGTTGTAAGCTCTGTGGTATCACAAGTGTAGTGTCATTTCAGTTGTAAGCTCTGTAACATCACTAGTGTAATTCCATTTCAGTTGTAAGCTCTGTGGTATCACTGATGTAGTGCCATTTCAGTTGTAAGCTCTGTGGTATCACTGGTGTAACTCCATTTCAGTTGTAAGCTCTGTGGTATCACTAGTGTAGCTCCATTTCAGTTGTAAGCTCTGTGGTATCACTGGTGTAGTGTCATTTCAGTTGTAAGCTCTGTGGTATCACTGGTGTAGTGCAATTTCAGTTGTAAGCTCTGTGGTATCACTAGTTTAGTTCTATTTCAGTTTTAAGCTCTGTGGTATCAGTAGTGTAGTGCCATTTCAGTTGTAAGCTCTGTGGTATCACTAGTGTAGCTACATTTCAGTTGTAAGCTCTGTCATCACTAGTGTAGCTCCATTTCAGTTGTAAGCTCTGTGGTATCACTGGTGTAGTGTCATTTCAGTTGTAAGCTCTGTAACATCACTAGTGTAGCTCCATTTCAGTTGTAAGCTCTGTGGTATCACTAGTGTAGTGCCATTTCAGTTGTAAGCTCTGTGCTATCACTGGTGTAGTGCCATTTCAGTTGTAAGCTCTGTGGTATCACTGGTGTAGTGCCATTTCAGTTGTAAGTTCTGTGGTATCACTAGTGTAGTGTCATTTCAGTTGTAAGCTCTGTGGTATCACTGGTGTAGTGCCATTTCAGTTGTAAGCTCTGTGGCATCACTAGTGTAGTGCCATTTCAGTTGTAAGCTCTGTGGTATCACAAGTGTAGTGTCATTTCAGTTGTAAGCTCTGTAACATCACTAGTGTAATTCCATTTCAGTTGTAAGCTCTGTGGTATCACTGATGTAGTGCCATTTCAGTTGTAAGCTCTGTGGTATCACTGGTGTAACTCCATTTCAGTTGTAAGCTCTGTAACATCACTAGTGTAGTGCCATTTCAGTTGTAAGCTCTGTGGTATCACTAGTGTAACTCCATTTCAGTTGTAAGCTCTGTAACATCACTAGTGTAGTGTCATTTCAGTTGTAAGCTCTGTGGTATCAGTAGTGTAGTTCCATTTCAGTTGTAAGCTCTGTGGTATCAGTAGTGTAGTGCCATTTCAGTTGTAAGCTCTGTGGTATCACTAGTGTAATTCCATTTCAGTTGTAAGCTCTGTGGTATCAGTAGTGTAGTGCCATTTCAGTTGTAAGCTCTGTGGTATCACTGGTGTAACTCCATTTCAGTTGTAAGCTCTGTAACATCACTAGTGTAGTGCCATTTCAGTTGTAAGCTCTGTGGTATCACTGGTGTAACTCCATTTCAGTTGTAAGCTCTGTAACATCACTAGTGTAGTGTCATTTCAGTTGTAAGCTCTGTGGTATCAGTAGTGTAGTTCCATTTCAGTTGTAAGCTCTGTGGTATCAGTAGTGTAGTGCCATTTCAGTTGTAAGCTCTGTGGTATCACTAGTGTAATTCCATTTCAGTTGTAAGCTCTGTGGTATCAGTAGTGTAGTGCCATTTCAGTTGTAAGCTCTGTGGTATCACTGGTGTAACTCCATTTCAGTTGTAAGCTCTGTAACATCACTAGTGTAGTGCCATTTCAGTTGTAAGCTCTGTGGTATCACTGGTGTAACTCCATTTCAGTTGTAAGCTCTGTAACATCACTAGTGTAGTGTCATTTCAGTTGTAAGCTCTGTGGTATCAGTAGTGTAGTTCCATTTCAGTTGTAAGCTCTGTGGTATCAGTAGTGTAGTGCCATTTCAGTTGTAAGCTCTGTGGTATCACTAGTGTAATTCCATTTCAGTTGTAAGCTCTGTGGTATCAGTAGTGTAGTGCCATTTCAGTTGTAAGCTCTGTCATCACTAGTGTAGTGCCATTTCAGTTGTAAGCTCTGTGGTATCACTAGTGTAGTGTCATTTCAGTTGTAAGCTCTGTAACATCACTAGTGTAGATCCATTTCAGTTGTAAGCTCTGTGGTATCACTAGTGTAGTGCCATTTCACCTGTAAGCTCTGTGGTATCACTAGTGTAGTTCCATTTCAGTTGTAAGCTCTGTGGTATCACTAGTGTAGTGCCATTTCAGTTGTAAGCTCTGTGGTATCAGTAGTGTAGTGCCATTTCAGTTGTAAGCTCTGTGGTATCACTAGTGTAATTCCATATCAGTTGTAAGCTCTGTGGTATCAGTAGTGTAGTGCCATTTCAGTTGTAAGCTCTGTGGTATCACTAGTGTAGTGCCATTACAGTTGTAAGCTCTGTCATCACTAGTGTAGTGCCATTTCAGTTGGAAGCTCTGTGGTATCACTAGTGTAGTGTCATTTCAGTTGTAAGCTCTGTAACATCACTAGTGTAGATCCATTTCAGTTGTAAGCTCTGTGGTATCACTAGTGTAGTGCCATTTCACCTGTAAGCTCTGTGGTATCACTAGTGTAGTTCCATTTCAGTTGTAAGCTCTGTGGTATCACTAGTGTGGTGCCATTTCAGTTGTAAGCTCTGTGGTATCACTAGTGTAGTGCCATTTCAGTTGTAAGCTCTGTAACATCACTGGTGTAGCTCAGTTTCTTTCTTTTAAGCTCTGGGGTATCGCTTGTGTAGGTACATATCAGTTGTAAGCTATATATGTTTTCTATAGCTCCATTTCAACTGTACGCTATGTGGTATAACTTGTGTATCTCCATTTAAATTGTATTATCTGGAGTATCACTTGTGTAGCTACATTTCAGTTGTAAGCTATATCTCTTGTGTAGCTTCATTTCAGTTGTAAGCTATTTGGTATGAGTAGTTTAACTTCAATTGTACGCTTTTGGTATGAATAGTATAACTTCAATTGTACGCTTTTGGTATGAATAATATAACTTCAGTTGTACGCTCTTTGGTATGACTAGTATAACTTCAGTTGTAAGCTATTTGGTATGACTAGTATAACTTCAATTGTACGCTCCTTGGTATGACTAGTGTTACGGGTGCGGGCTGCTACTGTCGGAGGCAGGGGCCGGAGAGAAGGACTGGGAAGCGTCCCATGCCCTGGAACTATACTTTCTCCCGCTAAGGAGTGGAATTCACGGGCCAAGGACAGCCAGCAGAACTATTCAAAAGCCCCATTGACTTTACATAGGGAAGTAGGCGGCTTCCTGATTGGCCAATGCCCTGGGTGACGAGTTTAAAGGTCCCCCATAGAGTTAACATGGGGGAAAGTAGGCAGCCCAGGGATTGGTCGGTTAGCTGCCCGCCTACAGAGCCTGATTGGCCAAGCTAGCCGTGACTAGCATCACCAGGATTGGTCAGACAATTCTAGGCACTGGATTGGCCAGAGGTTGAAGCGGAATATTCAAAGATGCTTCAACCTCCTGGCCTTTGTTGTACAATGTGTATTCCAGCCCCTCAGCCCTTTGTCCCATTGTTTACCTCACAACAGTTCTCTTTTGTCCAAATAATGTAATCATGTCTGGTCCACTGTATGATGTGTACACCAAATGTTTATACCATTGTGTGTTGTGTTCAGCCCACCATTGTATAGCCCCTCCACCCCTCTTGGCCTTTTGTGTAAACCTGTATAAATATGTGTGTCTTGGTTCAAATAAAGTGTTCTTGTTTTACTCTCAACACTGGTCCTGTCTAGTGATTGAGGGAACCAGCGATACCAGAGCTGAAGTTTGGGAGGCAGTGGTACTGCGACAGCTAACGTGACGGTGGTACTGACCTGCTGTACTGGGACTCACGTCACAACTAGTTTAACATCAATTGTAAGCTATTTGGTATGACTAGTATAACTTCAGTTGTACGCACTTTGGTATGAATAATATAACTTAAATTGTACGCACTTTGGTATGACTAGTTTAACATAGATTGTAAGGTATTTGGTATGACTAGTTTAACATCAATTGTAAGTTCTTTAGGATCACTAACTTCATATCAGTTGTAAGCTCTTTGGTATTATAACTGAAATAGAGCTACACAAATAACACTACAGAGCTTACAGTTGAAATGGAGCTACACTGGAATTGTACTTCTGTAATGGATACCTAAGTCCGTGGATGGACTCCGTCTGTCGTGTCGGGTCTCTCTCTCCTGAGGAGGACTACAAGCAGGTAGCCTTGCCAGTCATTCTCCCAGAGCTGCTTCCTAGGATGGGGGTCAAAATGAGCGCTGTACTGACACCAAGAGATCCCGGTCCTGGGACCAGCCGGCGGCTCTTCAGCAGAGCCACAACAGCGATACTGGAACATAATTACTTCATTGGAACAGTCTACAAAGTGTGCCTGGTTTGCAAGCACACTTTGTAGACTGTTCCAATGAAGTAATTGTTTTCCGGTATCGCTGTTGCGGCTCTGCTGAAGAGCCTTGTCGGGTCGGCCCACTGGAATCTCCTGCTGTCAGCTTTACAGCTGACATCAGGGAGCTGTGAACTGTAGCGGAGGATATCTCTCTAACTATAAAGGTTTGAAAGATAGGATTTTCGCCACATAATTTTTTTTTTTTACTCCTTATGAAACATGTTTAAGGGACATTACTGTTCCTTTAAATACTTCCCTTTACAACCCCTTGGATTCTAGAGACACCTCCACATATTGCTTCACAATCTGTGTGACATGCCTCTGGTACCCAAGAGGTTAAGTACCTGTTTACACTGCAGCCATTAGCAGACCGCATTCTCCTCTCCTATCTCCAAACACCAAATTCTTTGGCACACGTCACCCTGAACTGAGCGCCTTATCCGGCTTCCAGATCTCATGCAAAATTCGACTTCTTCTCAGCAAAAATGTCAGCAGATGAATATAAATGTGTGTTTGTGCCCTTGAGCCGCTGACCTTGAACGCTGTCACCATGGAATTCACTGTGGGGAACCATACCCTAGGACTGTGGTTCCCAAACCGGTTCTCAGGGACCACACAAAGGGCTGCAGGACTTTTTCTCTGCTTGAGTACAGATATGTCAGTGTGAAGCTCAGTCATTTAACCCCTTCAAAACCAGAGGGATGTACAGCTCAATGCATAGGACACCCCTTTGATCTTAAAGGGGTTAATTAAATCACCTGTGCTGAAACAGGGAGATCCTAAAAACACAGCCTCCTAGAACTCCCTGGGGACAGGTTTAGGAATACCTTACTAATAAGTAGCTCTTACTTTAACCCCTTACAGATCGCATAGTCCAGAATGATCTGGAGGACCGGGGTACATTTTTTTTTCTTTACCCAGAAGTGATCTGTGATTCACTCCGCACTGTGATCACAACCTTCCATGATGTACCATGACCGACACAGTCCTGGCACTTCACTAGGTGTTAAGGGGCTAACAGAAGCACTTACTTAGTTAGGAGTCCATCACACAGCAGTCAGGTGTATGTATATAATTATTGTGTGTAACAGAAGCACTTACCTAGGTAGGAGTCCATCATACAGCAGTCAGGTGTATCTATATAATTACTGTGTGTAACAGAAGCACTTACCTAGGTAGGAGTCCATCACACATCAGTCAGGTGTATCTATATGATTACTGTGTGTAACAGAAGCACTTACCATCATACAGCAGTCAGATGTATCTGTATTATTACTGTGTGTACCAGAAGTACTTACCTAGGTAGGAGTCCATCATACAGCAGTCAGGCGTATCTATATAATTACTGTGTGTAACAGAAGCGCTTACCTAGGTAGGAGTCCATCACACATCAGTCAGGTGTATCTATATAATTACTGTGTGTAACAGAAGCGCTTACCTAGGTAGGAGTCCATCACACAGCAGTCAGGTGTATCTATATAATTACTGTGTGTAACAGAAGCGCTTACCTAGGTAGGAGTCCATCACACAGCAGTCAGGTGTATCTGTATTATTACTGTGTGTAACAGAATACTTACCTAGGTAGGAGTCCATCATACAGCAGTCAGGTGTATCTATATAATTACTGTGTGTAACAGAAGCACTTACCTAGGTAGGAGTCCATCATACAGCAGTCAGGTGTATCTATATAATTCGTGGATTTTCCTAACTATTGTGATGGAAAGTCAGAATTTTATTAAAGACATGGAGGCGAATATTATGCATTATCCTTCCTCACTGCCCCCTCAGCAGCAAAGGAAACTTTATTAAAATAACAGTTTAACAGAAGAAAAACTTGCTAGTATGACACTCCTCCCTCCCAACCAATCACCAGTCCTTAATCCTGTAAAACTGGGATACAGCCTTGACTTTCCCTCTTTCCTGCGACCGAAGAAAACTCTCGAATTCATCCATCACAACAGTCGGAACTATAATCCTTGTGCTGGAGATTTCTCCATCCAATAACTGAAACCTTGAGTTCAACATAACAGAGTCTTCAGTCCCGTATCCTCAACCCTTAGGACAACAGCTGTGCAGAATACGTAAGCTTAATTAATTAACCATTGGTTGATAGTTAACCTGTAAAACAAAGAGAAATGTGATAGGGTAGGGAAACAAAGGGAGGGATAATATTCGCCTCCATGTCTTTAATAAAATTCTGACTTTCCATCACAATAGTTAGGAAAATCCACGAATTTTATGGCAGCATGGAGGCTTCATATTATGCAAGTTTAAAGCTTATCCACAAATTATCAACAACTTGATTAGAAACAATCAATTGGTTTACACTAAAAACCTTTAAACATGGACTCCCTAGACTAATTTGCAGGCCTAAGTATTTCCTCCAACCTACCACCAACTTGCAAAGCCATTGATGCCACAGCACCTCTAGAAGAATGTGCTCCGAATAAGGTGATATCAATACCTGCAAGATGCATAATCCATCGAACCCAGTGGGCCAAGGTAGCTGCAGAAACCAGTAACAGTGGCTTGTGAAAAGAAATTAGCAACTGTTTAAATACAGTACTCCTCAAATTTACCGTCCAAACCTCATAAGATGGGTAAGAAACCACGCGCGCTTTTATCTAGTACGTAGAAAGATCTGGAAAAGAACACCTTCAGGGGTAAAAGACCTAGTACTAAACACTTTGATATCAGATACTCTCTTAAAGGAGCCACAAACATTAAAGCAAACAGACCAAACAGCACAGACAAATAGTCTGAAAAGTGTAACAAGGGGAAAAAATGGAGGATACATGCAAAACACCAAGAAAAATGAAAACGCAGTGCAGGCCTTCCCAAAGAAAGAAAAGAAAAATACCAAGGATGAAGATGCCGGAAAACGGAGAGATACCGAGGATTCACCTTAGAGGCATACAGCAGCCAAAGAGAGAACAGAAAGCACGATGGGAACAGAAGTGCAGCATGCACCAAAGTTGCCAGACTGAACCCACAGTATGCAAGGGTATTTACAACTAGCAAAAAGTGTAGCAACTGCAGGCACCATGCGGGACTGACACAGAAAACAAACAGCTGGAAACAGGAAAAAACCTCTGTCTGGCAGAGATGCCAAGACACCCAACCAAGAATGCCAGTCAACTGGCGTAGGGTCTCCCAATCGAGACTGACAACTGGAAACAAGACAGAAAATGGAGACATTCAAGAAACGAAGAAACATTCATGCCGGTAGTAACACCCATGGAACTGAAAGAAACAAGACCAGCAGAGGGAGAAGTGGGAGAGTCTGCCCCCCACTTTCCCGAGGTAAGAAAGGAAACCTTAAAACCACTATCACCACCAGAGGACGGCCCCAAACCTCAACATCACCGGCCGCACTTAAAGTGGAAAAAAGAAAAAATCAGGTTGCACTCGTGAGGGTGTTCCACCACAGATATCTGCCACTAGAGGAAAAAGATACAGAAAGGAATGAAGCTGCACCAACCAAAGCCGCCCATAAGTGGCGGAGTCAAGAAAAAGGACTCAACATGCCTCAACAAAATTGGCTGACGTAGTCAAGAAAACGGGTTCAAAACGTGTGGTCACAAGTCCGCAAAAAGATCTTCCTCTTAAGGAGAGGTACTCATGTGGGGGCAAAGCCGCACAAATCAAAGCTGCCCAGAAGTGGCACAGTCAAGGAATCGGGAACATGCAGAGACCGGGCTCAACCCGATGGATCTCATTTCCTCATATACCCTCTACTTGAGGTGAGTGTCTTGTGTGGGAACTAAACTGCACAATTAAAGCTGCCCATATTCGGCATAAGCAAGATTAGACTCAACATAGTCAAGGAATCGGGAACATGCAGAGACCGGGCTCAGCCTGCTGGATCTCATTTCTTCAAATACCCTCCACTTGAGGTGAGTGTCTCATGTGGGAACTAAGCCGCACAATTAAAGCTGCCCATACTCGTCATTAGACTCAGCATTCTAGATCTCATTTCCTCAATAAATCTTCCTCTTGAGGAGAGGATCACTGGTGTGGGAACTAAGCCGCACAAAATCAAAGCTGGCCATTTCAGATAAATGCTACAGGGAGGCATTCCCAAAAGCACTGGTAATACAGTAGGAGTCAGGTTTAGCCCTGAATGCTTCATTCTCCTCAGATATACTTCCTCCTGAGGTGAGGGTCTGGGTAGTGGGACAGAGCCGCACCAGTCATGACCGCCATCAGTTTGCGGTGTCAAAGCAGGGTACAGCCTGCGCCAGCATAATTTGCCTTTCCAAAGTAAATTCATCTGAGTCAAGGTCAGTATGTCTGCGTGTAGTAGAAAGGTCTCCTCCAGGATAGATAGAAGCAGCTGTCCGAGGGACGGCCTGTGCAGACATGATGGGGGCATCATGTGCAGTACTTCCCACTGCCGGGTCATGTGAATGAGCCGCAGACATGACTCAAAGGAAGGCAAACATATATAAACATGCACAGCATGGACTGCTCAATGAAGCTGATGAACTGTGCAGTCTGTGCGCCAAAGCAGAGGGAAGTCCCAGACCGGGTCACTGGAAACCCCCTCAGCCCTGCCAGACAGAATGCCAGTGTCAAGTAGGTGTATGATAGGCAAAGCACTCCTGCATCACTGGAGGAAAGTATAGTAGATATAGGCAGATCCAAAGTAACAAGATGAGTACTGTTAGTGGAACATAATATACACATATAAACATACACATACACATATTTACATACATATATATATATATACATACACATACATACTTTCATATATATATACATACATACATATTCAGATAGGTCTTAGTAGGGTGTAAGAAATATGCAAGCATATCTATGCCCGGATAGGAATTACTAGAGTTAAAGATAAATGCAAGTAGATCTATGCCCATAGGAATTAAGAGATAAAAACATGCAAGTAGATCCATGCCTAGATAGGAATCACTAAGGTAAAATATAGATATGTCAGTAGATATATTGCCAGATAGGAATTACCAGGTTAAAGATATATGCAAGATCCATGCCTTGCCAATATATCCATGCCTAGATAGGAATTACTAGGGTTAAAGATATGCCAATATATCTATGCCTTGCCAATAGATCCATGCTTAGATAGGAATTACTAGGGTTAAAGATATATACCAGTAGATCTATGCCTAGATAGGAATTACTAGTGTTAAAGCTATATGCCAGTAAATCTATGCCTAGATAGTAATTACTAGGGTTAAGATATTTGCCAGTAGATATATGCCTAGATAGGAATTACTAGGGTTACAGATATATGCCAATAGATCCATGCCTAGATAGGAATTACTAGGGTTAAAGATATATAGCAATAGATCCATGCCTAGATAGAAATTACTAGGGTTAAAGATATATGCCAGTAGATATATGCCTAGATAGGAATTACTAGGGTTACAGATATATAGCAATAGATCCATGCCTAGATAGGAATTACTAGGGTTACAGATATATAGCAATAGATCCATGCCTAGATAGGAATTACTAGGGTTACAGATATATAGCAATAGATCCATGCCTAGATAGAAATTACTAGGGTTAAAGATATATGGCAATAGATCCATGCCTAGATAGAAATTACTAAGGTTAAAGATATATACCAGTAGATCTATGCCTAGATAGTAATTACTAGGGTTAAAGATATATACCAGTAGATCTATGCCTAGATAGTAATTACTAGGGTTAAAGATATATGCCAATAGATCCATGCCTAGATAGGAATTACTAGGGTTAAAGATATATACCAGTAGATCTATGTCTAAATAGGAATTACTAGGGTTAAAGATATATACCAGTAGATCCATGCCTAGATAGAAATTACTAGGGTTACAGATAAAACCCATAATATAAATACAAAATACAGGTGGAAACCCTGGGCAACCAGAGGCTGAAAATAAGTACCTATGTGTATAGGAAGAATAGTCTCAATAAATATATAGTAGACATATAGTTAATAACCAAAATATTAATGTCAAGAGACACAATGGATAGAGAAAACAATACTCAGGAACAGGCTGCCTAGGAGAAGCCTGGAAGGCTATGAGTAGCCCAATAAATAAATAAGCGCCAAAGCTATTAATGCTGCAGCAAAAACAATATGGAAAAGAAAACAAACTTCTTAAAAGCAATAGGAACGTTCAGACACAAACTAGCCCAGGAACCCGCGAGGTGAGCGATCCTATGTCAGAGACAGTAGAAGGCTGTCCGCGCATTGAAATGACCAGGCTGAACAGAGGCGCAAAGATGCGCTGAAAAGGTTGGCGCGAGGGGAAAAAGCAGGTCACACAAGGCCAGGGAGAAAGTAACATTGCAAATTGAATGAAAGGAGGCTGGCGCCAAAGCACAGAACAGCAATTCCACATAAAGCCCAGACCAGGTTAATTACACAAAGGCAAAATATACAAGGTCAGTTCAAAATATGGGCAATGACTGACTGGAGCACAAAGGGTGGAGCACACCCCAGCAGTCCTGTCAGTCAGAGGCAAAACAAACCAAGATATACAATTGTATACAAGTACAGTATAAATATATATATATATAGGTAATGACTGACTGGAACACAAAGGGTGGAGCACACCCCAGCAGTCCTGTCAGTCAGAGGCAAAACAAACCAAGATATACAATTGTATACAAGTACAGTATAAATATATATATATAGGTAATGACTGACTGGAACACAAAGGGTGGAGCACACCCCAGCAGTCCTGTCAGTCAGAGGCAAAACAAACCAAGATATACAATTGTATACAAGTACAGTATAAATATATATATATAGGCAATGACTGACTGGAACACAAAGGGTGGAACACACCCCAGCAGTCCTGTCAGTCAGAGGCCAAACAAACCAACACATACAATTGTATACAAGTACAGTATAAATATATATATATAGGTAATGACTGACTGGAACACAAAGGGTGGAACACACCCCAGCAGGCCTGTCAGTCAGAGGCCAAACAAACCAACACATACAATTGTATACAAGTACAGTATAAATATATATATATAGGCAATGACTGACTGGAACACAAAGGGTGGAGCACACCCCAGCAGTCCTGTCAGTCAGAGGCCAAACAAACCAAGATACACAAGTAAACAAGAGAACTAGTAAAGGTGACTTATCTCTGAGGGGAGCAGCAAAGGAAAGAGGAAAAGTCAAGGCTGTATCCCAGTTTTACAGGATTAAGGACTGGTGATTGGTTGGGAGGGAGGAGTGTCATACTAGCAAGTTTTTCTTCTGTTAAACTGTTATTTTAATAAAGTTTCCTTTGCTGCTGAGGGGGCAGTGAGGAAGGATAATGCATAATATGAAGCCTCCATGCTGCCATAAAATTACTGTGTGTAACAGAAGCACTTACCTAGGTAGGAGTCCATCATACAGCAGTCAGGTATATCTATAGAATTACTGTGTGTAACAGAAGCACTTACCTAGGTAGGAGTCCATCACACAGCAGTCAGGTGTATCTATATAATTACTGTGTGTAACAGAAGTACTTACCTAGGTAGGAGTCCATCACACAGCAGTCAGGTGTATCTATATAATTACTGTGTGTAACAGAAGCACTTACCTAGGTAGGAGTCCATCACACAGCAGTCAGGTGTATCTATATAATTACTGTGTGTAACAGAAGCACTTACCTAGGTAGGAGTCCATCACACATCAGTCAGGTGTATCTATATAATTACTGTGTGTAACAGAAGTACTTACCTAGGTAGGAGTCCATCACACAGCAGTCAGGTGTATCTGTATAATTACTGTGTGTAACAGAAGCACTTACCTAGGTAGGAGTCCATAATACAGCAGTCAGGTGTATCTATATAATTACTGTGTGTAACAGAAGGACTTACCTAGGTAGGAGTCCATCACACAGCAGTCAGGTGTATCTGTATAATTACTGTGTGTAACAGAAGCACTTACCTAGGTAGGAGTCCGTCACACAGCAGTCAGGTGTATCTATATAATTACTGTGTGTAACAGAAGCACTTACCTAGGTAGGAGTCCATCACACAGCAGTCAGGTGTATATATATAATTACTGTGTGTAACAGAAGGACTTACCTAGGTAGGAGTCCATCACACAGCAGTCAGGTGTATGTATATAATTACTGTGTGTAACAGAAGCACTTACCTAGGTAGGAGTCCATCACACAGCAGTCAAGTGTATATATATAATTACTGTGTAACAGAAGCACTTACCTAGGTAGGAGTCCATCATACAGCAGTCAGGTGTATCTATATGATTACTGTGTGTAACAGAAGGACTTACCTAGGTAGGAATCCATCACACAGCAGTCAGGTGTATCTGTATCATTACTGTGTGTAACAGAAGCACTTACCTAGGTAGGAGTCATCATACAGCAGTCATGCGTATCTATATAATTACTGTGTGTAACAGAAGCACTTACCTAGGTAGGAGTCCATCATACAGCAGTCAGGTGTATGTATATAATTACTGTGTGTAACAGAAGGACTCACCTAGGTAGGTGTCCATCAGATATATCTATTTATTTATTTATTTATGTTTTCCATATCACCTGTAGTTGTCTATGTTTGTTATGCACTGTTTTACGTTTGTATTTAGTTTCCACCTGCATAATAAACAACATATTTAATCACTTTGAGTGAGATTACAAGAGAGCCCCACCTGTACCTAAAGGGCCATGAAAACTTCCCACTATAGTAATATGTCCTTGTTTAGTTACAGAGTACAGCAGCATTCGCATGGAAAACATGGTAAATAGATACAAGTGACTGCTGTATGAATGACACATTCCTAATCAAGAGACATTTATTTCAAAGACAAATTCCCCCATTAAATAAAATTCATGTAATACAAAATGAAGTTCCACTCTATATGACTGAGCACCAAGTTCTGGAAAGGGATGTAATTATTATCAAACCCCTTGGTTGCAGATCGCTTTAACATCCCAGTGATTAAAGGTGCCAAGTACTATGTTGCATATGGCCTTCAGTGGCTTAAAACGATCCAGTGAATTTGTTTGCATGTCTGTAAAAGATGTAATGTTTCCGGTGCCCTCTGGCATCACAGAGATGACAGTATAAAACACTGTGATGAAACAAAACACACTCTTGTCTTATAAAACTTTAATTCCCAGCCTTTCCCCTCCTGCCCTAGGCTGGCACACAGGCTGACGTTGGCCAGACAAGTCAGCACTGTGTGCCATATACAATGTTAACCATTAACTGATGTGGACAGACGCAGGGAAGGGCGTGGGTAACATGATTCCAGGAATATTTAAATTCACATAGTGACGGGTCCAACATCAGCCAGGGAGGGCTCAGCAGCGCAGCCTAGTGCCCACTGTCTTTTATATTGTTTGATGGGGGGTGCAGATCTGCTTAGCTTGGGGCAAATGCTGGTATATATGTATTAATGCAACAGAGCAATTCTGTGTCAATCCTACAGCACCATATGAGAGAAATACATATTCCCATAGATGTAAACATTTAAATGGGGATTTTAACCCCATGGATGTCAGACATGTCACTGAGTTATAAGGAGAGACTAGCCAAACTGGGTTTGTTTACAGTAGAGTAGAGACGTCTAAGGGGTGATATGATTACCATTAACAAATACGTTCAAGGTCAATACCAAGAGCTATCCAATTAATTATGTACTTAAAGAACTGAGCCAAGAACGAGATGTCATGCATTAAGACTAGAGGAAAGGTGCTTTCAACTAAAACAAAGGCAGGGATTTTTTTAGAGTAAGGGTGGTAAAGCTATGGAATTTTTTTGCCTCGGGATACTGTACTTGCAGATAATGTAACTGCTTTCAAAAAGCAATTGATGCCTATCTAGCACAGAACAATATTGAAAATTATGACACATGGTTTCGATGTAGATAGGTTGTTGATCCAGGGAACTATATGATCCAGGAAGGAATTTATCTTATTACTTGCTCAACATGTAAAATACAGTACGTGGGTAAACCCACGAAAACAGTGCGAGAGATAATGAATGAACACCTCAGTGATATAAGAAGCATAGAGTATCACTCTGATATATCCTCTCATTTCAAAACAGGCAGATGTAGTAATTCCACCTTTACAGTGCAAGATATAGAACGGGTTACTTTGGGAATACGTAAAGCATGTCTGGATGTTAAATTGTCAAGAAGAGAAGTTTTTTTGGATTTTTGAATTAGAAATGAGACATCCAAGTGGCCTTAATAGGGAATATGATGTTACTTGTTATTTTTAATTTAATTATTTTGAAAGATGAATGTGTTAGATATATATATATTTTTTATATATTTTTTTCTATATACATATACATCATATTACAGCAATTTCAGTGTGTTCACACTCATTTACAAGGAATATAGTGTTAATAAGTATCATTTGATTGTTATTGTTCCCCTTTCACAAATCTAACGTCCAACATCATATGATCACACTTGTCCCATGTCGAGGTGTCCTCGATTTAATTGTATTTATATGGTGTCATCAGGGCCGGCGCCACCTATAGGAGAGGTAGGTGCTGGCCTAGGGTGCACATGTACTGGGGGTGCAGGCATGCAGCAGAGAAGAGCTGCGCCCAGGACCGGCCGTTCCCGCTAGCAGGACTCCTCCGCCGGGCACTGCGACACAGTTAGGTCTGTGTAGCTACTGCGCTACCTCGTCACCGCCGGCTCTTTAGTAATGCAGAGCGCGCTGGGAGTCATCATCTCCCAGAGCACTCTGCATTACTAAGAGAGGACCGCGCGGGAGCTCCAGCAGCTACAGGTCTGTGATGGGGGGCAAGTTGGGGCTGATGGGGGCAAGGGGCAAATTGGAGCTTGTGGGGCAAAGTGGAGCTGGTGGGGGCAAGTTGGAGCTGATAGGGAGCACGTTGGAGCTGGTGGGGCAAGAAAAGAGGTGGGGTAAAAGTAGGCGGGGTATAAAGAGGTGGGACACAAGGGGCGGAGCCAAGGGACGGCAAAATTATGTTTTACCTAGGGTGGCAAAAATCCTCGCACCAGCCCTGGGTGTCATGAGACAATGATTGGATGGGGCAATTGTGGACATGTGGTACGTATGTGCGCATTTTTGTCATTTGTACACATTAAGAGATGTTAGTTTTGAACGGTGTCTGTCCATACCTGTCTCAGTTCTGGATAATTCCATTAATCATATATATGGCGCCAATACATCATTTGTTGCTGATCGAGATTGTTTTGGACATACGCCATTTTTATTATGGATGTCGTCTTATTATTGGGTGTGAATTTAATTGTACATTACTATATTTAATATATTTAGTCTGTACCATAAGATCATTTGAAGTCTGCTTGTCAACCAATGCACTGATATGTTTAAGATCTATATATTGGTCGGATATGTTTTTAATATTGTCATACTGATTGGATTATTAATTTAATATATAATGTAAGGTTACATTCAGTTTGATCCATAATCCTTATATAAAACGCCCATTGGAATGGTTTACTTTAAGGCTCTTCTTATACCCCAATTTGCCTGTTTTTAACTGATAGATTTCCTCTCGGGTGACGCTCACGAATGAAGAGTTTATGGATCTCTTTAAAGGGATGGTAATACTTCATTTTGACCTAAGCTGATATCGTTGTCCTTAAAAAAGGAAATCTAACCATCCATGTCTCTCTGCTCAAAGATGTCAAGTTACTTTGCAAAACGCATTTTAATTTTCCCCCTCCTGCCCCTTTTCAATACGTCACCGCTCTGCCACTGAGATCTGGATTCTGGTCCCAGGACCGGACAGATTGCCTAGAGGGACAAACTTCATCAGCCTTATAGCTGTAAGCCATGCCCTCTGTGTCCACTGTCGTCACCTAGAAGACTCTCTAATCCACTCCCCTTCAGACGGATCTTTTTACGGTCACGTGATAATGTAATGTGTAATGTTGTACACTACATCGAGGAGCCAATAGTTGAAGACTAACTACCGCGCATTGATCCCGACTGTCAGCCAATTAGAAAATAGCTTGACGGGAGGGGAGGCTCCTTACTACGTCAGTGCTGCTGAAAGGACCTAGTGCGGCAGTGTGTGGAGCGTGCACAAAGGACAGCTACAGACGGGAACGCGCGCCTCCAGGGGATTTTCAAAGATGGCCAACCGATAACCAAAAAAAACAAACTTTAAAGTTAAAAATCTCGTAAGTTATAGCTTTCAATGAGAATTCAATAGCACATCGCTTCAAGATAGACATCAACAATCAAAAATAGCTTCTCTGTTATGAAAGTATTACTATCGCTTTAAATACACATCAAATTAATGAGTATTGCAGTTATTATAATAGCATTTCTCTGAGGGTCACGCAAGAGGTTAATGTTTTCATTTGGAGTGGACATTGGGGGTGCGAACTGACTGTATCCATTCAAGGGATAGTATTAATAGATGTATTCAATGATTGGCTGACGCCTATTTAAAAGTCTAAACGGATGCCACCGGAACTCCAGATCATGAGCAAGCATGTTAAACGTGAAACGCGTTGATTGGTGAGGGACCAACACTAATATACCTTGTTTATTGAAGTATGAATACCCCTTGAGTCTCTTTTCCATCCCCTTGAAACCTTTGGACGTTGTCAAGGTATTTTTAAATTTCTACGCTTTGTTACAATAAAGATTGTTGCTGTTTATTCAAATTGCAGATGATTTGTATTAGCGATTTTTTTCTTGATTTAGGAATTTTTTTTACCTACTTGGGGCTAAATTGGAAATGGCTTCAGGAGTTTTTTTTTTGTTGCCTTCCTCTGGATCAACAGGGGTGTTCTATGGCACTGGCTGGACTTTATGGACGGATGTCTTTTTTCAGCCTCATCTACTATGTTGTTATTTTACTATGTAGGTCTCCATTGTGTTGCAAAGCATTGAGAAGGTTAAAATATCCCATTTTAAGGAGTTCATTCCATGTTGTGCGGTTGGTATGGTACAGAATTTTTCTACATTGCGTTGTAAATATGGTCACAGTGATAGAAACACAGAATTTGAGGGCAAATAAGAACCATTCGGCCCATCTAGTCTTCCCATTTTCCTACTGTAAAAACATCAAATCTTATTTGGTCCTTGGTCTTGTCTTATGCCTTATGCCTATCCCATGCATGCTAAAATTCCCTCACTGTATTAACCTCTACCACTTCTGCTGATAGGCTATTCCACTTATCTACTTATCCTTTTTACAGCGAGGGAAAAAATTATTTGATCCCCTGCTGATTTTGTATGTTTGCCCGCTGACAAAGAAATGATCAGTCTATAATTTTAATGGTAGGTTTATTTGAACAGTGAGAGACAGAAGAACAACAAAAAAAGTTATAAATTGATTTGCATTTTACTGAGTGAAATAAGTATTTGACCCCCTATCAATCAGGAAGATTTCTGGCTCCCAGGTGTCTTTTATACAGGTAACAAGCTGAGATTAGGATCACTCTCTTACAGGGAGCGCTTCTAATCTCAGCTTGTTACCTGTATAATAGACACCTGTACACAGAAGCAATCAATCAGATTCCAAACTCTACACCATGGCCAAGACCAAAGAGCTGTCCAAGGATGTCAGGGACAAGATTGTAGACCAACACCAGGCTGGAATGGGCTGCAAGACCATCGCCAGGCAGCTTGGTGAGAAGGTGACAACAGCTGGTGCGATTATTCGCAAATGGAAGAAACACAAAATAACTGTCATCTCGGTCTGGGGCTCCATGCAATATCTCACCTCGTGGAGTTTCAATGATCATGAGAACAGTGAGGAATCAGCCCAGAACTACACATGAGGATCTTGTCAATGATCTCAAGGCAGCTGGGACCATAGTCACCAAGAAAACAATTGGTAACACACTATGTCGTGAAGGACTGAAATTCTTCAGCACCCGCAAGGTCCCTCTGCTCAAGAAAGCACATGTACATCCCTGTCTGAAGTTTGCCAATGAACATCTGAATGATTCAGAGGAGACCTGGGTGAAAGTGTTGTGGTCAGATAAGACCCAAATCGAGTTCTTTGGCATCAACTCAACTCTCTGTGTTTGGAGGAGGAATGCTGCCTATGACACCAAGAACACCATCCCCACCTTCAAACATGGAGGTGGAAACATTATGCTTTGGGGGTGTTTTTCTGTTAAGGGGACAGAACAACTTCACCGCATCAATGGAACGATGGACGGGGCCATGTACTGTCAAATCTTGGGTGAGAACCTCCTTCCCTCAGCCAGGGCATTGAATATGGGTCGTGGATGGGTATTCCAGCTTGACAATGACCCAAAACATACAGCCAAGGCAACAAAGGAGAGGCTCAAGAAGAAGCACATTAAGGTCCTGGAGTCGCCTAGCCAGTCTCCAAACCTTAATCCTGTAGAAAATCTGTGGAGGGAGCGGAAGGTTTGAGTTGCCAAACGTCAGCCTCAAAACCTTAATGACTTGGAGAGGATCTGCAAAGAGGAGTGGGATAAAATCCCTCCTGAGATGTGTGCAAACCTGGTGGCCAACTACAAGAAATGTCTGACCTCTTTGATTAACAACAAGGGTTTTGCCACCAAGTACTAAGTCATGTTTTGCAAAAGGGTGAAATACTTATTTCACTCAGTAAAATGCAAATCAATTTATAACTTTTTTGAAATGCGTTTTTCAGGATTTTTTTGTTGTTATTCTGTCTCTCACTGTTCAAAAAAACCTACCATTATAGACTGATCATTTCTTTGTCAGTGGGCAAATGTACAAAATCAGCAGGGGATCAAATAATTTTTTCCCTAACTGTGTATTCTCAAAGACGATTATGTAGTTATAACATCGCTGGCATTTTCAGGGTTTTTGCTGTGAGGGAACCCTTGCGTTTCATGTAAAAACTCTGGGGAACCCTAACTAGCAAACCAGTTAACCCTTGGAATGCTAGCATTCAAAAGGTTTAAAGCTGCATTTAAACATTTGAGAACTTTGGGAATTTGATCTATATGTTGCCATTGGTTTACTCCAGAATTGTACAACAGCATCAGCATGTATTAGGGATGACTCTCCTGAATGGCACACTCTGCTTTGGTCATTTATGTGTTAATAGGCAGTACATTTGCTAGTGTTTAGATATTGCTGATCTCTCACAATTGTTATGTGATTTGGTGTATTTTGGTTTGGATAATGTCCATTCTTTTGCACAAATTCACCTCTAAGGCTTACGTTTAAAGTGGACCTGTCACCTTGAATGCTTATGTGTCATGTTAACAAAAAATCTAGCAGATGTCTAATTTAGGATATATTTACAAGTGAAAATGTCCTGGTACTTCACACAGTTTAATCAGATTATGAAACATCACTGAAAATGTAATTAGCATATGAAACGGCACTGGTGTGAAACATGTACCACAATTAACATATGACATGTCATTGAAACTTTCACTAACATATGACATGTCACGGAAAAGGATTCATTAGCATATGGAATGTCACTGGCACTGCATGGTACTGTAATTCTCATACATTAGCTTATGGTAACAAGTGTGAATGTCTCCTTATCTGTAAATCTGCTGGTGTTTTGGATGATATGACATATAGGCAGTTTTTACTGCAGTTTTCAAATATGCAAACTTGATTTAAGGTGAAAGTTGCACTTTAAGAGAAAGATACCAAAATAGATGCCTTTCCAGCAGATCTCTGTCTCTGGGAACAGACCATATGTTGGAAATCTCTGTATTTCACTTGGATTCATTTCCCAAAATGAAGGTTTTATTTAGTAATGAATATCGTGTCCATGGAGGCAGACATTATTGCAGGACCCGAGGAGCCCAAGCCCTTCCCACTGAAGTATTCCTACGAGGACTAGTAGGAGGAGCTGAAGGTCACTGACGCCTGCAGCAAAGATTACTTTTAGGGAACCAGTCCAAACAGATCTCATTAATTGTGGTTCATTATTAGAACTTGTTACTGTTTTTTAAATAATTGGTATACACATACCTGGGAACACTCTGAATCTACTGACTTTCTGGCTTGGTGAGCTCAGCTATAAACTCCACCCACATTCTAGTTTGTTCAGCCCATTCCTGCCCCATTCCGCCTACTTTCCCACACATTTCATGGTAAACTCCTCCTTTCAACCACCCAACCACACCCACTCAATTAAGTCCCACCCATATGACATGAAATGCATCATTTGGACACGCTCATCCTCAGCTCTGTAGCGTTTCTCCTGGTACTTGGAACAAGAAGGTTCCCAAGAGCAGTGAGTCCCAGTGCACCAACAGAGGGTCTGAAAGGAGTCACAGATGGTCCCCTAATTCATCTCCCCTGCTGCTGGACTACAATTTCCATCATCCTCTGACAGCTGCTGGCTGCCAGAAGATGATGGCAATTGTAGATCGGCAACAGCTGTGGAGCCTCACCATGCCCACCCCTCCCATGTACCCTCTGTACCCAGTGTTAAAGGCGCACACAGCAGTTCTATGTGGATTGTGCACGCAGCCCAGGACACTAGTGTGGATACGTTAGAACTATAAAAAGGATCATGACTATTGCTTTCAATGCAGATAGTACGTTGATCCAGGGAGATATTTAACTGTCTTTTTGGATTCAGGAAGATTTGTTTTACCCACCTGGGGCTCAGTTGGAAATGTCTCAATAAGGGTTATTATTATTATTATTTTTTTCTGCCTTCTGGATCTACAAGGATGAAATGAAAAAAGGACGGACTTGATGGACGCAGGTCTTTTTCCTTTTCTCATCATATATGTTAATACTAGTTTTAAAGCCCATGTACCTGGGCCAACACCGGCGGCGCTGCAGACATGCTCAGTACTAACTGCCCGTGCAGCGGCTGATACGGAGCGGGGAACTCCAAATTCAGACCGGAGTCCTCTCTGCGCACCTTCCTGGGACCAGCGGAGAAGGTGCACAGAGAGTACTACAGTCTGAATTGGAAGCAGTCCGCTCAGTATCAGCTGAGGCGTGGTCAGTCTGTACTGCACATGACTGCAGTGCGTGCAGCCGTCTCTACTGAGCATGACGGCTTCTGACAAACATCCTTAGCCAATTATAATATAAGATGTTTGTGGCTGACAGACACAGACATCCGGATTGCAGTTTATTGACCCCTCCAAGAGGAGCCATTTTAGGATGCCACAGTGGGGTCCCCAGTGCCACAGTGGAGTCCCCGGTGATATGCTATCTATTTCCACTGGAGTTCCCATAATGGAAGTGTTTGTAACATACCTGGGAGCTCTGTGGATCTAATCTCGTGACTCCAGTTTTTATACAGGACACGAGTACAGTAAAATACCTTTAATGGTGGACTGAGTGGAGTCAAGACAACTAAGTCTCTACTTCAGGGATAATAAGAATGAAGAATGAATCCCCAGTACATGACGTTAAAACTAATGCACATTTCTTAACCTTTAAATTCTACTGTCAGTAATATTCTTATCAGTGTGGGCCATAAATCTTTCTGGAGGTTCTGGTAAAGTGTCTTTGAAGTGGAGAAGATTGATTATCTTTTCATGCTCCAGTGAATTCCAGTATTTAGCCACAGATGGCTAAGTGTATAGAGTGTGTAAGTTAACCCTCCAAGCACCAAGAGGATGTACAACCCATCTCTTACAATGAGCCATGTAATATGCTGGAACCCAAGGGAAGAAAATATGTTTATTTTGTGGCATAATGTGACATAAATTCATTTCACGGTTCAAACCACGGTTAAGAGTTTTAAACTTGGTTATCAATTAATGTTCCCAGATCTTTCTTTTAATATCTATCTATCTATCTATCTATCTATCTATCTATCTATCTAGCTAGCTATCTTGATACTAAAGCCCAAAAAGAGACCAAGACAAGATGGGTACATGAAATTACCAAATTTGTTGTACACGGTGGCAATAAAAGGCACAGGATGAAGTTGTTGGAGACTTGCTGAGGAGTCCTTCATCCTGCAGTGGATCTACATTGGCAGAAGATGATGATATACAATACATATATATAGGAGAGAGAGAAATAGATAGATATGAGATAGATTGATAGATAATCAGTCCTGACTGTGAGGTCCATGTGAGCAGACATGACAGTTACTGGCAGGATGTCACGTTCATGTGGGAGGACAGGACAGTTACTGGCAGGATGTCAGGTTCATGTGGGCTGACATGATTGGTTCATGTGAGCGGACATGACAGTTACTGGCAGGATGTCAGGTTCATGTGGGCTGACATGTCAGTTACTGGCACAATGTCAGGTTTATGCAAGCAGACATGACAGTTACTGGCAGGATGTCAGGTTCATTCGAGCGGACATGACAGTTACTGGAAGGATGTCAGGTTCATGTGAGCGGACATGACAGTTACTGGCAGGATGTCAGGTTCATGTGAGCGAACATGACAGTTACTGGCAGGATATCAGGTTCATGTGAGCGGACATGACAGTTACTGGCAGGATGTCAGGATCATGTGGGCGGACATGACAGTTACTGGCAGGATGTCCGGTTCATGTGAGCAGACATAACAGTTACTGGCAGGATGTCAGGTTCATGTGAGCGGACATGACAGTTACTGGCAGGATGTCAGGTTCATGTGAGCGGACATGACAGTTACTGGCAGGATGTCAGGTTCATGTGAGCGGACATGACAGTTACTTGCAGGATGTCAGCTTCATGTGGGCTGACATAACAGTTGCTGGCAGGATGTCAGGTTCATGTGAGCGGACATGACAGTTACTGGCAGGATGTCAGGTTCATGTGAGCGGACATGACAGTTACTGGCAGGATGTCAGGTTCATGTGAGCGGACACGACAGTTACTGGCAGGATGTCAAGTTCATGTGGGCGGACATGACAGTTACTGGCAGGATGTCAGGTTCATGTGAGCGGACACGACAGTTACTGGCAGATTATCAGGTTCATGTGAGCGGACATGACAGTTACTGGCAGGATGTCAGGTTCATGTGAGCGGACATGATAGTTACTGGCAGGATGTCAGGTTCATGTGGGCTGACATGACAGTAACTGGCAGGATGTCAGGTTCATGTGAGCGGACATGACAGTAACTGGCAGGATGTCAGGTTCATGTGAGCGGACAAGACAATTACTGGCAGGATGTCAGGTTCATGTGGGCTGACATGACAGTTACTGGCAGGATGTCAGGTTCATGTGGGCGGACAAGACAATTACTGGCAGGATGTCAGGATCATGTCAGCGGACATGACAGTTACTGGCAGGATGTCAGGTTCATGTGAGCGGACATGACAGTTACTGGCAGGATATCAGGATCATGTGAGCGGACATGACAGTTACTGGCAGGATGTCAGGTTCATGTGAGCAGACATAACAGTTACTGGCAGGATGTCAGGTTCATGTGAGCGGACATGACAGTTACTGGCAGGATGTCAGGTTCATGTGAGCGGACATGACAGTTACTGGCAGGATATCAGGATCATGTGAGCGGACATGACAGTTACTGGCAGGATGTCAGGTTCATGTGAGCAGACATAACAGTTACTGGCAGGATGTCAGGTTCATGTGAGCGGACATGACAGTTACTGGCAGGATGTCAGGTTCATGTGAGCGGACATGACAGTTACTGGCAGGATGTCCGGTTCATGTGAGCGGACATGACAGTTACTGGCAGGATATCAGGATCATGTGAGCGGACATGACAGTTACTGGCAGGATGTCAGGTTTATGTGAGCGGACATGACAGTTACTGGCAGGATGTCAGGTTCATGTGGGCGGACATGACAGTTACTGGCAGGATATCAGGATCATGGGAGCGGACAGGACAGTTACTGGCAGGATGTCAGGTTCATGTGGGCGGACATGACAGTTACTGGCAGGATGTCAGCTTCATGTGAGCGGACAGGATAGTTACTGGCAGGATGTCAGGTTCATGTGAGCGGACATGACAGTTACTGGCAGGATGTCAGGTTCATGTGAGCGGACAGGACAGTTACTGGCAGGATGTCAGGATCATGTGAGTGGACATGACAGTTACTGGCAGGACGTCAGGTTCATGTGAGCGGACAGGACAGTTACTGGCAGGATATCAGGTTCATGTGAGCGGACATGACAGTTACTGGCAGGACGTCAGGTTCATGTGAGCGGACATGACAGTTACTGGCAGGATGTCAGGTTCATGTGAGCGGACATGACAGTTACTGGCAGGATGTCAGGATCATGTGGGCGGACATGACAGTTACTGGCAGGATATCAGGATCATGTGAGCGGACAGGACAGTTACTGGCAGGATGTCAGGTTCATGTGGGCGGACAGGACAGTTACTGGCAGGATATCAGGATCATGTGAGCGGACAGGACAGTTACTGGCAGGATGTCAGATTCATGTGGGCGGACAGGACAGTTACTGGCAGGATATCAGGATCATGTGAGCGGACAGGACGGTTACTGGCAGGATGTCAGGATCATGTGAGCGGACATGACAGTTACTGGCAGGATGTCAGGTTCATGTGGGCGGACAAGACAATTACTGGCAGGATGTCAGGATCATGTCAGCGGACATGACAGTTACTGGCAGGATGTCAGGATCATGTGAGCGGACATGACAGTTACTGGCAGGATGTCAGGTTCATGTGGGAGGACAGGACAGTTACTGGCACATTTTTTAAAAACTGATCTAGGCAGAGTGTATTGCACACCCCTCTGATCTTTAAAGGGTTAAGATTGTCTTGAACAGTTTGTGTCCCATGTCTTCCTCCATGGGCCTTTTCAAAGGAGTAAGGATTTTTTGTCTGTAATTCATTGTAAAACAAACAGAACTTGTGACAGGTCTAATTTAACTCTTTAAGGACCAGAGTGTGTGCAGTGCTTTGCTTGGCAATGTGGGGAGTACCCCTCTGGTACTTAACCAGTTAAGTTTGTACAGGGTGCTGAGGATTTCACGTATATTTTCCAGTGTATCTTTTAGATATTACAATTTGTGTTTTACCTACCTAGCAATATGTTGCAGGCTCATTGGCAGTGAAGGGTTAAATGTGTTCCAGGATTCGCTGTCAGTTTGAATATTACTGCAAAAGTAATTTGTATTGGTGCTGGCAGTGTGGGATGTAAACCACCAGGTGGAGCTGTAATGCTCAGTCATGGATTTATTGACCTATGGATAATGGGCTTTTCAGAGTCTGTCACCTGACGCTGACCTACCATCGCTATCTATCTATCTATCTATCTATCTATCTATCTATCTAATATGTATCTATATCATATCATATCTATCTATCTATATCATATCTATCTATCTATCTATTTACCTATCTAATATCTATCTATCTATCTATCTATCTAACTAATGTCTATCTATCTTTCTATCTATCTATCACATATCTATCATCTATCTTTTTATCTATCCCATATCTGTCTGTCTATCTATCTAATATCTATCTATCTATCTATCTATCTATCTATCTATCTATATCATGTCTATCTCATATCTATCTGTCTATCTCTCTATCTATCTATCTATCTATCTATCTATCTATCTATCTATTTATCTATCTTAAATCTATCTATCTAATATCTATCTAGTATGATGGAATGAAAGGGGCCTCAGGGCTCTGTCACAGTGATTTCTGCAGCAAAACTTTGTTGTAGTAAGTGAATATGTTGCATTCTTAGTGTAATGAGGTTTTCTCAGTAGAAAAACAAAAGTGAGACAATTACATGGAAAAGCACTGACCTGTGATATCTGAGCGGTTTCAGAGATATTCCATTGAATTAAATACCACCAATGTGTACCTGTGTTGTTTCACTGTCTGAGGAGAGTTGGAACATGTTGTGCCTCTCTGTAATAATAGCAACTTATGTTAGATATGTTGTTAACTTGTACCTGGGGGCACTTGGGACAAAGGCAGGGGTAGTTTCCAAGTAAGGCTCTGTCCTCAGAAATGATATGCTGCGTTGGCCCTCAGGAACATTATAAAAGCTGTATCATTGGCTGCTGTGGCATAATGTGGCCGAGGTCCACTGTGGGTATATGCTCTGGATTAACCCCTTGTCTGATATGGCTTTTCATATCTAGGGTTGCCACCCTGCCGGTATTTTACCAGCAGGCCTGTAAAAAATTGACTTCTCTCCAATGTTAAGTCTATGACGAGAATGCCATGGCCAGTATTTTTTTAAAGAAAAGGTGGCAACCCTATTCATATCATGTTGCAGTTGTTTTTTCTTTTTTACTTTATTTAGAAAATGTTTTACCAGGAAGAATACTTTGAGATTTCTCTCATTTTCAAGTATGTCTGGAGTGTTTACAGCAAAGAGAAAAACATAATACACACACACACATATACTAAAAAATGTTATATACAGTTGCATATTGTTTTTAGAAATGAAGAAGCAGTTATTTTTAAGGATTTTAGACTGGAACAGGGTCTGATTTTTTCAGGTAGGTTATTCCAGACTTTCGGAGCTCTGAAGGAAAAGGCAGATCGACCGGCTTCTTTCTTGAAACGTGGTATTCTCAGTGAGTTGTTAGCAGTGGAGGTTATAGTTAGTATGGAGATCTGGAGTGATCATACTGCTCAGGCAGTGTAGAATAGTCAGTGAGTTGTTAGCAGTGGATTGGAGGTTATAGTTAGTATGGAGATCTGGAGTGATCATACTGCTCAGGCAGTGTAGAATAGTCAGTGAGTTGTTAGTAGTGGAGCGGAGGTTATAGTTAGTATGGAGATCTGGAGTGATCGTACTGCTCAGGCAGTGTAGAATAGTCAGTGAGTTGTTAGTAGTGGAGCGGAGGTTATAGTTAGTATGGAGATCTGGAGTGATCGTACTGCTCAGGCAGTGTAGAATAGTCAGTGAGTTGTTAGCAGTGGAGTGGAGGTTATAGTTAGTATGGAGATCTGGAGTGATCATACTGCTCAGGTAGTGTAGAATAGTCAGTGAGTTGTTAGTAGTGGAGCGGAGGTTATAGTTAGTATGGAGATCTGGAGTGATCATACTGCTCAGGTAGTGTAGAATAGTCAGTGAGTAGTAAGTAGTGAAGTGGACGTTATAGTTAGTATGGAGATCTGGAGTTATCATACTGCTCAGGTAGTGTAGAATAGTCAGTGAGTTGTTAGCAGTGGAGTGGAGGTTATAGTTAGTATGGAGAGCTGGAGTGATCATATTGCTCAAGTATTGTGGAATAGTCAGTGAGTTGTTAGCAGTGGAGCGGAGGTTATAGTTAGTATGGAGAGCTGGAGTGATCATACTGCTCAGGTAGTGTGGAATAGTTAGTGAGTTGTTAGCAGTGGAGCGGAGGTTATAGTTAGCATGGAGACCTGGAGTGATCATACTGCTCAGGTAGTGTGGAATTGTCAGTGAATTGTTAGCAGTGGAGCGGAGGTTATAGTTAGTATGGAGATCTGGAGTGATCATACTGCTCAGGTAGTGTGGAATAGTCAGTGAGTTGTTAGCGGTGGAGGTTATAGTTAGTATGGAGATCTAGAGTGATCATTCTGCTCAGGTAGTGTGGAATAGTTAGTGAATTGTTAGCAGTGGAGTGGAAGTTATAGTTAGTATGGAGAGCTGGAGTGATCATACTGCTCAGGTAGTGTGGAATTGTCAGTGAATTGTTAGCAGTGGAACGGAGGTTATAGTTAGTATGGAGATCTGGAGCGATCATACTGCTCAGGTAGTGTGGAATAGTCAGTGAGTTGTTAGTAGTGGAGGTTATAGTTAATATGGAGATCTGGAGTGATCATACTGCTCAGGTAGTGTGGAATAGTTAGTGAATTATTAGCAGTGGAGTGGAAGTTATAGTTAGTATGGAGAGCTGGAGTGATCATACTGCTCAGGTAGTGTGGAATTGTCAGTGAGTTGTTAGCAGTGGAACGGAGGTTATAGTTAGTATGGAGATCTGGAGTGATCATACTGCTCAGGTAGTGTGGAATAGTCAGTGAGTTGTTAGCAGCGGAGGTTATAGTTAGTATGGAGACCTGGAGTGATCATACTGCTCAGATAGTGTGGAATAGTCAGTGAGTTGTTAGCAGCGGAGGTTATAGTTAGTATGGAGATCTGGAGTGATCATACTGCTCAGGTAGTGTGGAATAGTCAGTGAGTTGTTAGTAGTGGAGGTTATAGTTAGTATGGAGATCTGGAGTGATCATACTGCTCAGGTAGTGTGGAATACTCAGTGAGTTGTTAATAGTGGAGGTTATAGTTAGTATGGAGATCTGGAGTGATTATACTGCTCAGATAGTGTGGAATAGTCAGTGAGTTGTTAGTAGTGGAGAGGAGGTTATAGTTAGTGTGGAGATCTGGAGTGATCATACTGCTCAGGTAGTGTGGAATAGTCAGTGAGTTGTTAGTAGTGGAGGTTATAGTTAGTATGGAGATCTGGAGTGATCATACTGCTCAGGTAGTGTGGAATAGTCAGTGAGTTGTTAGTAGTGGAGGTTATAGTTAGTATGGAGATCTGGAGTGATTATACTGCTCAGATAGTGTGGAATAGTCAGTGAGTTGTTAGTAGTGGAGGTTATAGTTAGTATGGAGATCTGGAGTGATCATACTGCTCAGGCAGTGTGGAATAGTCAGTGAGTTGTTAGTAGTGGAGTGGAGGTTATAGTTAGTATAGAGATCTGGAGTGATCATACTGCTCAGGTAGTGTGGAATAGTCAGTGAGTTATTAGCAATGGAGGTTATAGTTAGTATGGAGATCTGGAGTGATCATACTGCTCAGGTAGTGTGTAATAGTCAGTGAGTTGTTAGCAGTGGAGTGGAGGTTATAGTTAGTATGGAGATCTGGAGTGATCATACTGATCACGTAGTGTGGAATAGTCAGTGAGTTGTTAGCAGTGGAGCGGAGGTTATAGTTAGTATGGAGATCTGGAGTGATCATACTGCTCAGGTAGTGTGGAATAGTCAGTGAGTTGTTAGTAGTGGAGGTTATAGTTAGTATGGAGATCTGGAGTGATCATACTGCTCAGGTGGTGTGGAATAGTCAGTGAGTTGTTAGCAGCGGAGGTTATAGTTAGTGTGGAGATCTGGAGTGATCATTCTGCAGATAGTGTGGAATAGTCAGTGAGTTGTTAGTAGTGGAGGTTATAGTTAGTATGGAGATCTGGAGTGATCATACTGCTCAGGTAGTGTGCAATAGTCAGTGAGTTGTTAGCAGTGGAGGTTATAGTTAGTATGGAGATCTGGAGTGATTATACTACTCAGGTAGTGTGGAATTGTCAGTGAGTTGTTAGCAGTTGAGTGGAGGTTATAGTTAGTATGGAGATCTGGAGTGATCATACTGCTCACGTGGTGTGGAATAGTCAGTGAGTTGTTAGCAGTGGAGGTTATAGTTAATATGGAGATCTGGAGTGATCATACTGCTCAGGTAGTGTGGAATAGTTAGTGAATTGTTAGCAGTGGAGTGGAAGTTATAGTTAGTATGGAGAGCTGGAGTAATCATACTGCTCAGGTAGTGTGGAATAGTCAGTGTGTTGTTAGCAGTGGAGTGGAGGTTATAGTTAGCATGGAGATCTGGAGTGATCATACTGCTCAGGTAGTGTGGAATTGTCAGTGAGTTTTTAGCATTGGAGTGGAGGTTATTGTTAGTATGGAGATCTGGAGTGATCATACTGCTCAGGTAGTGTGGAATAGTCAGTGAGTTGTTAGCTGTGGAGCGGAGGTTATAGTTAGTATGGAGATCTGGAGTGATCATACTGCTCAGGTAGTGTGGAATAGTCAGTGAGTTGTTAGTAGTGGAGTGGAGGTTATAGTTAGTATGGAGATCTGAAGTGATCATACTGCTCAGGTAGTGTGGAATTGTCAGTGAGTTGTTAGCAGTGGAATGGAGGTTATAGTTAGTATGGAGATCTGGAGCGATCATACTGCTCAGGTAGTGTGGAATAGTCAGTGAGTAATTAGTAGTGAATTGGAGGTTATAGTTAGTATGGAGATCTGGAGTGATCATACTGCTCAGGTAGTGTGGAATAGTCAGTGAGTTGTTAGTAGTGGAGGTTATAGTTAGTATGGAGATCTGGAGTGATCATACTGCTCAGGTAGTGTGGAATAGTCAGTGAGTTGTTAGCAGTGGAGCAGAGGTTATAGTTAGTATGGAGATCTGGAGTGATCATACTGCTCAGGTAGTGTGGAATAGTCAGTGAGTTGTTAGTAGTGGAGGTTATAGTTAGTATGGAGATCTGGAGTGATCATACTGCTCAGGTGGTGTGGAATAGTCAGTGAGTTGTTAGCAGCGGAGGTTATAGTTAGTGTGGAGATCTGGAGTGATCATACTGCAGATAGTGTGGAATAGTCAGTGAGTTGTTAGTAGTGGAGGTTATAGTTAGTATGGAGATCTGGAGTGATCATACTGCTCAGGTAGTGTGCAATAGTCAGTGAGTTGTTAGCAGTGGAGGTTATAGTTAGTATGGAGATCTGGAGTGATCATACTGCAGATAGTGTGGAATAGTCAGTGAGTTGTTAGTAGTGGAGGTTTTAGTTAGTATGGAGATCTGGAGTGATTATACTACTCAGGTAGTGTGGAATTGTCAGTGAGTTGTTAGCAGTTGAGTGGAGGTTATAGTTAGTATGGAGATCTGGAGTGATCATACTGCTCACGTAGTGTGGAATAGTCAGTGAGTTGTTAGCAGTGGAGCGGAGGTTATAGTTAGTATGGAGACCTGGAGTGATCATACTGCTCAGGTAGTGTGGAATTGTCAGTGAGTTGTTAGCAGTGGAGCGGTGGTTATAGTTAGTATGGAGATCTGGAGTGATCATACTGCTCAGGTAGTGTAGAATAGTCAGTGAGTTGTTAGCAGTGGAGCGGAGGTTATAGTTAGTATGGAGATCTGGAGTGATCATACTGCTCACGTGGTGTGGAATAGTCAGTGAGTTGTTCGTAGTGGAGGTTATAGTTAATATGGAGATCTGGAGTGATCATACTGCTCAGGTAGTGTGGAATAGTTAGTGAATTGTTAGCAGTGGAGTGGAAGTTATAGTTAGTATGGAGAGCTGGAGTGATCATACTGCTCAGGTAGTGTGGAATAGTCAGTGAGTTGTTAGTAGTGGAGGTTATAGTTAGTATGGAGATCTGGAGTGATCATACTGCTCAGGTGGTGTGGAATAGTCAGTGAGTTGTTAGCAGCGGAGGTTATAGTTAGTGTGGAGATCTGGAGTGATCATACTGCAGATAGTGTGGAATAGTCAGTGAGTTGTTAGTAGTGGAGGTTATAGTTAGTATGGAGATCTGGAGTGATCATACTGCTCAGGTAGTGTGCAATAGTCAGTGAGTTGTTAGCAGTGGAGGTTATAGTTAGTATGGAGATCTGGAGTGATTATACTACTCAGGTAGTGTGGAATTGTCAGTGAGTTGTTAGCAGTTGAGTGGAGGTTATAGTTAGTATGGAGATCTGGAGTGATCATACTGCTCACGTAGTGTGGAATAGTCAGTGAGTTGTTAGCAGTGGAGCGGAGGTTATAGTTAGTATGGAGACCTGGAGTGATCATACTGCTCAGGTAGTGTGGAATTGTCAGTGAGTTGTTAGCAGTGGAGCGGTGGTTATAGTTAGTATGGAGATCTGGAGTGATCATACTGCTCAGGTAGTGTAGAATAGTCAGTGAGTTGTTAGCAGTGGAGCGGAGGTTATAGTTAGTATGGAGATCTGGAGTGATCATACTGCTCACGTGGTGTGGAATAGTCAGTGAGTTGTTCGTAGTGGAGGTTATAGTTAATATGGAGATCTGGAGTGATCATACTGCTCAGGTAGTGTGGAATAGTTAGTGAATTGTTAGCAGTGGAGTGGAAGTTATAGTTAGTATGGAGAGCTGGAGTGATCATACTGCTCAGGTAGTGTGGAATAGTCAGTGTGTTGTTAGCAGTGGAGTGGAGGTTATAGTTAGTATGGAGATCTGGAGTGATCATACTGCTCAGGTAGTGTGGAATTGTCAGTGAGTTGTTAGCAGTGGAGTGGAGGTTATAGTTGGTATGGAGATCTGGAGTGATCATACTGCTCAGGTAGTGTTGAATAATCAGTGAGTTTTTAGCATTGGAGTGGAGGTTATAGTTAGTATGGAGATCTGGAGTGATCATACTGCTCAGGTAGTGTGGAATAGTCAGTGAGTTGTTAGCTGTGGAGCGGAGGTTATAGTTAGTATGGAGATCTGGAGTGATCATACTGCTCAGGTAGTGTGGAATAGTCAGTGAGTTGTTAGTAGTGGAGTGGAGGTTATAGTTAGTATGGAGATCTGAAGTGAACATACTGCTCAGGTAGTGTGGAATTGTCAGTGAGTTGTTAGCAGTGGAATGGAGGTTATAGTTAGTATGGAGATCTGGAGTGATCATACTGCTCAGGTAGTGTGGAATAGTCAGTGAGTAGTTAGTAGTGAATTGGAGGTTATAGTTAGTATGGAGATCTGGAGTGATCATACTGCTCAGGTAGTGTGGAATAGTCAGTGAGTTGTTAGTAGTGGAGGTTATAGTTAGTATGGAGATCTGGAGTGATCATACTGCTCAGGTAGTGTGGAATAGTCAGTGAGTTGTTAGCAGTGGAGTGGAGGTTATAGTTAGTATGGAGATCTGGAGTGATCATACTGCTCAGGTGGTGTGGAATAGTCAGTGAGTTGTTAGTAGTGGAGTTTATAGTTAGTATGCAGATCTGGAGTGATCATACTGCTCAGGTAGTGTGGAATAGTCAGTGAGTTGTTAATAGTGGAGGTTATAGTTAGTATGGAGATCTGGAGTGATCATACTGTTCAGGTAGTGTGGAATAGTCAGTGAGTTATTAGTAGTGGAGTGGAGGTGATAGTTAGTATGGAGATCTGGAGTGATCATACTGCTCAGGTAGTGTGGAATAGTCATTGAGTTGTTAGTAGTGGAGGTTATAGTTAGTATGGAGATCTGGAGTGATCATACTGCTCAGGTGGTGTGGAATAGTCAGTGAGAAGTTAGTAGTGAAGTGGAGGTTATAGTTAGTATGGAGATCTGGAGTGATCATACTGATCAGGTAGTGTGGAATAGTCAGTGAGTTGTTAGTAGTGGAGGTTATAGTTAGTATGGAGATCTGGAGTGATCATACTGCTCAGGTAGTGTAGAATAGTCAGTGAGTTGTTAGCAGTGGAGCGGAGGTTATAGTTAGTATGGAGATCTGGAGTGATCATACTGCTCACGTGGTGTGGAATAGTCAGTGAGTTGTTCGTAGTGGAGGTTATAGTTAATATGGAGATCTGGAGTGATCATACTGCTCAGGTAGTGTGGAATAGTTAGTGAATTGTTAGCAGTGGAGTGGAAGTTATAGTTAGTATGGAGAGCTGGAGTGATCATACTGCTCAGGTAGTGTGGAATAGTCAGTGTGTTGTTAGAAGTGGAGTGGAGGTTATAGTTAGTATGGAGATCTGGAGTGATCATACTGCTCAGGTAGTGTGGAATTGTCAGTGAGTTGTTAGCAGTGGAGTGGAGGTTATAGTTAGTATGGAGATCTGGAGTGATCATACTGCTCAGGTAGTGTTGAATAATCAGTGAGTTTTTAGCATTGGAGTGGAGGTTATAGTTAGTATGGAGATCTGGAGTGATCATACTGCTCAGGTAGTGTGGAATAGTCAGTGAGTTGTTAGCTGTGGAGCGGAGGTTATAGTTAGTATGTAGATCTGGAGTGATCATACTGCTCAGGTAGTGTGGAATAGTCAGTGAGTTGTTAGTAGTGGAGTGGAGGTTATAGTTAGTATGGAGATCTGAAGTGAACATACTGCTCAGGTAGTGTGGAATTGTCAGTGAGTTGTTAGCAGTGGAATGGAGGTTATAGTTAGTATGGAGATCTGGAGTGATCATACTGCTCAGGTAGTGTGGAATAGTCAGTGAGTAGTTAGTAGTGAATTGGAGGATATAGTTAGTATGGAGATCTGGAGTGATCATACTGCTCAGGTAGTGTGGAATAGTCAGTGAGTTGTTAGTAGTGGAGGTTATAGTTAGTATGGAGATCTGGAGTGATCATACTGCTCAGGTAGTGTGGAATAGTCAGTGAGTTGTTAGCAGTGGAGTGGAGGTTATAGTTAGTATGGAGATCTGGAGTGATCATACTGCTCAGGTGGTGTGGAATAGTCAGTGAGTTGTTAGTAGTGGAGTTTATAGTTAGTATGCAGATCTGGAGTGATCATACTGCTCAGGTAGTGTGGAATAGTCAGTGAGTTGTTAATAGTGGAGGTTATAGTTAGTATGGAGATCTGGAGTGATCATACTGCTCAGGTAGTGTGGAATAGTCAGTGAGTTGTTAGTAGTGGAGGTTATAGTTAGTATGGAGATCTGGAGTGATCATACTGTTCAGGTAGTGTGGAATAGTCAGTGAGTTGTTAATAGTGGAGGTTATAGTTAGTATGCAGATCTGGAGTGATCATACTGCTCAGGTAGTGTGGAATAGTCAGTGAGTTGTTAGTAGTGGAGGTTATAGTTAGTATGGAGATCTGGAGTGATCATACTGTTCAGGTAGTGTGGAATAGTCAGTGAGTTATTAGTAGTGGAGTGGAGGTTATAGTTAGTATGGAGATCTGGAGTGATCATACTGCTCAGGTAGTGTGGAATAGTCATTGAGTTGTTAGTAGTGGAGGTTATAGTTAGTATGGAGATCTGGAGTGATCATACTGCTCAGGTGGTGTGGAATAGTCAGTGAGAAGTTAGTAGTGAAGTGGAGGTTATAGTTAGTATGGAGATCTGGAGTGATCATACTGATCAGGTAGTGTGGAATAGTCAGTGAGTTGTTAGTAGTGGAGGTTATAGTTAGTATGGAGATCTGGAGTGATCATACTGCTCAGATAGTGTGGAATAGTCAGTGAGTTGTTAGTAGTGGAGTGGAGGTTATAGTTAGTATGGAGATCTGGAGTGATCATACTGCTCAGGTAGTGTGGAATAGTCAGTGAGTTGTTAGTAGTGAAGTGGAGGTTATAGTTAGTATGGAGATCTGGAGTGATCATACTGATCAGGTAGTGTGGAATAGTCAGTGAGTTGTTAGTAGTGGAGGTTATAGTTAGTATGGAGATCTGGAGTGATCATACTGCTCAGGTAGTGTGGAATAGTCAGTGAGTTGTTAGTAGTGGAGGTTATAGTTAGTATGGAGATCTGGAGTGATCATACTGCTCAGATAGTGTGGAATAGTCAGTGAGTTGTTAGTAGTGGAGTGGAGGTTATAGTTAGTATGGAGATCTGGAGTGATCATACTGCTCAGGTAGTGTGGAATAGTCAGTGAGTTGTTAGTAGTGAAGTGGAGGTTATAGTTAGTATGGAGATCTGGAGTGATCATACTGATCAGGTAGTGTGGAATAGTCAGTGAGTTGTTAGTAGTGGAGGTTATAGTTAGTATGGAGATCTGGAGTGATCATACTGCTCAGGTAGTGTGGAATAGTCAGTGAGTTGTTAGTAGTGGAGGTTATAGTTAGTATGGAGATCTGGAGTGATCATACTGCTCAGGTGGTGTGGAATAGTCAGTGAGAAGTTAGTAGTGAAGTGGAGGTTATAGTTAGTATGGAGATCTGGAGTGATCATACTGCTCAGGTAGTGTGGAATAGTCAGTGAGAAGTTAGTAGTGAAGTGGAGGTTATAGTTAGTATGGAGATCTGGAGTGATCATACTGCTCAGGTAGTGTGGAATAGTCAGTGAGTTGTTAGCAGTGGAGGTTATAGTTAGTATGGAGAGCTGGAGTGATCATACTGCTCAGGTAGTGTGGAATAGTCAGTGAGTTGTTAGTAGTGGAGGTTATAGTTAGTATGGAGAGCTGGAGTGATCATACTGCTCAGGTAGTGTGGAATAGTCAGTGAGTTGTTAGCAGTGGAGGTTATAGTTAGTATGGAGATCTGGAGTGATCATACTGCTCAGGTAGTGTGGAATAGTCAGTGAGTTGTTAGTAGTGGAGGTTATAGTTAGTATGGAGATCTGGAGTGATCATACTGCTCAGGTAGTGTGGAATAGTCAGTGAGTTGTTAGTAGTGGAGGTTATAGTTAGTATGGAGATCTGGAGTGATCATACTGCTCAGGTAGTGTGGAATAGTCAGTGAGTTGTTAGCAGTGGAGGTTATAGTTAGTATGGAGATCTGGAGTGATCATACTGCTCAGGTAGTGTGGAATAGTCAGTGAGTTGTTAGTAGTGGAGGTTATAGTTAGTATGGAGATCTGGAGTGATCATACTGCTCAGGTAGTGTGGAATAGTCAGTGAGTTGTTAGTAGTGGAGGTTATAGTTAGTATGGAGATCTGGAGTGATCATACTGCTCAGGTAGTGTGGAATAGTCAGTGAGTTGTTAGCAGTGGAGGTTATAGTTAGTATGGAGATCTGGAGTGATCATACTGCTCAGGTAGTGTGGAATAGTCAGTGAGTTGTTAGTAGTGGAGGTTATAGTTAGTATGGAGATCTGGAGTGATCATACTGCTCAGGTAGTGTGGAATAGTCAGTGAGTTGTTAGCAGTGGAGGTTATAGTTAGTATGGAGATCTGGAGTGATCATACTGCTCAGGTAGTGTGGAATAGTCAGTGAGTTGTTAGTAGTGGAGGTTATAGTTAGTATGGAGATCTGGAGTAATCATACTGCTCAGGTGGTGTGGAATAGTCAGTGAGAAGTTAGTAGTGAAGTGGAGGTTATAGTTAGTATGGAGATCTGGAGTGATCATACTGATCAGGTAGTGTGGAATAGTCAGTGAGTTGTTAGTAGTGGAGGTTATAGTTAGTATGGAGATCTGGAGTGATCATACTGCTCAGGTAGTGTGGAATAGTCAGTGAGTTGTTAGTAGTGGAGTGGAGGTTATAGTTAGTATGGAGATCTGGAGTGATCATACTGCTCAGGTAGTGTGGAATAGTCAGTGAGTTGTTAGTAGTGGAGGTTATAGTTAGTATGGAGATCTGGAGTGATCATACTGCTCAGGTAGTGTGGAATAGTCAGTGAGTTGTTAGTAGTGGAGTGGAGGTTATAGTTAGTATGGAGATCTGGAGTGATCATACTGCTCAGGTAGTGTGGAATAGTCAGTGAGTTGTTAGTAGTGGAGGTTATAGTTAGTATGGAGATCTGGAGTGATCATACTGCTCAGGTAGTGTGGAATAGTCAGTGAGTTGTTAGTAGTGGAGTGGAGGTTATAGTTAGTATGGAGATCTGGAGTGATCATACTGCTCAGGTAGTGTGGAATAGTCAGTGAGTTGTTAGTAGCGGTGGTTATAGTTAGTATGGAGATCTGGAGTGATCATACTGCTCAGGTAGTGTGGAATAGTCAGTGAGTTGTTAGTAGTGGAGTGGAGGTTATAGTTAGTATGGAGATCTGGAGTGATCATATTGCTCAGGTAGTGTGGAATAGTCAGTGAGTTGTTAGCAGTGGAGTGGAGGTTATAGTTAGTATGGAGATCTGGAGTGATCATACTGCTCAGGTAGTGTGGAATAGTCAGTGAGTTGTTAGCAGTGGAGTGGAGGTTATAGTTAGTATGGAGATCTGGAGTGATCATACTGCTCAGGTAGTGTGGAATAGTCAGTGAGTTGTTAGTAGTGGAGGTTATAGTTAGTATGGAGATCTGGAGTGATCATACTGCTCATGTAGTGTGGAATAGTCAGTGAGTTGTTAGTAGTGGAGGTTATAGTTAGTATGGAGATCTGCAGTGATCATACTGCTCATGTAGTGTGGAATAGTCAGTGAGTTGTTAGTAGTGGAGGTTATAGTTAGTATGGAGATCTGGAGTGATCATACTGCTCAGGTAGTGTGGAATAGTCAGTGAGTTGTTAGTAGTGGAGGTTATAGTTAGTGTGGTAGTTTTCTAGAGAAGTGATTATGAACCAGGCAAGAGAAGTGTCAAATGTCAATATTTGGTGCTTTTCTGTGAAAAACATACACAAGTCATCCACATGTTTTATTCAGCTGACTCTGCACTTTCAGACAGTGTGATTGATTTGTGAATATCCTTAACTTGACCAAGAAATGTATCAGAATGCAATTTTTTTAATTGAGATATTATTTTATTTGTTCCACTAGTAAATGCTCAGGGTTCTAAGTTTAGTATTAAACTTTTGACTGCCAGAGGGGTACGCAACGCATTGCGGAGCAATGTGTTGCATACCCCTCTGGCACTCAAAGGGTTACATATCATTTTTTTATCTACTCTACACCATTCTGCATTTCTGGTACAAATTAGTAAGAAATAGACAATGAACTCTTTCATTCTACAATTTCTAAAAGAGTGCAAAATTCCAATTTCATCAAATTGTCATTTTCACTTCTAGCCTTAGGGTGGTTTGCTATGAACTTGCCAGAAGATGGCACTATAGCCACAAAGGTTTTTTTTTTCCCATGTACACCCTTTCATATATACTGAAATCCCTGAAAACCATGGAATTCCATAATTGATTAGACATCTGGAGGCCTCTTAAGTAAAATGGTACTCTGCCGATATGAGTTGACATACAGTCAGGGCCAGAAAACTGCTCGTATCGAAATCTGTTTTTTCTGTTTATATGATACACTTGCACTTAAAAGGCAGCATACACTATAGAGAAGAAAAACTGTAGATAATGAGTGCCATTTTGGAAAGAACACTACACCGACATCAAACGAGGGGTAACTTACTTGTATACCCCTAGTTAATTGTGAAGAAATGTTTCCAGAAGGAAGCACTGAAAGAAAACAATATGTATTTTTTTTACATTTCTACTACTTCAAGCGTACTGTAGTCTTTGAAAACTATGGAATTTTGTACTGCATTCTTTAGCAGCTCCTGTCCCAAGAGAAATAAAATTAAGAGCTGACATACAACAGGAGGTGACAGAGTCCCAAAACTACCCCTATCAAAATCTATCAATTTTTTACATTCTTGAAATGTTTTATGCCATTACTAAAATAGCTGTATCAACTGTATATGTGTGAATGTATGTATCTTAAGTTATATAGCGCCATACATGTACACATCGTTTTACAGAGGTTGTAAATGTTTGATACAAAAATACAGCCTTGGGTTATGGGCATCAGGTTAAAGTGCGATCATTGCATTATTTGCAGGGGGGAAGTGCAGGGAATCATACATTGGGAAAGGGACCCTGTTCCAAGGAGCTTACAATCTAGTTAGAAATCATGACAACATACATAGACAGCAGAAGGAGGGTCATAATTGCAAGTTCAAGGATTAGTGAAGGGAGTGCAGAATGATTATGATGTGACTGTTAGTGTGCACAAGGAGAATATTGTGGCTGAGATGCCTCCTTGAGCAGGAGGGTTTTCAGGAGATGCTTGAAAGTGATGAGTGTGGATGAATGGTGATACGGAGGACATTCCAAAGTCCAGGGGCAGCCAGTGAAAAAGATTGCAGCTGAGAGATGGCTTGAGTTGTGTAGGGAGAGGACAGGAAGAACACTTGAGAAGAATGCAGGTGACGGGAAGGGGTGTAGCGGGAGATAAGGGCAGAAATGTAAGAGGGTGCTGAAGAAGAAAGTGGCTTAAAGGAAAGGAGAAGAATCTTATAAGAAATATGAGACCTTATAGGTAGCCAAGAGAGGGATTTCAGGAGTAGGTGAGAGGGAATCTATCAGGGAGCAAAGGTTGTTATTCTTGAAGCTGATGTGATAAGAGATTGAAGTGGAATACCATTTTGGAAGAGACAATCTGCAGCAGCAAACTATTGGTAACTTGCCTTTCTATCCCTAGACTAGCGTGAACAAATGTTACCAGAAGATGGCAATATAGGAGCAATAGGGATTTTTCTTACATTTCCTCCTCTTCACTGATGCTGATATATTTGAAATCCAAAGCATTTCCTACTGTATTTGGTAACTGCTGACAGATGAAGAAAAATAGGAACTCAACAGTATGTACCAACATAAGTATTTTTAAAAGTACCGTCTTCTGATAGGGATGCCTTACCTTTTTCAGATGTGGGTACATTTATCCACCTAATGTGTGCTTGTGTATGTGTGTTCATACATGTGTGTGTGCCTGCTTATGTGTGTGTGTGTGCGCACACGCACGATCATGAGTCTTTGAGTGTGCATATCCATTGGTGTGATATAATAGACAGTGAGATAGCTCAGTGGTAAATGTCCTGACTACAGAGCCTGTTCAAACTTCAAGGCTGCAGGTTTGAATTCTGGCAGGGTCAACTCAGTCCTTCATCCTTCCGAGGGTGATAATTGAGTGCCATTGATTGGGTAATAATATGTATTATTCAGTTACTGATTCAATTAATTCTGAGAGTGCTCGCTAAAAGCGCTTTGAGCCCCACTGGGAGAAAGGTGCTATATAAACACTAGTTATTATATATGGGCCCCTTAACTGTCCAATAAATAAATCAATAGATCACCCAGGATGCACACTATTAACCATTTGAGTGCCAGAGTGTGTAGTGTACCCTTGAATGAAAGATGGGACTCCCTCACGTTCATAAAAGCACACCCTATATTCTTTAAGTGCAAGAGGAGGTGGGATAAGGGCTCTTTAAGAGCCCCCCCATGCTAAGACGCATTTTGTATATATATAGCTGAGATCACTTGATATGCACATACTGAAAGCTAGCCTTGTTTTAAAGAGGCCAGATTACCAGGATATCTCCAATGTAGCATATGTAGATCAATCATAACGACCGTGTCACCGATCACTCTCTTGTGATTAGGCTGGGATATAATGAAAAAGATTGCTGTTGTGACCCGAGGATGAAAATGAACCCTTTGAGCGCCAGAGAGGTAGCCAACGAATTGCAATGCAATGCTTTGCATATCTCTTTGGCCCTTAAAGGGTTAAAAAGCACTTTAATAAGAAAATGTGGTAAAATACTAAAAGTAACCATATATCAAGAGATGTGAAAGGCTCTGAGGATGAACAGAGGCAGTGTTGCCTGTACTACGGCTAGACACAGCTGAAGAGCGTCACATGATAGCTCTCCGGTGCCATTCAAACAAGGCCAAAACCTGCGTCTGGGGTTAGCTGGTACTTCCCGAGCACAGGGGACTTGTCCAGCATTTTGGAACTGGACTTCCCTTTTAGGTGGGATTATTGTAAAATGAACATGGCAATAGAGCGCTAAAATGTGATGCAGAAAAACAAGAGAGTGAACTAGGGGGGGTGCCCCTTGTGTGATACCACAGAATTCATTTGGACCTCCCCAGAGATCACCCACCAATTGGGTACTCACAAAGGTATGTGCCAAGACCCACATACCCACGTCCCAGCTCACTCCTGACGTTATTTGGATCACTGCCCCAGATGTAGCTAACGTTTGAACAATCTGTAGAATTACGGCTGTTCTTCAGAACTCGCACTCTCCAACGGCCAACAACGTTTAAAACAAAATGGCCCAGTCGTACAACACTGTGATAAATCTAACAGAATAAGTCCATGATAATTATAATATACTCACAAATGGAACTGTATGAATACTCCTAGTCAGCCAACAAAAAGAGCACACAGACAAATTCCCCCCATCTCCATTCCTGAGGTATCCTACTGAAATGTCGCCCTCTATTTGCGACCTCCAAAGCGCCAACATCATAATGTCTCCTGCATCAAAAGGGCAACATTCTGATGTTGCATGTTTCAGTGTCGCTGTACAGTGCTCCGAGTACCCTCCAACTGTGTCTTAACTTTAGTCCTGCTGCCACTGTCTCTCCTCTACTCTGCTCCGAGTACCCTCCTTCTGTGACATAACCCTGTGAGTGCCAGAGGAGTCTGCAACATACTTTGCAATGCGTTGCGGACCACCCTCTCGGCGTTTTCATGGTCTCCACATAAAGGGTGCCATTTCCATAGTAAACCCATTCATGATATCAAGGGTTACAAGAAGAAGGGTGACACGGCTATTCTTAAAGGAACAGTAAACTTTTTTGTATGAAAACACATATTTTACAGAGCATTTCCTGCTGAATAAAACAAGGTCACTCCCATCGCTGTCAGATGTTTTATTCAAAAATTATAGCAGTTTAAATAATCAGGAAGTGAATTTACTGTGTTTACTTCCTGATAGTTCTAACTGACAGGAAGTGAATTTACTGTGTTCACTTCCTGATAGTTCTAACTGACAGGAAGTGAATTTACTGTGTTCACTTCCTGATAGTTCTAACTGACAGGAAGTGAATTTACTGTGTTTACTTCCTGATAGTTCTAACTGACAGGAAGTGACAGGCAGTTTCTATCACATTCTATGGAGAACTGTATGTCTCTGACTTTTCTGACTTTCCTCTCCATTAGAATCTAACAGGAAAGCTAATTAGAATTTGACCACTAGAGGGCACTGCTAATGTAAAAAACATAGGTTTAAACTGTAATAACTCTGGAAATATAAATCTCTTGGCAGTGGGATTACCCTTATTTTAGTCAATAGGAAAATCCCTACAATATATATTTTTTCATAAAAAAGGTTTACTACTCCTTTAAAAAAACACTGTAAATAATGTATTAAAGCGGAACTACCACCTTTAAACAACTTTAGCTTCATTAACTCCACATCTGGCGACTAGCTGCTTAGTAGCGGTGAGGGTAATATTTGGGGTAAGGCTGGTTGTAGATGGAGGGAACATAATTAGTTCAGTTTTGCCAATGTTAAGTTTGAGTTGACGGGAGGACATCCAGAAAGACACAGCAAACAGACAGAAACTCGGGACAGGAGGGAAGGGGAGAGGTCTGGGGAGGAAAGATATATTTGAGTGTCATCCGCAAAGAGATGATGGTGAAACCCAAAGGAGGTTATTAGTTTTCCAAGGGACGCAGTGTAGATTGAGAAGACCAAGGGTCCCAGTACTGATCCTTGAGGCACTCTGACAGACAGTGGGAGGGGTGGGGAAGTGGAGCCAGAGTAGGACACACTGAAGGAGCGGTTGCAGAGATAAGATGAAGACCAGGAGAGTGCAGTGTCGCAGAGACCTAGGGAGTGGAGGGTTTGGAGGAGGAGTTGGTGATCTACTGTGTCAAAGGCGGCTGACAGGTCCAAGAGAATGAGTAGGGAGTAGAGGCCTTTTGACTTGGCTGAGAGCAAGTCATTGGCACTTTAGTGAGGGCAGTCTCAGTGGTGTGATGAGGGCGGAATCCGGATTACAAGGGATCTAGCAGGGAGTAGGAGCAGAGGAATTTAGTGAGCCGGTTATATGCAATATATTTCATCCATATCTGGTGAATTCTGTCCAATAATTACATTATATTAGTGGGCACTTCCACAGTAGTAGAATTAAGTTGGCCTGAGTTTCGTTACACTTAGAACAGTGGTTGATAATCCTATTTTATTGGCAATTATTGGAGATATGCAAGCTCTATGAAGCAGTCTATATTGGAGAAAATATGAAGCCAGGTGCACTTTAATTGTCTTCTAGATCAGTTCAAAACACTTCAGTTGCTGTATTTGGGGAGTTTACCATCCATGAGCTTAGGCCACTTGCTCTCTGTGAGTAAGACTGATGTTGGTCCTTTTCAGGCTGAGACAGGTGAATTGATTAGTAAGGATAATACTGTGACTGATACCTTAAACACGTTCTTTTCTTCTGTATATACAAAGAAAGCAACAATGACAGGCTATGGGTAAACAGATAAAACCACAGAATGTCCTCCATCATGTACATGGCTTACTGAGGACAAAGTCCAACAGGGACTGGAACATGTTATGGTGAATAAAGCACCTGGACCTGATGGTATACACCCAAGAACACTCTAGGAACTTAGTTCCGTAATAGCAAGACCATTATACTTAATATTTATTGATTCACTTTCATCAGACATAGTGCCCTGTGATTGGAGGAAAGCTGATGTAGTTCCATTGTTCAAAAAGGGGCCAAGATCCAAACCAGGAAATTATAGACCTGTGAGCTTGACTTCCATAGTGGGTAAGATACTAGAAGGGTTACTAACTGACAGGTTACTGCATAAATTAAAAGGCTTCGGTTTGGGCGGTGTTATCGGTGCATGGATTGAGAACTGGCTACATGACAGATGGCATGGAGTTATTGTAAATGGAACCTTTTCAAGTTGGTCTAAAGTTGTAAGTTGGGTTCCACAGGGTTCAGTTCTGGGTCCAATGCTTTATAGTTTGTTTATTAATGATCTAGAAGTGGGAATTGAAAGTACCACCTCAATCTTTGCTGATGATGCTAAGCTGTGTAAGGAAATAAATACAGAGCTGGATGTTTTTTTCTGTGCAGAAAAATTTAGATACACTGAATGAATGGGCAGTAAAGTGGCAGATGACATTTAATGTAGATAAATGTAAGGTTATGCATTTGGGCTGTAAAACCAAACATGCTACATATACTCTAAATGGGAAACAACTTGGGGAATCCTCATTAGAGAAAGATTTAGGAGTACTGATAGAAGATAGACTTCACAGCAGTGTGCAGAGTCACTCAGCTGCTGCAAGAGCAAATAGTGTACTAGCCGGCATAGAAAGAGGTGTAGACGCACAGGATGCTAATATAATTAAGCATCCTATATAATAATTCGCCAAGTTGTGTGTAACGCCCGACATGCGCAGTAGATACTGCTGCGCGTGCGGCAGTCACACGCAGTAGAGACTGCCCGCGCCATGGCTGATACAGAGCTGGGCACTCCGAAGGAGCGTCCAGCTCTGTATCAGCCGAGTCGCGGGCAGTCTCCACTGCGTGTGACTGCCCCGCGACCGGCTGCCAGAGGCTCTGTATCAGCCGAGGCGCGGGCAGTCTCCACTGTGTGTGACTGCCCCACGACCGGCTGCCTGAGGCACTGTGGCCCGTGTAACGGGCTGTTCAACTAGTCTATATATAAACTAGTGTAAAATCTCGTGTACACGGGCCCAGGACCGGGTAATGTTAAGCGGCCGCTACCTCACTGCTACCTCACTGCTCCACGCGATGCAGTCTTGCACAGTAGAGACTGCCCAAACGTACGCAGTAGAGACTGCGCATGACGGCTTCTGACAAACATCCTAGCAAATTATTATATAGGATCATTGAAAAGGCCTCATCTAGAATATGGAATACAGTTTTGGACACCAGTTCTTAAAAAAGACATTACTGAACTGAAATAAGTGCAGAGACGTGCAACAAAACTGACATGGGGATTGAAGGATCTGAGTTATAAACTGGGTTTGTTTACATTAGAGAAGAGACGTCTAAGGGGTGATATGATTACCATTTACACATGTATTCAAGGTCAATACAAAGAACTATCCAATGAGAGCAGAAAGCCGGTCCAGACGAAATGCAACAAGGGACAATCTTGTGTCAGCGTAAGGAAAGCCCTACTCCTCTTCGTCAAGGAGGGGGCAGGGTTTTCCTTGTGCGGACAGAGACAAGATTGTCCCTCAATGCGATCTGTTTCAGATCTGGATGGAAGAAGAATGACGTATGAAAAAGGAGGATTGGTTCTGTCTTTATATTAGAACATTACTATCCCTTTAAGTGTATTCCAAATATTTTTTTGCGTTTGGTTAGCTCTCAAACCATAAAGGTTTGAGAGATGATGGTAGCTACAATATGGGGATTAGTAATATTTAAAGGGATATTAATACTTAAAATGTAAAAAAAATATGTTGTAGGGTTCATCCCCCTGAGTAAAACAAGAGTACTCCCACTGCTGAAAGGTGTTTCATTCAAAAGTTATTAATTTTAAAAGTTTAATTTTTAGGTGCAATATCACTGTGGCCTGAAATTGTACAGTGGTGCTGTTGCTACACCATCCTATGGAGATTTATGGTCAATTGACCAGAGCTGTCCATAGGATCGTGTAGCAACAGCGCCACTGTACAATTTCAGGCCACCGTGATATTGCACCTAAAAAATTCAACTTTGAAAATTAATAACTTTTTAATGAAACACCTTTCAACAGTGGGAGTTCCCTTGTTTTACTCAGGGGAATAAACCCTACAACATATTTTTTTTTACATTTTAAGTATTACTATCCCTTTAAAAAAAATATATACCTTTTCAGTAGTAGTCGATATGTAGCCTAACTATTTATGCTATGTTATACATAGGTGACACATCCACTTTAATGTGATTGGTGATGATTGTTGCTTGTAGTGCTTTATACATTCATTGTATATATTCATTGGATTTTTATACGTATTGTATGCTGCAGTTGGTTTGCAAAATAATTTTGCCCCCTTTTTCCTTAGTAAATCACGCTCGCTGTCAACACTGCGCCCCCAGGGAACCACAGACACTGTCACACATGTTGGGTCACGCATAAACCCCAAAAACGGAGCCATTCTGGATCAAACCAAGTGTACAGTAGCATAGGGAACACATAAACGTTCACCAAATTCCCATTGATTATAATGTGATTTTCAACCCCTGGAATTCTAGAGGCTCCGATGCATCGTGTTGGGAGTCTCTCCTGCATTCAAGGGGTTAAAAGCTCAGTTTAATTAAATAGGAATGTTTACGTTTCCCCTAAGGTATGGTTTGGTTTTTCTCCAGAATGGCTCCTCTCATTCCTTTGTACATATGACCAATTCAGCCTTTTATCATTTTCAGACTTAACCCTTTGAGTGCCAGAGGGTATGCTTTGCAATGCATTGTGAATCCCTCTGGCACTCAAAGGGTTAAGAAGCCGATACACTAAGAGAAGCTGGAACAAAGTTAAGTGACCGCAAAGTGTGTGCGTGGCCGGTTCTTAAAGGGTTAATATGGAAAAACAAATATATATATATATATATATTTTAGATGTATCCTGATGAACAGAACAAAAAAAGTTTACTCTCGCTGCTGAGAAATATTTTTTCAGAAGTTACTGCAGCTCAAACTTGCATTTTTTGGGTGCAGTACTTCCATATGGCCTGTCATTTTATGATGGCGATATTGCTACAGCACTCTATGGACAGCTATGGTCAGCTGACAGTACTGTCACATCTCAGGCCACAGCAGCACAAAAAAGAATCAAGACTGAGCTGAAATAACTTTCCAATAAAACATCTCGGCAGTGGGAGTGAACTTGCTTTACTTATCAGGGAATATATTTATTTCCATAGTAAGCATTACGATCCCTTTAAAGGGATAGCAATGGATCATTTTAACTAAATTTAATATTGTAAATATAAAGTCATTGATACCAGTCCGATCTCTCAAACAGTTTTAGTTTGAGAGATATACGATTACAAAGTTACTCCTCCAGGCCATTTGACAGAAGTCTGCCCTCTAGCTGACAGCAGCAGATTCTGCTCATTTGACCGGCCGGCGGCTCTTCAGCAGAGCCAAAATAGCGCGATCTAAAAACAAATACTTCATTGGAACAGTCTACAAAGTGTTCCTGGTTTGCAAGCACACTTTGTAGACCGTTCCAATGAAGTATTTATTTTTAGATTGCGCTGTTTCGGCTCTGCTGAAGAGCCGCCGGCCGCTCCCAGGACCAGAATCTCCTGCTGTCAGCTAGAGGGCAGACTTCTCTGAAATGGCCTGGATGGGGGATCTTTGTAATCGTATATCTCTCAAACTATAAATGTTTGAGAGATCGGACTGGCATCAATGACTATTTTTTTCATATCTACAATATTACGTTTAGTTAAAATGCTCTATTACTATCCCTTTAACCCCTTGGAAGCCTGAGAGGTCTTCCAAACATTACAAAGACCTCCCTGGCATCCCTATAGCGCAGTGGTTTTGCCCCAGAAGCCGCCTCTTCCCTTGTCAACATAGAGCCCCTTGTTGCCCTGGGTCCGTACTGATTTCGTGCCTACTTCTTGCCTCCCCAGACTTGCACGTCCTTATTTAACTCTGGGACTGGCGAGTTACCAAGTTACCGCTGGCCAGGGGAAGAGCAGATTTGGGCTATTTTTAAATTTTCCATCTTACTTTGGCATTGAGGATCTGTGATTATCCGAGCCGTGTGCCAGTTGGCACGTCTAGACGAGGCCCCTTTGTTTAGTCCTGGTCAGCGTTCTGATGCCCTCCCCAGGTCCAGCTGCCCCAGTTTCCCACACTGATAATGGTGAATCCTTTCTGGACACTTGTCCATCGGACGAGGAGAATCCACAACCCTGCCTGAATGGTGTAGAGACAGTTTAACCCCTCGAGTGATAGGTGTCCAACACATTTCTTATCATTGTGTTAGAGACTACCATCCAAATGGTTAAACTCTGCAGTCTTCAGTAGAGTCGTTGTCTGTTAATATAAATGCCAGTTTACATTCCCATATTTTTTTAGATACTGTCTTGTTAACCCTTTGAGTGCCAGGGAGTACGCAATTCATTTCAAAGCAATGCGTAGCTTACCTATCTGGCATTCATAGATTTAAAGGGCCCTATCGGCCGCTTCTGTTACCCTGGGGGCAGATCTGCAGTTGACTCCAGGTCTGCATTGTTAGAGAAGGTTGGCTTACTGGGTAGAGCAGCAGGGGGTCTGAAGAAAAGGACCTGCAGGGCTCCCTGTAAGGCTCTAGTCTCCCAGTTCAGTCCATTTACCATCACATTTCTGTATCAGGTTTGAAAGCCTGGCATAGAGGACTGAATGCGCAAAACTGAATCTGCGCTAAAATGTGAGTCGCCACTCCTGCCTAACGTTAATGTACATAGCCACACGTGCCAGTTTTCCTTATTTGCGCCAAGAGGAGGGCAAGGGGCAGTCTGTGGCCGTTTCAGTCGGTACTTTCTTCTTTTCCTGGTTTTCACTGATATACTGAGTAAGGGTAGAGGATTTGGAGGTAGTGTGCACCAGCTTCCCATGATGTGGCGCTAGCGTGCAGGGTTTGCAGACGTTAAAGTCTAACGCTGGTGGGGTGAGTGTGCCAAATTGTATTCCAGCGATCATACACTGTGGTGGATCACCTGAAGTGTAGCCACTGGCATTAGATAGTAACTCCAGAGTGCCTACACTGGTGAATTGGCACATTCCAGTGGGTCTATGGAAGCCGCACATGCAATCTGCTGGGAGCGCAGACTTCCTGGTTGTGTCCTCGTTAGCCGAGCAGCTAATGGTAAAATAAATCCTTCCTCAAAATGGTTCCTTTGAGGCAGAATCATAAAATGTGATGATTGCACTGTAACCCTATGAGTGCCAGAGAGGTATGCGTTGGATACCCTTCTGGCACACAAAGGGTTACATTCTTCGTTTATGTACTTTTTACTTTTTCCATCCTCATAAACAAACCTCTCCGGTGTTTATCTTACCGCATTTCTGTAAAATGCACAACTTCTGTCCTCAAGTTGCAGGAAGCCAGAATAAAGAAATCAGTGCCTGAACCCGGAGGAGTTAACCCTTTGATTGCCTGAGAGGTATTGAACACATTGTAATGCAACGTGCTGGATACGTGAAACATTTTCTAATACGGATTTCAGGGTTTCCATATCCTGACATAACTAAAAATGGGATCATTTAGGAGTTATCAGCTGGCTGGGGGAAGCCATTTCCTTTTGCACATGTCACTTCCTGATTTAGAGGCTGTGCTTTATAATACTCTACACAACAGGAAGTAAGAAGTGCAATGGAAAATACCTTCCCCTAAAACAACACATGAAAAAAATATTTATATATTTATGTTCAAACGAAGTATAGAAAAGTTTACATATGTATATATATATCCACAAAAGTTACAACACGCTTTTTGTAATGTGCGCACCCCCCTGGTCCCTAAAGCCAGGGGCTCTGTCATTTTGATCTTTGCTTTATTGGGAATATCCCAGAAAAGTTCCAGAGAGGTATCCAGTGCATTCTAAATATTGTTCTCTGCTAGATACTGTAAAATCCTGCGTATAATACACACAGTTTTGCCCCACTTCACCTTATATGAAGTGGGGGATCCATATTGTACATGAGAAAAAATGTATTTAGAAAAAAAAAGCCAATTTTCAATTCTTCCCTCCCTCCCCGCTTACCCATGGCCTCTTTTTCTCCTCCGTAGTCCAATTTCAGCATCCTGACAAGTTCCCAGCGGGCATCATGCTTGCATCCTCTGCCTGCTTCCAGCATGGCCCTGTTAGGACCTCCTCTGCACAGCCAACGATAGTGTCCTATCAGGGCAATACAACGCTACCAAGCATGCCGCCCGCTGAGACGCTGTCAGGATTTTGAAATTGGACTACGGAGGGGAAGAGGCGGCCATGGGTAAGCGGGGAGGGAGAGAGAAGAAGAGAAAATTGGCATTTTTTTGTGTGTGTGTATGACAATGGAAAACAAGGGTGCATATTATACATAGGTACTCTTGTTTTCCCCTAAAATCTCGGGTGTAATATTCACCTGCATATTATACACAGGCGCGTATTATACCTGAGATTTTATTGTAGGTATCCATTGTCTTTTTCAAGCAGTTACAGTATCTGCAAGCACAGCATCCCGAGGCAAAGAATTCCAAAGCTTTACCACCCTCACTGTAAAAAATCCTTGCCTTTGTTTTAGTCGAAAGCGCCTTTCCTTTAGTCTTAATGGATGATTTCTCTTTATTAGCTCGACTCTTTGCCTAAATAATTCATTGGATAGTTCTTGGTATTGACCTGGAATATAGGTGTAAATGGTGATCATATCACCCCTGAGACATCTCTTCTCTAATTACCACCCATTTACATGGGACATTTAAACCCTTCAGTGCTAGAGGTGTTGGAGACTTGTCTATCTTTCAAAGGGTTAAAAGCCCCATGCAAATTAACCCTTTTGGTGCTTTGAAATGCATTGCGTACCCCTCTGGCACTGGGGTACAGGGTACAATTGATTTGCCCCAGAATTACTCCAATTCCTCTTAGTACTTCAGCCTCCTCACAGAAAATAATGTTAGGTTAGTTGGCTTCTCTCGTTTAAAGAGACAGTCATCCTCATATTGACTTTATATATTCTGCAACAGTTTTTTTTACATGTTATGTCCTTGACAGGGAGCTCACTAAATGTCTGTTTCCAGAGAGCTTTCTATCAGGGATAGTGATACAATGTAATACTATCTCTACAGCAAGAAAAAAAACCAAAACACTCAGTTCTGCAAGGATAATGTTACATTGTATCACTATATGTACTTTCACAGTCACTGATAGGAAGATGTCTGAGAGCAGAAATTCTAGGAGCTCACTGTCAGGGACAATAAACCTTAAAAAAAAAAAAAAAAAAAAAAAAAAAAAAAAGACAAAGATGAAAAAATAGTAAAAAGTAGGAAATTTGACTTCACATATTACGTACTTGCACAATATGTTAAGACAAAAAAAGAATGACTGCCACTTAAAAGGATCTGCAAACTTCTTTTATCAAAATCTGTGTGTTACAGGACTTCTCCTCCTGAGTAAACAAAACTCACTTCCACCGCTGTCAGTTGTTATATTCAATTGTTATAACAGTTCACATTCTCAGGAGGTGAATTACAGTGTGATTACTTCCTGAAAGTTCTAACTGACAGGAAGTGACTCATCAGTATCTATCACATTCTATGGAGAACTGTTTGTCAGTGACTCACTTGTCCTAGAGAATACAACATAACAATTAATTGGAATAGGAATCTGACAACTAGAGGACATTTTTAATGTAAAATAACACAAGTTTAAACTGTAATATCTCTGGAAATCTGGAGTTCTCTTGTTCAGCTGCACAGGGAAAGCCCTACAATTATTTTTTTCATAAGAAAGGCCTACTGCTGCTTTAAAGAAGTTTGGTTACATAACATTTGCAAATGAGACTGATGTATTAAGAAGAATTAGAGTAATTATGATGTAAATCAGCGGCACCGTAGAGTACAAATTGAAAGGAACGGTTTTGAATAAGGAACCCAGGAACAGGGCTAGGATACCCCTATGAGACCCGAAGAGGATATAAGAGACTCCTCCAACAAGGGCAGGTGGAGAGTAGCTAGGGAGCGACGCTAGGGCACGGAGCTAGAGGTCATAGGGCCCTTTATAGTGTGTCGCGCTGCGGCCGAAGCCAAGTAAATTTGCTGGCCGCGAAGCCAGATGACTGCCTTCAGTTGAGCTGAAGAAGGTCCTGGATAACACACCACAAAGGGGACTAACACCACCTGCCCCAGGGAGAGTCTAAACTAGAGTAGAAGGTAGTTAGAACTCACCAAGTAGCGGAAGAGGAATAACAGGCTGAGGGCTGAAGGCAGGTAGGTGGTTCCAGAAGCTGAAGATCCGGGGTCCAACTGGGAGACCAGAGAAGGTGGGTAGTCAGGGATCCAGGGTCAAGCGGGGAGACCAGAGAAGGTGGGTAATCAGGGATCCAGGGTCAAGCTGGGAGTCCAAAGAGGATAGGTAGCCAGAGCAACTGTAGGCCAGCAGGGGTAGTACAGGCTACAGACAGGAACAAGGGCTGAGGCAAGGCAGCTGAGGATAGGGACAAGCTAGAAGGCCAAAGGAGATCCAGAGGAACTGAGAAGGAGAAGCTGGAGGGCGAGGAGGCAGGAGTTTCCCCAGGAACACAATGGGGGCAAGAACGGGCTGCAGGACAAGGATAGGCAGACACACTGGATGAGAGCAAGGACAGCTCTCACTCTATGAGCGAACGCCGACTACTGAGCACCGAGCTCAGCCGGACGCCCGTGAAAACCCAGAAGAAGCGCCATGAAGCCGACGTAACCAGACGTTGGCGCATGCGCAGACGCGCCGAAGAAGGCAAAGCGGGCACCAAGGACCTGCCCGCTCGGCGCCCCGGACCGGGCGGGTAGCGACACGAATAAAAATTCCCATTGAGTAGTGGTTTTCATCCATTCTAGCATTCATGGGGCTAAAAACCCCATTAAAAGTGAGCCTATCACCTTGAATTTTCTTTACGTATTTGAAAACTTAATTCAAAACTGCCTATGTGTTATGTTAACCAAAAGTCCAGCAGGTGTCTCGTTCAGAAGATATTCACACTTTTATCACTTGGAAAGTGAAAGCAAAACTTTCCTGGTACTGCACAGAGCTTCATTAGCATTTGAAACACCACTGATGCAGTTTTCAAATATAAAAACTTGAATTAAGGTGAAAATTTTAAATCAGTAGACGTTTTTGGAAGTTTTATTCAAACCCACCGCCTTCCCTATGGGTGCAGTAGATTTGCACCAGAATTAGTTATTTTCATTCTGTCAACATTAGCGTTTCATTATTACTTCCTCATGTTTGTGTCTGTAGGAAGATAAAATCCCTAGTGATTTGTTTATTTAGAAGAATAGCACAGGAAAGC